>CM036657.1:4938416-5202462 GCA_020746105.1 Trogon surrucura
CTCACTCAACACTTCTTCTCTTGTGACTTAAGCTGGTCAGTGTGAAGTTGGTGATTCACCTTATGTTTCATATCTAACAGAATCTCTGCTCTTTCCCTTATAGCCCATTCTTTCACTAGCTGATTTTGCAATTCCTTCACCAGATCTTTAAGAGACCCTATATTTTCTCCCTCATCCAACCTTTTTTGCTGTCCTCTTTTGTTGGACTGCCATCATGGTGGCTCTTAATACTCCACACACTAGAACCCATACCATTCCCAGTAGGAAAAGGCACGCCTTATATTCATCCAATATCCCAAGAATAGGGGAGCAGTCAAGCACCAGCATTTCCTGGGCAGCCATGGCTTGCCACTGCTCAAACCTCTCCCAGCTTATCGCTGAAAGGTCACTTCCTATTTCTTCCTGTCTATGTTCACCAGATAGAGAAATAGTATCCTTTAAACTCAAAAAATTGGGAAGCGGTCACATACCAACAACCATGGAATTGTATTCTACTTAAGCCCTTCCCAGCTTATAGCTGAAAGGCTTCTTCCTGTTTCTCCCCATCCAAGTTCATCAGATAGAGAAACTCTTTACCTGCTGGATCCTCCTAAACTCAGGGAATTCTGCCGACTATGCCAATTAAAATGTCCATCCTGAGCTTTCAGGACAATGACTCAGATTCGCTGCATGGTTGCTTTCTTCACCTCCCCCTCTTCTCCAAAACAATCAACTCCCCAACACAAAAGACAGGATAAAGAGAGTAGCCTAATAGGTTTCCCCTCTTAAATACATCGATCACAGAGGCACTGACTGGGCTGGCCTTGGCCAGAGGTGGGTCTGACTTTTACCTGGGCTGGGGGAGGCTCTGGAAGTTTTGCAAGGAGCCACCCCCACAGCTCCCCTGCTACCAAAAAACACAACTACTTTTTCCACTGGCATTTTGAATGTTGAATGAGCACGTTCAATAAAGATATGGAGGATGAGAATTGTTTTTGTGTTATTATTTTAGGCACATGCTATTTGTCAATACTCTTGACTTAAATGACGGTTAGATGACATTTTATGACAAATTAATACAGAACACCATGAGATTCCAAAAAGTTCACATACTTTTTCTTGCAACTGTATTTTATTATTTTCTACGTAGACAACTTTCCTCCTAATTTCTTCTATAGAAGCACAAGAATTCATCTTGGCTTTTTAAAATTCTTTCTAAGGTAGCTAACAGTGTTGCTTAACTTTAAAAAGGTACACATTAAAAAATGATTAAATATTTATCTTTCTATTAATAATTAATATATAGAAACCAATGTTGCTAAACAAACTTGTTAGCTTCAGTAACATTTGAGGAATGGTGTAGCCAGGTTGCTAGGGCATTCTGTACCCATTCAGCATTCTAATAAGTTAGTTAGAAGTCTGATTTTTGCAATGATTCGGTTCTAAAAAAGTAATTTTCATCATAATGTTCAACTTTATATTTTCAACAACTATTTGGGACCAATTTCACATAGGAACAATTTTTATTTTTTTCATTAAACATTGGTTGTTTCACTTTGTTAACACTGAAATTGTAATACTTGTCTATGCCTTCTTTGTCTCTGTCTACTCTGCCGGAGGCTGTCCTGAGGTGCCCCGTACCCCTGAGGCCCCAGAGGAAGTCAGGGCAGAGGAGGAGTTTGCTTTAGTCGATGAGGACTGGGTTAGGGACCAATTAAGCAATCTGGACATCCATAAATCCATGGGTCCAGACGGGATGCATCCACGGGTGCTGAGGGAGCTGGCTGATGTCATTGCTAGACCACTCTCCATCATCTTTGCCGAGTCTTGGAGACGGGAGAGGTGCCTGAGGACTGGAGGGAAGCAAATGTCACTCCAGTCTTCAAAAAGGGCAAGAAGGAGGACCCGGGAAACTATAGACCGGTCAGCCTCACCTCCATCCCTGGGAAAGTGATGGAACGACTTATCCTTGTTGCCATCTCAAGGCATATCAAGGATAAGAGGGTCATTAGAGACAGTCAACATGGCTTCACCAAGGGGAAGTCGTGCTTGACTAACCTCATAGCCTTTTACGAGGATATAACAAGGTGGATAGATGATGGCAGAGCAGTGGATGTGGTCTACCTTGACTTCAGTAAAGCATTTGACACAGTCTCCCACAGCATCCTTGCTGCTAAACTGAGGAAGTGTGGTCTAGACTCTTGGGTAGTGAGGTGGACTGTGAACTGGCTAAGGGGAAGAAGCCAAAGAGTTGTGGTCAATGGGGCGGAGTCTGGTTGGAGACCTGTATCCAGTGGAGTCCCTCCAGGGTCGGTATTGGGACCAGTATTATTCAATATATTCATCAATGACTTGGATGAGGGACTAGAGAGTACTATCAGCAAGTTTGCTGATGACACCAAGCTGGGAGGAGTGGCTGACACGCCAGAAGGCTGTGCTGCCATCCAGCGAGACCTGGACAGGCTGGAGAGTTGGGCGGGGAAAAATTTAATGAAATATAACAAGGGTAAGTGTAGAGTCTTGCCTGTGGGTAGGAACAACCCCAGGTTCCAGTATAAGTTGGGGAATGACTTATTAGAGAGCAGTGTAGGGGAAAGGGACCTGGGAGTCTTGGTGGACAGCAGGATGACCATGAGCCAGCACTGTGCCCTTGTGGCCAGGAAGGCCAATGGCATCCTGGGGTGTAATAGAAGGGGGGTGGTTAGTAGGTCAAGAGAGGTTCTCCTTCCCCTCTACTCTGCCCTGGTGAGACCCCATCTGGAATATTGTGTCCAGTTCTGGGCCCCTCAGTTCAAGAAAGACAGGGAACTGCTGGAGAGAGTCCAGCACAGGGCAACTAGGATGATGAAGGGAGTGGAGCATCTCCCTTATGAGGAAAGGCTGAGGGAGCTGGGGCTCTTTAGTTTGGAGAAGAGGAGACTGAGGGGTGACCTCATTAATGTTTACAAATATATCAAGGGTGAGTGTCACGAGGATGGAGCCAGGCTCTTCTCGGTGACAACCAATGATAGGACAAGGGGTAATGGGCTGAAACTGGAACATAAGAGGTTCCGCTTAAACTCAAGAAGAAACTTCTTCTCAGTGAAGGTGACAGAGCACTGGAACAGGCTGCCCAGGGAGGTTGTGGAGTCTCCTTCTCTGGAGACATTCAAGACCCGCCTGGACAAGTTCTTATGTAGCGTTATCTAGGCGTTCCTGCTCTGGCTGGGGGATTGGACTTGATGATCTTTCGAGGTCCCTTCCAATCCCTAACATTCTGTGATTCTCTGATTCTTGAGAGACCTGCCACCTCTTCCAAAGGTCATAGATGCTCCTTTTCTCCTTGAGGTCCAGCCAAAGGTCCCTGTTTAGCTTGTCACGTTCCGACCTTCCAGGACGTTGGCCCAGGTTCGTTGATTCCCAGACCAGGATTAAGGTGTTTTACACCAAGGATCCAAAACCAGCAGTTTTATTTATCAGTCACCTGACAACGAGGTGTTTCAATTGCCCGCTTGGCACAATCAACACACTGCACAACAACTAGTTATTAATAAGCAAAAGAAACCGACCTTGCCATAGATAGTTCCCGGTTAAAGCTAGAAAGAGAGAAAAGGAAAGTGATAGAGAAAGGAAAGATCACCACCCCTGGATCCAGTGACAATCACAGCAATCCTCTAGTGGTGGGCGAAGAGCGCCCAACTGCCCGGGGTGATGGCCTTTTATGCAGTCCAGTTCCCGCCACAGACCGGGAACCGGTTTGGGGGATGGTGGGGGCTTCTGAGGGGGGATGTGTTACCCCTCCCTCTCCCGGCTTTTTGCAGCCACAGCTCCAAGCCCTGTCCACCCCCACAGCTCCACCGGTGCAGGGCTGGGGCAGGGGGCTCTGCAAAGCGCTGAGTCACCCCCACACAAAAACACAGGCAGGCGGCTCTGGCTTGTTTACTGTTTGAGACATCTATCTAGTCCCTCACACCACCCCGTGGCTCAAACAGTCTATCAGGTATCTTCTTCTCCAAGGTCTTCTGGGATGGTGATTTCACAGGAAAGGGGAGAGGAAAGAAGCAGCAGAATCACCCGAACTATGGCAATTCCAGCAACTGAAATACAAAACCTGTTAACACCATCATTCTCATTTGTATGTGCCACTCGCCCCACCCTGACAGTCCTTAGAAGCTCTCCTGAAGATAGTGAGTAGTCCATTCAGTGGTAACTCCTTTGTCCTGTCTGCAGCTTCCTTCATCTTCATGTGTGCTTTCTCCATAAAGGTGGTGACTTTATAGGAAGTGATGCAGCATCCTCCCTCCATTAGGTAGTCCTTATCCCTTTATCTGGTGCCAATCAGTCTTGCACAGTCATCTTGAAGACTTGCTGAACCTGCAGATTTAATTCTCCAAAAGCATCAAATGTATGGCACAGTATAAACAAATCTTCAGGACAAGGAGATGCCATTTCAAATAGAGCTGCCTACCTAGGCATGATCCAGGCTCCATCTCAATTTTGATACTTGAACAGAGCTTATGTGCTGTTCCAAGAGCAATCAGTGGTACATGTATTGCAATTTACTTTCCCACAGTTTGGAGAGTCTAACCTTAGACGATCCAATACCTTCTCCTGAAGATGTGGGACATAAACTCCATGGTTATAGACCCTTTAAAGTTCCCTGTTATACAACACAGTCACATAAAATTACACAGGTAATATTAATAATCATTAGCGGTACATATTTCCAAATCATACTATTATGATCTATACGAACAATACAATGATCAAACAAAGGGCACAGCAAATAGACAGCATTATACAATGATGAAAATGTTTTAACCTTAACTCTCTGAAAAATACAAAGAGGACATCAAGTTTGTCTGAACCCATCAGTTGAAAGCACAGTACTGATGCCGTGGAAAGCTGAAATCAGAACTTAATAGCCTTGATGTCTATTAAGCAGGTATTCTTTATTGCTGCGCAGGGCACACAGAGGATAGCTCCATCTAGTGTGTGCCCCGAGAAAGGCCAAACATACAGCTTTTATACAGTTTAGACATACATATTCATGCAATTTCCGAGAACTCATTAACATGTTGCCACCCACTCCCGCATGCATAATACAGTCTTTCGGTGGTCATCATTGTAGTCCTCATCGAGGTGTCCTGTTGATGAGCTCCATTCAGTTAACTCCTAGGCTGGTTCTGCATATCTCATTCCATCTTTGAAGATAAGAGCATCCTGTCCTTGAGGAAAAGGTTCCGGGAAAAGCTCCCCTTGTGGAATACCTATCTCACACCTCCATTGTCCCATTGTCCCACTGATTCTGTTTGCCCCAGCATATTGAGTCTTACATACCAGTTAAAACTACGGTTCTGGCTATAACCATGGCTCCAGTTCCACGGCTTCAGTACTATCCATCGGGTCAATGATTTTATGTTCTTTAGCATTTGCATCTGTGGCGATTCAAACACAGATACCTAGTGTGAAGGCCATGGTGGGGGTAGGAGCTGAGAATGCCATAAGGGCTTAGCTTTTGCTCCCTCCTCTATTTGTGCTGTGTGCACGTACCATTTCCTCACTGTTTCTCGCTGTGCAATCCCTGCAGAGGGTGTGGTTCCAGCTAACAGTGACTTCAAGACCTTGAAGGGTCCTCTTAGAATAACAGATTGTCGCTGTATGATTCTTCCAACTTCTTGCAGAGCCAGACTTACTACAAAGAGGCCTTTTTCCCACACTGAATACTGCTTTTCTGCACCTTTTTAAGCTACATGAATAAAGCCCAGTAGGTATAGACATTCCATGAACTGCAAAACCCCACTCTATGTGGTCTGTAGGGTGCATGGGTATCAGGGCTTGGTATACCCCAAACTGAAAAACTAGCAGCTTTAAAGCCTCCTCATGCACAGGAGTCCAGTTCCAAATCGCCCTTTTGTGTGTCAAATCATATAAAGGGTGAGCTATAATAGAGAAAAACGGAATGTGTCTCCTCCAAAATACCAGCAGGCCTAAAGTATGTTGCAACTCCTTTTTGCTTCCAGGCATTTTTACTTGTTCAAGGGAGGAATACATACTGCTCCTCCCCTCCACCAAAGACCCAGGAACTTCACTTCAGAAGCAGGAAGCTGTATTTTTTTGTCTGGAATTTGAAGTCCTAAGTTTTCCAAATGGGCAATTAATTCAGTTTGAGTTTGCCTCACTGCAGTGACCTCAGGGCCACCAATCAATAGATCATCAATATATTGATACACTTTAACTTCCTCTGGGGGAGCGATTTGGACGATCTCCTGTGCCACGTTCCATTCGGCTTCCAGATTGCAACAATTTTGGAGGGAGGTAGCTCTGGCACAGGTTGGAGCATATTCACAGAGGCAGCCAGGAGACCGAACCGCCCCTGCTTTCCTTTCCGATCTGTGACCGTTTCACCCCCCGGTAGCCAGCACTTGGCTCCAGCGGTTGCCTGAGGCTGAGGATTGCCTCGATCGGCAACAATGCCTTTGCGATCGACCTCATCAGTTCGACGGCCGGTATTTGCGGTCCCGTCTCTGTTTTAAAGGCACCGAGGGGGAAAGTGGTCAGCAAGTCCCCTTGGTTGTTTTCCGTGAGCCTCCTTAAATAAACACACCCGCTGTCCCCGGGCCCACTGTTTGGGGACAGCGGGTCTTGTTTGTCGGTTAGTTCTTTTTCTGTGGCCGCGGGGGTGTTTGCCTGCAAGCCTGGTTTAGGTTTTACCCTCTTAATCTCTTGAACAGATAGTTCTGCCTTTAGGGGTACCTTCTACTTGCTCCTCCATGCACAAACAAGCTTCTCTAGTGCCGCGGTGGGCATCCCATCCATTACATCTCGAGGAATTCCCCTTCTGACTCCTTCCCCCCACAGCAAATTTCTTTTCATCCCCCGATTTCTCGGGGAAGGCGGCTGTTCCTTTTGTTCCATTCCCCGCACCATACTTCTTTGCTTACTAACTCCTCCTGTTATTCCCATCCTTCTCCCATAATTAATTAACTCTTGAGCGATTTCTCCCCAGGTTAGGGCTTTGCCCTCCCCCCGCCTAGCAGGATTCCCTGATTGTGGACTCGGGGCAGCTCTTAATCGGTCTTGCAAAAGAATTGTATATAATTTTAGGGAATCAGGCAAGCCCCTTATGAGCGGGGTCATTCGGGCAGGATCTGCAATCAGTAACATCGGGGATGGCCGTTTCAGGATTAGTCACCTATCATGCATGAGCTGGAGACAAGCAGCCTTTTGGACGCTTTCTGTTAAAAGGTTCATGTTAGGGGTCTCAATACTAACCGGATCTCCCCGGTCCAGGGGGTCTAAACCTCCTGCTCCTGCCCAATAAGCTGCCCTTTGGGTTAGTGACCACGGTTCCCTATGGTTGTCCACCGTGAGAAAAACTCCCGGTCCCCAGTATCCCTGGGCTTCATCCTCTGACAGCACAATTCGGTCACCCCCTGTTAACGACACCCTCCACACGTATTCAGTTTCGGTTTCTGTCGCTAAGCGGCTAAACTTTTCTTGGAACTTAGATAAGTCTGAGGCTGAGTAAGGTGTTCGTTTTACCACAGCCTCTTTGTTTGCTTCCCCGGCACCTCTTATCTCCGTTCTTATCAAAGGACGCAATATCGCTTTCCTGCAATCTTCCAGGTCCTTTAAGGGATAAAGTGATTTGGATTTTCGCCCTCCTTTCTTCGCTAAGGGCGAAAAACCGACCTCACTCTCGGAATCGGGGCTACCGGTTCCACTCCGGGTTTTAAGCACCTCCCACATAATCTTATCTTTCTGTTGTAATTTAAATAGGTCCGCAAGGAGTTGACAGGTCGTCCCGCACTCCTTAACTAACAAAATCTCTGCTTTTTCTCTTGCAGCCCGTTCTTTCATTGGCTGATTTTTTAATTCCTCTTGAAGATACCTTGCTGTTCTCTTCTATTGCATTGCCATCAGTGCGGCTCCTAGTATTCCACATACCAGAGCTCATATTATTCCCAGTGGGGTCAAGTACCCCCTATATTCATTCGGTGTCCAAACAATAGCAGAGCAGTCAAGCACTGGAACTTCTCGGGCCATCATGGCTGTATCTCTCAATTCACAAACAATCGGGGAGCAGTCACACAGCTGTGATCTACTCGGGCCCTTCCCGGCTTAGAGCTGAAAGGCTGCTTCCCGTTTCTCCCCGTCCGAATTCGTCGGATGGAGAAACAGGGTACCCGCTGGATCCTCCTGGCTCAAGGAATCCTCACCGACTACGCCAATTAAATGTCACGTCCCGACCTTCCAGGACGTTGACCCAGGTTCGCTGATTCCCAGACCAGGATTAAGGTGATTTACACTGAGAGAATAAGAATTTACAAATAAGTGATAAAACCAGAAGAGGAGTGTGGGGGGTTTTTCTCCTTGTTAGTGATGGAACAAAGAGGAGAGTGTCCTTCATGAACGAGGGAGTCCCAGGATGCAGTCTGTGAGGAGAAGATAACAAGACACCTGGACCAGTAGGGCTGTTAATTAAGTCAACAGCAAGGATGCTCTAAACTTTTGAACTTTGAGAAGGAGTGCACAGGCTTAATAGACCTATGAATATTAACTTCTCCGCCCTGGGCGACATAAAGTTGGAGTTAATGAAACATGCGATGTGTGTTGTTAGGGGGGGTACATGTTAAGGGGGAACATGGAATAGGCGGATCGGGAAGTCTGTACCTCCTGAATACCTCAGCCAATGGGGAAAGGGAGAGGGTTTCATGCGGCTGGGAAATTAGGATAAAAGGAGGAAATTGGGATAAAAGGAAGCTGCGTCATCCAGCAATTTGAGAGACCTCACAGGGACTTGGCAACCCCGGTGAACTCTCCCTTTATTCGAATAAAGTTCAGAGTCCTCTGTCTTCTTTGTGAACACTGAACTCTGGCAACGGGATTTTCCGTACAACACCAAGGATCCGAAACAGCAATTTTATTTATCAGTCACCTGACAACGAGGCGTTTCAATCGCCCGCTTGGCACAATCAACACACTGCACAACAACTAGTTATTAATAAGCAAAGGAAACCGGCCTTGCCATAGATAGTTCCCGGTTAAAGTTAGAAAGAGAGAGAAGGAAAGGGATAAGGGAAAGATCACCACCCCTGGATCCAGCGACGGTCACAGCAATCCTCTAGTGGCGAGCGAAGAGTTCTCAATTGCCCAGTGTGATTGCCTTTTATACAGTCAAGTTCCTGCCACAGACCGGGAAGGAGGTTGGGGGGTGGTGGGGGCTTCTGAGGGGGGATGTGTTACCCCTCCCTCTCCCGGCTTCTTGCAGCCACAGCTCCAAGCCCTGTCCACCCCCACAGCTCCACCGGTGCAGGGCTGGTTCAGGGGGCTCAGCAAAGCGCTGAGTCACCCCCAGACAAACACAGACAGACGCCAGGCAGGCGGCTCTGGCTTGTTTACTGTTTGAGACATCTATCTAGTCCCTTACATAGCCAGGCCGGTCTCCTTCCCCGCCGACTCCTTTTCCAGCACACAGGCACAGCCTACTCCTGTGCCTTTAAGACTTCCCTCTTGAAGTATGTCCAGCCTTCCCGGACTCCCATATCCTTCAGGGCAGCCTCCCAAGGGACTTTGTCAATCAGGTTCCTGAACAGGCCAAAGTTTGCCCTCCAGAAGTCTAGGGTAGCAGTTTTACTAACTCCTCTCCTTACTTTACCAAGGATTGAAAACTCAGTCATCTCATGATCACTGTGCCCTAGACGGCCTCCAACCTTTACTTCCCCCACAAGTTCTTTCCTCTTCACAAGAAGCAGGTCCAGGAGGGCACCTTCCCTGGTTGGCTCCCTCACCAGTTGTGTCAGGAAGTTATCTTCCACACACTCCAGGAACCTCTGAGACTGTTCTCTCTTGGCTGTGTTGTATTTCCAGCAGACATCTGGGAAGTTGAAGTCCCCCATGAGCACAAGGGGTAGCGATTGTGAAACCTCTCTCAACTGCTTATAAAAAATTTTATCTACTTCAACCTGGTTGAGTGGTTGTCGCGGGTTAGGGCTGGTCTGGCCACCAACACGGACAGACGCTCTCTGACCTCCTCTTACCCCCCCCAAAACGGGAAGAGAAAAGGGAATGAGGCAGAGAGACTTATGGGTTAGGGAAGAAAAAAACTAGAACAGCTTTAATGAAAATAATGGAAATAATGGTGAAAAGATAAAAGAACTATATACAACTATAGATAGTAGCCTGATATCAAACCCAACTCCCTCCCCCAATCGCAATCACCACTGGTGCTGCAGAGCAGGAGGCACTGGGGAAGCCCCAGGCTCAGCGGCGGCGGGGAGCTGGATTCGGGAACTCAGGATCCGGGTCAAAAGCAGGAGGTCAGATGGAATCCTCTCTGGACACCGGCCATTGCAGAAAAAGGGTGAAAAGGGACGAAACTCTCGTGATCATTCAATTTATGCTAGATATGATGTATATGGAATGGAATACTCTCGTTGGTCACCTGTCCTGTCTATTACCCCCTGGAGGTGCAACCTTTTACTTCCTTGTGACCCCTCTTAATACCCAGCACCCCCAGCGTGGCACACAAGAGCCAGCAGTGGCCTTGGTCACTATAGGAATAAGTATCAGCAAGAGCCTTTCTGCATCCCAGCCCCAGGCAGTGACTGTAAACATCAGGTGTTATCACTGCCAGTAGCACACACAGTCTGCAAAAACATGCTGCTGACTTCAGAACGTGCAGCCTTTTAGAAGACACTAAACTGGAAAGCAAAAATCACTGAACAGGACTGGGTTTTTAGCTAAACCCAGGACATTCCATCCCTTATTCCATACCATTTAAGTCATACTGATGACGAGCTAATGATCTACTTATAGGAAAAGTTCAGTAAGTTCATGAAGTTCAGAATCGTGGGTTCCATCCATCATAGCAGTCTCTCAGGGCAGGAAAGTTCATGTGAGATTCCGTACAGTTCGTGTCCATAGGTTGTAGGTTCACTTCGAAGAAGTTACTGGACATCACTCGATGAGGCTAGCTCAGTTGCTGGATGTCACTTGATGAGATCAGCTCTGGTCATCACCGGTTATTATTCTGAAAAACACTTATTCAACACTGTTAGTATCATGTAACAACATCATACAGGATTAAATCAAGTATTCTCACCCAGAGTTAAATTACCTTGAGGTACACATTGAACTTCACCATCTTTCATCATCACCCACCAAGTAGTTTCAGGTCCTTGAGCGAAAGCAACCCCACGAATGGGTTTGCCTTTGCCCGAAGCAGGAAAAACCTAGAAAGTCTTCCCCAACAAATTCCTTTCATACACCACAGGGACTTTATCTCCCTCTACTGTGTGTAAAGGCTCTGAATGAGCAGGACCAGCAGGATTGATGGATTGTCTGGTGTTAACTAACCAGGTGGCATGTGCTAAATTCTTGTCCCAGTTTGTAAAAGTTCCACCTCCCATTGCTTTCAGAGTAGTTTTTAACAGTAGATTGTATTGTATTGTATGGGGATGGGGTTATAGCTGGGATTGCAGCGGGGCAGTGCTCTAGAAATTATGAGGACCGAGTGGCCTCCAATCCCCCTAGGGTGAGATCAGTGTGCTCAGCTTGCTCCCTGAAATGCTTATACACCAATGCACACAGCATGGGGAATAAGCAGGAGGAGCTAGAAACCTGGGTTCGGGCAGGAGATTATGATCTGGTGGCAATTACAGAGACATGGTGGGACAGCTCACATGACTGGAATGTGGTCATGGGTGGCTATGTCCTTCTCAGGAAAGACAGGCCAGCCAGGCGAGGTGGTGGAGTCGCTCTTTACGTGAAAGAGTAACTACAATGTCTTGAATACCATCCAGGCATGGATGAGGAGCAAGTTGATAGTGTATGGGTTAGAATTAAGGGGCAGGCTGGCAGGAGAGATACTGTTGTGAGTGTCTATCACAGGCCACCAGATCAGGGTGAGGAAGTTGATGAGGCCTTCTACAGGCAGCTGAGAGTGGTCTCACCATCACAGGCCCTGGTTGTCATGGGGGATTTTAACTTCCCTGATATTTGCTGGAAGGACAACTCAGCCAGACAGCCACAGTCTAGGAGGTTCCTCCAGTGCATCAATGATAATTTTCTGATGCAAATGGTGGAGGAGCCGACTAGGAGAGGAGCACTGCTGGACCTCATCCTCACTAACAAGGAGGATCTGGTTGAAGCAGTAAAGGTTGAGGGCGGCCTTGGCTGCAGTGACCATGAAATGGTGGAGTTCAGGATCTCATGTAGCAGAAACAAAATAGTAAGCAGAATTGCAACCCTGGACTTCGCCAAGGCAAACTTTGGCTTTTTCAAACAATTACTAGAGAAAATCCCATGGGCAAGGCTGTTTGAAGGTAAAGGGGCCCAAGAGAGTTGGTTAGCGTTCAGGGACTGCTTCTACCGTGCTCAAGATCAGAGCATCCCGACACGTAGGAAGTCAAGGAAGGGAGCCAGGAGACCTGCGTGGCTAAACAGGGATCTGCTGGGTAAGCTCAGGTGCAAGAGGAGAATTTACAGATCTTGGAAGGCGGGGCTGGCCACTTGGGAAGAATATAAGGCTGTTGTCTGAGGATGTAGGGAGGCAACTAGGAAAGCGAAGGCCTCCCTAGAATTGAACCTGGCGAGAGGGGTCAAGGACAACAGGAAGAGCTTTTTCAAATACGTGGCAGATAAAACTAACACCAGAGGCAATGTAGGCCCACTGATGAATGAGGTGGGTGCCTTGGTGACAGAAGATACAGAGAGGGCAGAGTTACTGAATGCCTTCTTTGTCTCTGTCTACTCTGCCGGAGGCTGTCCTGAGGAGCCCCGTTCCCCTGAGGCCCCAGAGGAAGTCAGGGCAGTGGAGGAGTTTGCTTTAGTCGATGAGGACTGGGTTAGGGACCAATTAAGCAATCTGGACATCCATAAATCCATGGGTCCAGACGGGATGCATCCACGGGTGCTGAGGGAGCTGGCTGATGTCATTGCTAGACCACTCTCCATCATCTTTGCCGAGTCTTGGGAGAGGTGCCTGAGGACTGGAGGGAAGCAAATGTCACTCCAGTCTTCAAAAAGGGCAAGAAGAAGGACCCGGGAAACTATAGACCGGTCAGCCTCACCTCCATCCCTGGGAAAGTGATGGAACGACTTATCCTTGGTGCCATCTCAAGGCATATCAAGGATAAGAGGGTCATTAGAGACAGTCAACATGGCTTCACCAAGGGGAAGTCGTGCTTGACTAACCTCATAGCCTTTTACGAGGATATAACAAGGTGGATAGATGATGGCAGAGCGGTGGATGGGGTCTACCTTGACTTCAGTAAAGTGTTTGACACAGTCTCCCACAGCATCCTTGCTGCTAAACTGAGGAAGTGTGGTCTAGACTCTTGGGTAGTGAGGTGGACTGCGAACTGGCTAACCCTTATATGTATTTAATACTAAAAAGTAGCTCCTATATCTACCAGAAAATTAATTTTCTCATTTTCCAACCTTATTACAACCAGGGGCTCTGTTGGGGAAGCTTCCAATTCGTTCCTCTCAGTTTCCCTCAGTCTGAACCCACCATCATCACATAAGCTGTTTGCCCCAGGGTTCCTTCAAATCCCTGCTGATTCAATTGTGGGCATTCTCTTTTCCAGTGACCCTTCCCTTTGCAAAAGGCACACTGATCTTTTTCTAACAACATTCTGGCCCTTGGCATTCCACCAGGATCTCGCCTGCCTCTCAGAGCCTGATAACACCCTCCTCCAGCCCTGTTATTTTCTTGGGCTACAGCCACTGCCAGGGACTTGTTATCTCTGAGTTCTTCTTTTCTCTGCTTTCCTCCTCCACTTTCTCTCTGTTGTTATACACTTTACAAGCGTGCTTCAGTATTTTGTTTAACAAATTGGCATTTCCCCCTTTAACTTCTGTAATATTTTTCATGTTTAAATTGAACCGTTTCACAAAAATGCAGACTAGCGAGAGAGTGTCCGCTTCATTTTCCAGATCCAAATCAGTATTATTTTCTCACTGTTTCCATCAGTCTCTCAGGGAAAGAAGAGGGTCCCTCATTCTTTCTCTGAATGACTTGATACAATTTGGACCAATTCTTTACTTGTGGAATTGCATTCCGAACACCATGCAAAATCAGTCTCTGATATTCGGTTAATAATTGTCTGTAAACACGATTGTTAACATTCCAATTAGAATTGCTAGCCACAACATGATCTTATAATTTCCCTGCCTGTATGTGTGTCCCACACATACAGCTCCCTCCACCTGCTCTTTAGCTTTAGCCAAAACAGCTCTTCTGTCTTCCTAAAACATGAGATTACTTAAGATCTCATCCCCTGCAAATTTCTCCGGTCGGGATCACAGTGTTAAATTAAAGTTTCCGTGATTTTTGCTACCCATTCCTATACACCCTCGCCGTCTCTTTCCAAGCTTTGAAATCTGACACTCAGACCCAAACACGTTACCCGTCCGGTCCTGTCGTCCCCCAGAGCCTCCCTCCATCTAGTCCTGCCTGTCATCATCACCATCATCATCATAGAATGGCCTGGGCTGGAAGGGACCTCAGAGGTCATTTTAATCCAACCTCTCTGTTGTGAGCAGGGACGCCACCTCTCGACTAGGTCACCAGACTGAAACTTCCTCCTTCATCACTGCTCTCTTCCTCTCTGTCTCCATCTCTCCAGACTTCTCCCCTCACTCTCTCTTCACATCCATCCAACCAATATATCAACATTCTCTTCCCCACATTTCATTTTACATTTCTTACGTCGCTTACCAACGCTACATGCCAAACCCCTTATTAATTCTGTACCTCCTTTATCTTTCCAAGCTGATCACGTCCCACAACTTTCTCAATGAATATCCCACTTGAATACTACTCATGTGGTATGATTACAGATAAAGCAATTTACAGTAAAAACTTGCTTGCATTCATTTTCAAGGTGAAATATACAGATCTCCAGATTTCTAATTTATGCTTTAAATACCAACTGAAGAGGGTTATTTCTCTTTGCGTCCACCCCGTTTCTTTTGTTTTGATTGCCGTTTCATCTGTCAAGAGACCTTGAAAAGATTCTTCCTAGGTGGGAGTCAGAGAGTTCTCCCTCCGCGTTATAAGAGTTCTAAGACTCTACAATCGCTTTGTTCGTTTCCGGCCGCACCCCTCGCGGGACAACGGAACCGCGGATCAGAACTCCACACTCGCTTCGCAGTCAGACTGCGTCTCACTCAGTCGCACACTCGCACGCAATGAATGGACATTTACATTTACAAAGTATCAAGTAAACAATTATTACACCAGGTGTTATCCCTCTCGCAGCTGCTATCGAAATCCAGTTAGTCATATGACAAGATTAGAAGATTCCGCTTACCCTTCTCCTGCTTCTTACACAGTCATTAGCAGGTCTGTCCTGGCTCCCGTCTGGGATGCAGTGGCAATCTTTAGGACTAGTCGATCTACCCTCAGGATCGCTAGAGGTCACCTCTTGTGGTCAATAGCCCCCCTTCACCACATACCAGGGTACCCTTATCTCTCACGGAGACTTTGCCGTACGCCAGACGTCTCTGCGCGAATTACCGGCGGCTCCGGCCAAGCGTATCCTTACGACTTACTGGCTTTTCCCTTTCTCGTAAAACATACCGTTTAGTTCCGCTACTATTACAGATGGTCGTTGTCTGCCGCAGCAGTGAACGACTGAGGGCGAAGTTCCTCCGAGAGCTCGGCTCGGGGGGCCTAGGACGTTCACTCCTCAGTTGGTCCTGCAATCAAGCAAGACAAGTCCCACCTGGGGTGCCAAATTGACACGCGGAATAAAGACGCTATAACCCAGAAGGTTATACAGTAGGTATGTTTTGATCAGCTCTGGGTGCACGGGGGAATATTTTTCTCCAAAAACGTGCACACCTGAACCATGCAGTTACCTTGGTTATATGCAGTGAAAGTTACATATTCATTAGACACCTATACATATTCATGAGCTATCCCAAAAAAGGCACTCGGTTCCGGTGGTCAGCAGCTCCTCCTCTTGGACGCTTGCACGGTGCCTCCAGGTGGTCTTGGGCAGGGGTCTTCAGGGATGAATGCCGCATGTCTTCCTCACAATGAACTTTTTACCCTCGTCCCAAAACTAGTTGTTCTCAGCACTTTTTCGCAAGAAGTTTTGTTATCAAATTACACAAAGGGGTTCGTCACCAGATGGTCCTTGTTAGTTGCCCTTATCACTAGTGTCCTTGTTAATTTGTCTTTGCTTTATGTTCTTTTACAACGGGTACTGAACTGCCTCATCCTCCTTATTCTGAGGCCTCTGACTGATTGCGTCCTAAGGAGCCTGAGAGGGTGCCTCTCACTAGATGCTTTTTCCCCTATCACAGGGAAGACTTTTGTTGATGCAGACTGAGTGCTAAAGGACACAGTGATACTCAATGACTTGCACAAATTCCTACAGAAACGCCACAATGCCAAGAGATTCATGGGCATCAACATCAGAATCAATAACAATTCAATCTTTCGATCAAAATAACTGCATTCACAATCACAATCACAATCCTCAAGACCTGGTAGACTCAGATTAGCAAACAAATGAGTATAATTTCCTAAGGTGAAATTGAAAGTGTAGTTAGAAACAAAATTCATCATTGTGCTCTTAAGGTACTCAGGTATGACGATCATCCAAATTATTGCTGAATACACCAACACTAAAAAACTCAGTACAGTGAGAATTCTTTTCATGTAACTAGAAAAGTCAAACTACAGAAAGATATACCAAATCACACTCGAGAGTTTGGACAAAATTTTGACACCCAATGAGGAACCCATATTTAAAAGGACATGACATATCATTTCGCCGATCGATAACATGATGTGAGCTGTCTGGTTTTTCTCTTCTAACCCTTCAGAACTTTCAAAGAAAAGATCTGACACGCTCTCCGCTGCTCCGGATGGAATATAAACTATGCAGGCAATATATCAGAGCCCAGTCATATCTAAACAGCTGGTAAAATATTCTGAGCCTGATTGGTGTTAGTTTTGCTTGCCCCACGTTGGGCACCAATAAATCTGTCGCGGGTTAGAGTTGGGCCGGCCACTAATGCATACAGACGCTCTCTAACCCCATCTTCCCCCCCCCCTAAACAGGAAGAGAAAAGGGAATGAGGCAGAGAGACTTATGGGTTAGGGAAGGAAAACTAGAACAGCTTAAATGAAAATAATGGAAATAATGGTGAAAAGATAAAAGTAAAGAACTATATACAACTAGAGATAGTAGCCCGATACCAAACCCAACTCCCTCCCCCGATAGCAATCACCACTGGTGCTGCAGAGCAGGAGGCACTGGGGAAACCCCAGGCTCAGCGGCGGCGGGGAGCTGGATACAGGGAGCTGGATTCAGGAACTCAGGATCCAGATCAAAAGCAGGAGGTCAGATGGAGTCCTCCCTGGACACCGGCCATTGCAGAAAAGGGCAAAACTCCCGTGATCACTCAATTTATACTAGTTATGATGTATATGAAATGGAATACTCTCGTTGGTCACCTGTCCTGTCTATTACCCCCTGGAGGTGCAACCTTTTATTTCCTTGTGACCCCTCTTACTACCTGGCACCCCCAGCGTGGCACACAAGAGCCAGCACTGGCCTTGCTCACTATAGGAATAAGTATCAGCAAGAGCCTTTCTGCATCCCAGCCCCAGGCAGTGACTGTAAACATCAGGTGTTATCACTGTCAGTAGCACACACTGTCTGCAGAAACATGCTGCTGACTTCAGAACGTGCAGCCTTTTAGAAGACACTAAACTGGAAAGTAAAAATCACTAAACAGGACTGGGTTTTTAGCTAAACCCAGGACAGTGGTCTATAACCGATTCCCACCACGATATCACTCTTGCTGGCTTTACTCCTGATTCTTACCCATGAGGACTCGACCCTATCATCACCTTCATTAATTTGTACGCTTTCGTATGTCTCCCTAACATAGAGGGCCACTCCACCACCTTTTCTTCCTTGCCTATCTGAAAAGTTGGTACCCACTGATTGCAGCACTCCAGTTGTGGGAGTCATCCCACCAGGTTTCCGTGATGGCTGCTATATCAGTTTTCCTGTTGCACAACAGCCTCGAGCTCCTCTTGTTTACTGCCCGTGCTGCGTGCATTGGTGTATAAACACTTCAGGAAGGGAACCAAGTTCATAGTTTTCCGCCTTAAGTGGTGGTAGACCTTCTGGTTATTTAAGATGCCAACACGCTGCCTCACAAGTGTTGGGCTACTACACCCAGGGTTCTCACTGGCCAGACCAGTTACATCCCCTTCTGTTGCGTCCTGCTATTTGGATATGCTAGTAAAGAACTAAACAAGTCAGTAAGTAGGAGTCATGCAAAGGAAAAAGCGTTGATACGGCGAGACCTTGAAACTGCAAAATTATCAACTTTAAGGAGGCAGTTGTACGAAACACAGAATATGCGTGCTTGTTAGGCAGCTACCAATCAATGGAGTCAGAGTGGCGCGTGAACAGCTCGTACTGGGCAGCCTGTAGCCAATCACAATATGCATGATGCATGCTAAGGAAAGCGAGAACAGTATAAATGTGTGCTACTTTTGCAATAAAGCGGCGATCTTTGGAACATCATATTGGTGTCGAGTTGTCCGTCCTCGCATGGACCCCCACATATGGTGATCCCCGACGTGATCCGGTAAGGAACAAAACGGGGATCATTGAGTAAGAAGGCGAGGGAAGGCTGCCGAGCCAGTGGTACCAACTCACAGGCGCCAGGCTGCTCGAGAGAGGCAGGAGAGGTAAGCTTACGGGAAGCAGCAGCGTGGGAAATGCGCATCCGTGAAAGAGAAAGCGACAGTTAAATGCCTGATGCAAATTGCTGGAGAAACAGGCATGGATTTAAAGCAAGTAGATGTGGAGGATCTGTTGTCATGGGGGCAACAGAGGGGCTTTTTAAAGACCCAGTAATCATGGGGCAGTCTAGCTCCAAAGAGCATAAGCTCTATGCAGAACTATTACAGCGTATATTATGCGAGCAGAGATTTAAAGTACCTCCTTCTTGGGTACTGCAATTGCTTCTATGGGTTAAGGAATATTATAAATGGTTTCCTAATTCAGGCTCTTATAATACAAAATTGTGGGCAAAGGTTGGTGAGGAATTACAGATTAAGAAAGATTTACAGTTTAAGATACCAGATGAATCAGTTGTTATGTGGCGAACAGTTTACACTGCTTTAACTGGATAACAGCCTACTGAGGAACTCCTGCAAGCAACAGGAACAACTGCTTCTGATGAATCCCTAATTTGGATCGATCAGGGCACAGCAGAGCATGTTAGTAATAAAGTGTGCATGGATTCATGTGATCCTTGTAGAGGAATTTCTTGTGGAGCAGAGGTGCGGTATAACTTTAAAAGTGTGGACAACCCAGCTTAGGCCTAAACAGAGGCTCTGTCCTTGAAGCTGCCTTGGAACACGGGGAGGAGGAGGTTTTATCTGTTTTGTGAGAGCTTTGTGAGATGCTTGGCGGGAGGTGCTGGCCCCGGGGGGAGAAGGGGGGGTGATAGCCGCTTGCATAGTGGAATGGCACTACCCAATAAAACGCTGGCGCGTGTAAACCTGTAACTGACCAACTTTGGGAAGGGGCAGGCGCGGGGACACTGCTGAACTGTATATCTTGAGCTGTCCGGAGCAATAAAGGGAGAACTACTTGTAGCCATATCGGGGGGATTTGTCGTTGTCTTGACCGGCTCTCCGACGGGACCCTCTTCAGATCCTGATACTGTTGATCCTGAAAAGGACTCAGACTTATATCCATCTATAAAGTCTATTAAAACTGTGGCAGCGGAATCTCCAACAGCAGAACAAACTTTGAAAAATAAATCATGGCTGCCCTCCCCTATCAGTATTTCAAATCTGTGGGGGATGGCAGCTGGTCTGCTGAGAACCTGGCATTGGTTCAAGACATTGACCTTGACAAATTCCCAGCGTACCCTTGAGATGGGAAGTCGTGTGCACTGAGTTTGGACACGTTTGCGGAACCTTCTCCCTCAAGATCCGGAGGGATGAGCCCAGCCGGAAGCTGCTCAGTGTTAACCAATTAGAACTTGAACAACAAGTGTTTAACCTATAGGCAAAGGCCATGCTACCTTCTGCTACTACCTTTGACTATGTATAAAAGGCACACCCTTTGTATAATAAAGGAGCCATTTTTGAGCCACTTTGATCACCATATAGATGTGTCGTGTTCATCTCTACAGTGACATCTGGTGACCTCAACGTGTTGACGTGCTGGTGTGTCGACGTGTCAACATTCTAAGAAAAACTACGTGATAACAGAAAAAGGTCGAAAAAACGGTGTTTTGGGCTGCAGGTCGACGTGCAGCGGAGATGGAGCCTGGAGTAGCTGAGAGCAGTGGGAGTCTGCTTTGGTCCGGACCTGAGAGTTAAGACACCTGGAAAGGTGAGCTGCCGGGAACAGGGTTTAGGAAATATGGGTCAACATATTTCTAAAGAGGAGGACTCTATTTTGTGCCTCTGGAGAGCTCTTCTTGCTAAAAGAGGAGTCAAATGTAGTGATTTTGCACTACAGCGTATGTTACTGTAGAGTGAAAAGCAGGGATTTGAGGCGTCTGTGTCTGTCGCTTTCAGTGTTTCTGCTTGGCAAGAGGTGGGGCAGAAGTTATGGGACGCAGATTCTTTAGGATCGATGGACGCTTCTGAGTTAGCTACTACTTGGAGGCTATTGAGTGAGACTGAAAGAAATGAGAGCAGAGCGAGAGTTAAAAGAAAAAGAATTACAGGAGATTTTGGGGGAGGCGGCTGCTGGGACCCCCCACGAGAAAAAAATGGAGGAGGTTGAAGGAAGGATGGAGGCTTTGCAGCTCCCTCCTCCCTTGGACTCTAACAAAAAATCGGATTCGACCTCTCCAACACAAAAATTGTCAGAGAGCAAATGCCTTTCCCCATAGTACTTTTTAGACAATAAACCAAGATATAAGACACCTGCACAGCAATTAGCAGAGGTAACATCTGAAGGCAGTTGTGTTGGAACCCCACCAGCCCATTTTGATGTGAAAGAAGGAGGTTTTTCAGCCCAATCATCCGCTGGTGCCTCTCAGTACTCTCCCTTGCCAGATAGTGATAACAGTGAAGATGAAGGGAGGATAGTTCCTCTTCCTCAGTTCCTGGGATCAGCTGACTGAAGCCAGCTCGGCCGGAGCCGTGAGCGAAATCTCAAAGCTACAGAGGTAAGAGAAGGTAAAGAGGAGGGTTTCTGGTCGCGTTTTTGATTTCGCTACCCAGATGTCCCCGGCAGCCCTTGCGGAGGCGGCTGACGTGGCGGCGTGGGCGTTACCACGGTGACGGTGATCACACCCCCTCCCCTTTGCCTTGAAAAAGCCTCCCAGGAACTGGGAGGTGAACCAGTTTGTGAGGCAGGTGAGTACTATGCACTTAGTGGGTAGTATTTTTTTCTCTCTCTCCCCAATTTAACTAAAGGCAGTAATGGTTTCTAGAAAAAGGAAAGCTGTTGCTGCTGTTAATACAAGGAGTGTGTCTACACAGACACTACCCTCCAAGAAGGATGCAGCCACCCAGGCCTCTGGCTGTGCAGAGTGTCTGTGCCTGGCATTGGTACCAGAGAATGGTATGGGAGGCACCTGTGTACGATGTGACCAGATCAATGACTTACTGTGCCTAGTGGCAGAGCTTAAGGAAGAGATGGAGAGACTAAGGTGCATTAGGGAGAGTGAAGAGGAAATTGACTGGTGGAGTCAAACCTGACTCTTAAGGGTGTGCAACAGATGGCGAAGCCCTATCCCTCCTGCCATAAGGCAGATGGAGCAGACCTAATTGATGAGGGGAGAATGGAAACAGGTCCCTGATCGGAGAAGTAAAAGAACCCTCTCTCGAACCCCATCACCATCCTTGGTGCCCTTAACGAATAGATATGAGACCCTGGACCCAGAAAATCAGGCAGAGAACAGCCAAGAAGATCTGCCTGGAGAGCCTCCTGGATGGACTTCATTTACAAAACGGATTACAACTGCAGCTATGAGAAAAAAAAGAAGGGTGGTTGTAGTCGGTGACTCCCTTCTGAGGGGAACAGAGGGCCCTATATGTCGCCCAGACCCATCCCACAGGGAGATCTGCTGCCTTCCTGGGGCCAGGGTGAGGGACATTAATAGAAGACTTCCTGAGCTAATTCAGACTATTATCCCTTGTTAGTAGTCCAAGCTGGCAGTGAGGACATTAATAGAAGAAGTGCCAAGATAATTAAAAAAGACTTTAAAGCATTGGGTTGGTCAGTTCATGGGACAGGAGCACAGGTGATATTTGCCTCAGTTCCTGTGCTATCTGGGATGGATGAGGAGTTAAAGAGAGGAGTAGAAAAGCCCATCTCATCAACAGGTGGCGAAAGGATTGGTGTAACCATCAAAATTTTGGTTTTTTTGACCATGGGGCAAACTCCATGGTACCTAGTCTCCTCAAATCAGATGGGCTTTATCCTTCTAGGAAGAGCAAGAGGACTGTAGCCCATAAGTTGGTGGGGCTTATCAGGAGGGCTTTAAACTAGGTTTGAAGGGGGAAGGGATTGAAACTGGGCTCTCCAAAGATCAGCCTAAGGATGGAAAGCCTGAATTAAGAGTGAAATCAGCAGCCCACTTGAAGTGCATGTACACTAATGCACGCAGTATGGGCAACAAACAAGAGGAGCTGGAAACCATCATGCAGCAGGAAAGCTATGACATAGGTGCCATCACAGAAACATGGTGGGATGACTCATATGACTGAAGTGCTGCTATGGGTGGCTACAAGCTCTTCAGGAAAGACAGACAGGGTAGGAGAGGTGGAGGGGTGGCTTTATATGTTAGAGAGTCTCTTGACTCTGCTGAACTTGAGGTCAGCAGTGACAAGGTTGAGTGCCTGTGGACCAGAATCAGGGGCAAGTCCAACAAGGCTGACATCCTTGTGGGTGTCTGTTATAGACCCGCCCAACCAGGATGATGAAGGAGATGAATTATTCTACAAGCAGCTGGCGAATGTCTCAAAATCGACAACCCTTGTTCTTGTGGGTGACTCTAACCTGCCGGATATCTGCTGGGAGCTCAATACTGCACAGAAGAGGCAGTCTAGGAAGTTCCTAGAGTGTATAGAGGACAATTTCCTTCATCAGCTGGTCAATGAGCCTACCAGGGCTAAGGCCCCGCTAGACCTACTGTTTACAAACAGAGAAGGGCTGGTGGGAGATGTAGTGGTTGGAGGCCGCCTGGGGCATAGTGACCATGAAATAATAGAATTTTCAATACTCAGAGATACAAGGAGAGCCACCAATAAAACCTCTACACTGGACTTCCGGAGGGCAGATTTTTGCCTATTCAGAAGTCCAGTTCAGAGCATTCCCTGGGAAACAATGCTTAAAAACAAGGGGGCCCAGGAGGGTTGGACCTGCTTCAAGCAGGAGGTTTTGAGTGCACAGGAACAGGCTATACCAGTGTGCCGAAAGGCTAGCTGGCAGGGAAGACAACCAGCTTGGCTAAACAGGGAGATTCTGAAGGAAATCAGAAATAAAGAGAGTTTACCGACTGTGGAAAAAAGGGCTGACTACTTATGAAGAATTTATGGAAATAGCTAGATCATGCAGAAAAAAAATCAGGGAAACAAAAGTGCAGTTTGAAGTTAATTTGACCAATTCTGTTAGGGATAATAAAAAGTCCTTCTTTAAATACGTTAATAACAAAAGGAGGGGCAAGGGAAACCTCCATTCTCTGTTGGACTTTGAGGGAAATATAGTTAGCAAAGATGAGGAGAAAGCTGAGGTACTTAATACCTACTTTGCCTCAGTTTTTACCAGTAAGACAGGTGGCCCTCAGGACAACTGGCCTCTGGAGGTGGTTGACAGAGATAGGAAGCCAAATAGCCCCCTTGTATTCCAGGAGGAAATGGCTGGTGACTTACTGAGCCATCTGGATCCTCACAAGTCTATGGGACCAGACGGGATCCATCCTAGGGTGATGAGGGAGCTAGCAGAAGAGCTCGCCAAGCCTCTCTCCATCATCTTCCAACAGTCCTGGCTCACTGGGGAGGTCCCATATGATTGGAAATTGGCGAATGTTACCCCAATCCACAAAAAGGACTGCAAAGCTGACCCTGGCAACTACAGGCCTGTCAGCCTGACCTCGGTGCCTGGCAGGGTTATGGAGCAGATCATCCTGAATGCAATCACACAGCACCTTCAGGATCGACAAGGGATCAGACCCAGCCAGCATGGGTTTAGGAGGGACAGGTCCTGTCTAACCAACCTGATCTTCTTTTATGATCAGGTGACCCACCTGGTGGATGAGGGGAAAGCTGTAGATGTGGTCTATCTAGACTTCAGCAAAACCTTTGACACTGTCCCCCATAATATACTCCTGCAAAAGCTGGTAGCCCATGGCTTGGACAAGTGTACTCTCTGCTGGGTTAAGAACTGGCTGGAGGGCCAGGCCCAGAGAGTGCTGGTGAATGGGGCTGCATCTAGCTGGCGACCAGTCACTAGTGGTGTCCCCCAGGGGTCAGTGTTGGGTCCAGTCCTGTTTAACATCTTTATTGACGATTTAGATGAGGGGATTGAGACCATCATCAGCAAATTTGCTGATGACACTAAGTTGGGGGGGAGTGTCGACCTACTGGAAGGCAGGAGGGCTCTGCAGAGAGATCTGGATAGACTGGAAAAATGGGCTGATTCCAATAGGATGAAGTTCAACAAGGCCAAGTGCCAGGTCCTGCACTTTGGCCACAACAACCCCCTGCAGCGCTACAGGCTGGGCACAGAGCGGCTGGAGAGCAGCCAGGCAGAAAGGGACCTGGGGGTACTAATTGACAGGAAGCTCAACATGAGCCAACAGTGTGCCCAGGTGGCCAAGAAGGCCAATGGTATCCTGTCCTGTATCAAAAATAGCGTGGTCAGCAGGACAAGGGAAGCGATCCTTCCCCTGTACTCTGCATTGGTGAGGCCACACCTGGAGTATTGTGTTCAGTTCTGGGCCCCTCAGTTCAGGAAAGATATTGAAGTGCTGGAGCGGGTCCAGAGAAGAGCAACAAGACTGGTGAAGGGACTGGAACACAAGACCTATGGGGAGAGGCGGAGGGAGCTGGGGTTGTTTAGTCTGGAGAAGAGGAGGCTTAGAGGTGACCTCATCACTCTCTATAACTACCTGAAGGGAAGTTATAGCCAGGTGGGGACTGGTCTCTTTTCCCAGGCAGTTAGCAACAGGACAAGGGGGCACAGGCTTAAGCTCTGCCAGGGGAAATTTAGGCTGGATATCAGAAAGAAATTCTTTACAGAGAGAGTGGTCAGACATTGGAATGGCCTGCCCAGGGAGGTGGTGGATTCACCGTCCCTGGAGGTTTTTAAACTGAGATTGGACATGGCGCTTAGTGCCATGATCTAGTAAATGGACTGGAGTTGGACCAAGGGTTGGACTTGATGATCTCTGAGGTCTTTTCCAACCCAATCGATTCTATGATTCTATGATTCAATTGTGTACACAGGTGGGTGGCACTGCTTGTCGCCTAGAAAAGCGAACAGGAAAGGCAGCCCCTGGGACATTATCCCCAGCTACTGTGACTGTTATAACACGTAATCCCGTGCGATTTTGGCATCAATTTCGGGAAAAAGCTGCTGAAGTAGGAGATTGGAATTTGGTAGAGAAGCTTAACCTTCTGTGAGAAACGTGCCCTGATCTGGGACCCCCTGACCTTGAAACTGTGGCATATCCTGTGTTTAAAGAGGCACCGAACACAGGGCAGCGTGATGACCACTCTCCCATTGCTTGGAAAGTAGTCCAAGATCTTCAGGCAAAGGCAGCAAAATTTGGCATTAATTCCCCAGAGGTGATGCAGCTTATACAAGTAATCAATACAGATTTGTTGTGTCCATATGATATTGTGCATTTAGCACAAGTACTGTTTCAGCCGATTCAGTATTCGGTTTTTTACTCTACCTGGAGACAACTGGCACAAAAATCAGCTCTAGAAAATATGCAGCTGCCTCAGGGAGATCCAAGACAAGGAGCAGGACTGGATGCATTAATGGGAACTAATGCTTTTGCTAATCCCCAAGTTCAGGCACAATGGCCTCCACTATTATTAGAACAGACTCATCGGGTTGGAATGTCAGCACTGATGAAAACTATGGAGATGGCCGAGCCGCAGCAGAGATATGTTCCTATACAACAACAACCAAAGGAACCCTTTTTACAATTTGTAGAAAAAATAGCTGCGGCAATTGAAAAACAAGTTGATGATGAAGGGCTGCGGCAGGTGTTAGTTAAACAGTTAGCAAAAGATAACGCGAATGAAGATTGTCAAAAAATAAAAGAAACCTTGCCAGGAGATCCCTCTGTTGCTGATATGGTCTCGGCCTGTTCAAAAGTTGGTACAGTTGAACACAAGATGGCAGCTCTTGCCACAGTTCTTAGAGAGAAAGCAGCCCCAAAATGTTATGGATGTGGTCAAGAAGGACACTTCAAAAGTAAATGCCCACAATGACCATTGAAAACAAATAGTCCCAATGCTAACGCAAAGGGAGTGACTTGCAATCGTTGCGGAAAGAGTTAAAATTACCACGGATTTTTGACGGGGGCCACTGTGTTGCAGGGCATTCAACAGCCCACCCTCGACTTGGCTCACTGACAAACCTGTGTGGGTGGATCAGTGGCTCCTAAATTGTGAAAAATTACAGGGCCTGCAGGATTTAGTACAAGAACAATTAGCTGCAGGACATATCGAACCCCCTCACAGTCCTTGGAATACTCCAGTGTTTGTCATTAAAAAGAAATCTGGCAAGTGGCGACTTTTACATGACCTGAGGCAGGTAAATGCTGTAATGACTACCATGGGAGCCTTACAGCCAGGTCTCCCCTCTCCAGCCATGATCCCCTTGGAGTGGGACATAATTGTAATGGACTTAAAAGACTGTTTTTTCACAATACCATTGGCAGAGCAAGAGAAAGAGAAATTTGCATTTTCTGTGCCTTCTGTCAATCATGAGGCACCTTCACAAAGATATCAGTGGAAAGTTCTGCCACAAGGCATGAAAAATTCACCAACAATTTGTCAGTGGTTTGTTGCACAAGCATTGTCACCTGTTCGGAAAGCATTCCCGGATGACCTCATGATATCCCACCAGCCTGGCATGGGACCAATGTTTGGGTGACTTTGATGCACCAACTTAACCAGAGCAGCTTTTGTGTTTCTCTTGCTCAGCCCTATCAGCCTTTTCATACCTGCTTAATAGGTGTTCTGTTGAATGATTCAGAGGCGCATTTGTTAGTAGCTCAGCGGGGCATGGGAGGATTATCTGTTAAAAAGGAATGTAATGGCAGTATGCAAAATTGCACCCTTGGGTTTTTTTGACTGGGCCACCAAATTACCAAAAGGCAGGGAGCCGGAAGAATTAGAGATTTTGGGAACCTTGACCGCACGATCATGCTTGTATGTTAATAGCACTGGTTGGCATGCCTCCAATGGGTTACCCCTGACAGTGAACAGTGATACCGAAGTATCTGACGTTACACCTTTGTCCCCCTTTTGGCAGAATGCCTCTCAATGGTGTCAGCATGTTGCTGGAAACAAGAGCCACTCAGTAACGGGAATCGGATCTGCATCACGACTGCCAAAAGGGTTGTTCTTACTGTGTGGGAAGCGAGCTTGGGCTGGCATACCAACCAGGGCTGTAGGAGGTCCTTGTACTTTTGGTCGCTTGGCCATGATGACACCACCTATGAAAATGCTATTAAATCACAGTGATTTGCATGCCTTTTCTCAAGGGTGTGTGAAAAGATCAGCGACACTACTGAAAAATTGTGATAGCAATGTGCAACTTTGGAATGCTGCAGAACGTATTTTTACTTCTATTTTTGCCCCTGGTGTAGCAGTTGCAAACGCACTAACAACTTTAAATAAAATGGCTTGCTGGATAGAAAAGAATGCTAATTTAACCTCTGAAGTTTTGTCGCAATTGGCTAACGATGTAAGCTCAATAAGGCATGCTACCTTGCAGAACCGTGCAGCAATTGATTTCTTGCTTCTGGCACATGGGCATGGATGTGAAGAGTTTGACGGAATGTGTTGCATGAGTCTGGAAGATCATTCAGAATCCATCCACAAGAAAATACAAGATCTACAAGTCATGACTCTGAAACAGGGTTTTTTGGGATTGAAAAGTTGTTTGGGCAATGGGGTTTGTCAAGGTGGTCAATGCCTTAGGTTAAAACAGGATTTTTAATAGTGCTTGTGGTTGTAATTGTGCTCTTAATGCTACCCTGCCTGATCACTCTGATGCGAAGGGCCCTGCATCAGACTGTTGAGGCAGTGTTTGTAGCTCAAAAACAAAAAGGGGGAATTGTGGGGGATGGCAGCTGGTCTGCTGAGAACCTGGCATTGGTTCAAGACATTGACCTTGACAAATTCCCAGCGTACCCTTGAGATGGGAAGTCGTGTGCACTGAGTTTGGACACGTTTGCGGAACCTTCTCCCTCAAGATCCGGAGGGATGAGCCCAGCCGGAAGCTGCTCAGTGTTAACCAATTAGAACTTGAACAACAAGTGTTTAACCTATAAGCAAAGGCCATGCTACCTTCTTCTACTACCTTTGACTATGTATAAAAGGCACACCCTTTGTATAATAAAGCAGCCATTTTTGAGCCACTTTGATCACCATACAGATGTGTCGTGTCCATCTCTACAATGACACAAATCCACCTGCAACAGTTGCTCAAGCAGCTCTACCAAACGCAGGGGCAGAGCCATCCTTAAAAGAATTTTTAGAGCGTCCTTTGTCTGTGTCGGCACCTCCCTATAAACCTGCTGTTCAGAAAGTAAAGGAGGATGCAACACCCATCCCCCTTCAAAACTAGTTTAAAGCCTTGTCAATGAGCCTCACCAACTCATGTGCAAGGATTCTTTTCCCCTTGTGGGACAGATGAATTTCATCTGTCACCAGTAGACCCGGTGCCATGAAAACTTCCTCATGGTCAAAAAAACAAAGTTCTCTCGGTGGCACCAAGCTCTAAGCCATATGTTAATTACATGGGTCTTCCTCTTTCCTTCGAAATCCCTCCCTGTCACTAGAGGGATTGAGGAGAACACCACCTGTAATTCTGAGCCCTCAAGCAATCTCCCCAAAGCCCTGAAGTCTTTTTTAATTGCTTTTGTACTACTGTCCATAGCCTCATCACTCCCAATCTGCATAACCAGCAGCAGGTAATAATCTGATTGCTGCACCAGACTGGGGAGTTTCTTGGAAATATCCCTAACCGGTGCCCCAGGTAGGCAGCAGACCTCCCTGTGGGGTGGATCTGGCCTGCATTTGGGACTCTCAGTTCCCCTGAGAAGGGAATCTCCTACTGTTATCATCTTTTTTTCTTGATTGCACTAGTCCTAAGTTGTGGGACTGGCTGACATACCCTGGGCAACTGCATGGATGGACTTTCATCGCCATCCTCATTTGGCTGGCCCTCTGTTTCTAGAGCCCCATACCTGTTGCATATGGGCAACTGGGAAGATGGGGGGAGGTTGGGAGGGGGCTCTCTTGCCTCTTCTGCCTCTCTGGGGAGGGACCTGCCTCCATCCCCCCCCCCCCCCCCCCCCATCTCTTAGGTCACCTTCTTTTTCCAGGCACCAAGAGGATGTGGGATCCCTTGCTTCTCATGCAGCCCACACCTGCTGCCCCTCTTTTAGGGATGGCAAAGCCTGGTTCCACCAGTCTATCTCCCTTTCACATTCCCTTATAGTCCTTAGTCTTGCAACTTCTTCCTTCAGCTGAGCCACCAGGCTGAGCAGATCATTCACATGCTCACATTTAACACAAATGCATGGAGAATAACTTCTTAAGCGATGTATTAGACAGCCCTACCAGAGGGAATGTGATACGGAACCTGATGGTCACCAGTGCAAGTAAGCTAAACAGTGACATCAAGATTGGAGTGTTGCTGGCCTTGCTGGCGCCATAACATTGCAGCCTGCGCTTGGGAGAATACCTTAGATTCTTTGATCCTCGAGGTCAGCCTGCCCGTGATGTGCCTCCCTGAAGCAAACAAGTCACGGATTGTTAAGGTCAGTCTGCCTTTGTTCTGCCTCCTTGAAGCAAAACAAGGTTACAAATCTTTCTTGTTTGTCATTGAGAACAAAGACACTGGACATCTGGAGATGCAACGTCCTGACAGTTTAAGTGTAGGCATATTAGATGTAACCGCACCAATCAGTAACTGTTGTAGTAGATAGAATGTAGTAATGACCAATGAGACAATAGAAAGTGTAATGTACTGAGAGTTGAAAAGAGTATAAATGTTTGGTAGAAAAGAATAAAGTTGGATCTGTTTGTTCGCGCTCATATTGAGTCGTTGCCTGCAGTTCCTGTTTCTCCAGCATAAGGCTCCCCGCATCTTGGTGACCCCGACCTGATCCTGCGGGAGCTGCCGTGCGACGAAGAGGAACGTAAGAAACCCGTGGCGGTTGCGACCGGGCGTTCGAGAGAGACGCGAGTGGCCACTGTCGACCGGTGAGTCGGAGCTCACAATACGAGCTGTTTTGTGCACGGGATGGGAAGCGCTGCATCAGCGGTTGAAAAGGCGACCGTGGAAGCCATTTTATGTGTGGCTCAAAGAGCAGGGGAATCGCTGGATCGAACCCTGCTGACAAACTTATTACGTTGGGCACGGCGCCGTGGTTATTTAAATGACTCAACTGACGTTTTTAAAGATGCTGTGTGGAAGGAGGTGGGGCAAGATATTTGGGAAGCAGTACAGACAGGGAATAAGGAAGCGAAAGCAATAGCCCCGACATATCGCCAGTTACGATTACTGATAGAACGCATGGGAGCAGAGGCTGAGGTAGAAGTTGCTGCTAAAACACTGTATACAGTTGCTGCTGAGAAATTGGCTACTCCGTCTTCAGATTCCTCAGTAAAAAATTCACAAGATACCCCTCTTCCGGTCGCCGCACCGGCACACCGAGGTCCTTATGATGATCTCATCCCACCATGGGAACCACCCGAACCCACTCTGCCCCCACCTCCCTCAGCTCCCCCTGGGACTATTGATCCGGCGACAGTGCCGTTACCTGAAGATATGGAAGTAGATGAATCCCTAGAAATGTTAATTCAGAAACAGACAGACGTTATGACCAAGCTGTTAGAAGAAATGCAACGATTGGATAAAGGGGCGCAGTCTAACATAATTCGAGAAAAATACCGTAAAGCTCATCAAGCTATAGTAGATGGACTCAAAAATTTTGAAAAGCAATTTGATAAGGCTGAATCTTCTGGTCCTCAAGGTAATCGGCGTGTTTGGGTGATTAACATGTTAAAAAACGAGGAATGGGACTATGAGTCAGCTAATCACTATTTAGAATCGAACGGAGAACCCCGACTAACAGAAATTGAGATAAGTGACATTCAGGCATATCTCAAGTGTAATCCACCTAAAAGAGGGGGGTTATATCATACCTTATCAAAATCAGACGGTAATGATGGTATATCTAATATGTTACAAAAGTGGTGGAAAGGAGGCGGTGAGGGCGGATCGCGTAAACTGCCGACGGAGGAGGAAATTCCTAAAGATCCTTCCTTTGATATGTCTAAACGGTGGAGAGGTGTCTTTACTAACGCGGAATTAACAGGGGATTTTCAGTTACTCGCTGCTCCTATTATTCGAGATGCGCAAGGTGGTAGCAATTGGCACCCACTAGATTGGAATCTGATTTCGCGTTTACAGAAAGCGGTCTTAGACTACGGTATTGATAATTGTCTAGTTAAACGGCAAGTAGAGACTCTTATTAAACATCAGGAGTTAGTTCCCTCTGATATCAAGTCCATTTTTGAACTCATTTTGGGTCCTACAAGCTATATGCTATTTTTGCAAAAGTGGCAAGAACGTCTGGAGGCGGCACAGTTAGACAATTTGGGATTGCCTCCTGATGATCCATTACGCTTTTCTAGTCTGGACCAGCTTATGGGGCAAGGTCGTTTTATAGACCCGCAACGCCAGGCAGCTTTGAGCCCTCGCATTTTAGGACAGAGTAAAGCTGCTGCGCTTGAAGCTTTTGCTGTACTTCCTCAAGTAGGGAAACCGCGACAACCGTACTTACAAATCCGACAAGGAGAGGATGAAGCCTTTTTGTCTTTTGTTGACAGAGTAAAGGAAGGAGTAGAGGCTGCCCCTGATATTCCTTATAATATGAAAGACACATTAGTTAAAGAAATAGCCATTCAGAATGCTAACGCGACTTGTAGACGTCTCATTGCAAGTCTCCCTTCTGGTTCATCCCTTACACAAATTATTGAACGTTGTTCTAATGCTCCTATGGAAATGGAAAAGGAAAAAGCTGCAATACATGCTACTGCTCTAGCTGCCGCCCTAACAAAGAGTCAAAAATCTAATGCTTGTTATAATTGTGGTCACGCAGGTCATTTTCGAAAACATTGTTCACTACGTAATCAAAAACATTCTCCTCCTAATCCTACTACCACTACTACTTTTGTTGGTTCTTGTCACCGCTGTGATAAATTTGGTCATCGGGCTAATGATTGTCGATCTAAATTTAAAAAGGACGGAACTCCTTTGTCGGGAAACGGGAGGGGCCGCGTGGGGGGCGCGGCGACTCTTCCCCACCAAAACCCCTCACAAGTCATCCAACCGCCCAGGAATCCAAACTGGACCCCCGCGGCAATAGAGGCTGCCTCTCCACAATGTGTGCAGCCACCAAAGGAAGCGCCGGAATCGATCTGGTAACAGCTGAGTCTATTACGGTATCTGATGATTCCGTGCATCTAATAAATTCTACCAGTTCTGGTCCACTTGGGAATGGGTTGGCAGCACTATTGATTGGAAGATCCTCTGCAACAAAGCAAGGTATATTCGTACAACCAGGTGTTATTGATGCGGACCATGTGGGAGTTATTAAAATTATGGTTAGAGTGTTCTTACCACCTCTGTTTATTCCAAAAGGGAGTGTTATTGCTCAACTTATACCTTTCTATCCTCAAGTACCACAAGAATCCCGCTCAAATGATATACGACAAGGAGGCTTTGGAAGTACGGGTCCTCTAACGGCTTTTGCTGAACTCTTGTCATCTAACAAACCCCTGCGAAAGGTAACCATTACCCTACAGTCAAATTGTGGTGAAAATAACTCTTCTTTTCAGGCAGAAATGATGCTAGATACTGGTTCGGACGTTACCATAATCCCTTTGTCAGCGTGGCCTGCTTCCTGGCCTACAACAATTTTACAAGAAAAGATCCTCGGAATCGCTGGTTGTGGTCTCACATCTCAAAGCAAAAATTTTGTATCCATTACAGATAGCGAGAAAAATCAGGCGTTTGTTAAACCTTATGTCATGAGCACCCCCTTGTGGATCATCGGTCGCGATGTGTTAAGTCAGTGGAATGTCGTCCTTACCAGTAACCATTTTTAGTGACGGCCGCTGAGCAAAAGGATGCTCGACCCACAATTAAGCTGTCCTGGATTACGGAAGAGCCTGTGCGGGTTGCTCAGTGGCCCATCTCAGCAGAAAAATTAGAGCATCTACATGAATTAGTAAATGAACAATTACAATTGGGACATTTAAAAATATCTCACAGCCCCTGGAATACCCCTGTTTTTGTAATTCAAAAAAGGTCTGGAAAGTGGCGTTTATTGCATGATTTACGAGCAGTTAATGAACAAATGCTGCCATTTGGGGCCCTTCAACCGGGTATTCCGTCACCTGCTGGACTCCCAAAGGAGTATCATCTCTTTGTAATTGATGTTAAAGATTGTTTCTTTAGTATTCCTTTACATCCAGAGGATACTAAGCGGTTTGCCTTCAGTTTACCATCTATAAACAATAACGCTCCTATGAAACGATATGAATGGGTCGTTCTCCCACAGGGTATGCGTAATAGTCCTACTATTTGTCAATGGTTTGTGGATCAAGCGTTACATCAGTGGAGGGAAAATAATCCTAATCTCCTCACATATCACTACATGGATGACATTCTAGTGGCAAGCAAACAACCTTTGTCTATTGATAAGGAGAAAGAATTGTTGTCCAATCTTGAGCAGTGGGGGTTACGTGTTGCAGAAGAAAAAATCCAACGAACTGAACCTTGGTTATACCTAGGTTTCGAGGTTACCAGAAATCGATTTAAACCTCAAAAATTAACAATGCATGCAGTAATTCAAAATGTGAATGATGTACAAAAACTGTTAGGTGACATTCAATATGTTCGTGCATGGGCCGGTATCAATAATTCAGATTTAATCCCTCTTCGCTCTTTGTTAGAAGGTTCCACAAGTATTACTGACCAGCGTACGCTTACCGAGGAAGGTAAGACAGCACTTGCTATAATCTCTCGAAAAATAAATAACATTTGTGTATATCGATTTGATCCACAACTCATCATTGGCATCTACGTTTTTAATTTAAAAGCAGAGCAAATGGCCCTTATCGGCCAGACCACTTCTGATGGCAAACAGTTTTTTCCTTTGGAATGGGTTTTTACTAAAAGTGTACCTACTGTCTCTGTTCTTCGACGCATTGATAATTTGGGTGAACTTATTCTAAAAGCTAAGCAGCGTGTTCGACAAGTTTTCGGTACTGAACCTACTACTGTGACACTTCCATTTAAAATGTCTCTTCTTATCGAAGAATGGCAATTGACTTCTGTTATTTTTGCTACTGCTGTGTTAGGTTTGACTATTGATAACCATTATCCACAAAGCCCAATATTTTCTGTGAATCTTCCTTTCAGGAGTGCCAGTGTTCGTTCAGATTCCCCGCTCAAGGACTGTCCTACTGTGTTTACTGATGCCAGTGGTAAAACTTCAAAATATGGTTTTTCTGTGAAAGTCGAGGGAAAATGGCAGTCTACTGTGTATACTGCACTCGGAGTGTCTGTACAAATTTTAGAATTGAAAGCAGTTATACTTGCATTTGAACATTTTAACTCTACACCGTTTAATCTTATTTCAGATTCTCTTTACGTTAGCTCTATTCTTGAAAGAATTACTGATGCGCTACTGGGTAAGTTTGCCAACCCTCTTATTGAAAAAGAAATACTTTATTTGTTAAATTTAGTTAATAGCCGTCATTATCCTTTTTTCTCTACTCACATTCGTAGTCATACCCAATTACCTGGATTTCTCAGTGCAGGTAACTCTGTGATTGATCAGGCTGTAGCAGCCCCAGTAGTAGGGCTGACTCCTTTTGCCCAAGCTGAACTTTCGCATCAGTTTTTTCATCAATCAGCACGCAGTTTACAAAAGGAGTTTGATATTTCTCGTCCTATGGCCCGTGGCATTATCGCTATGTGTCCAGACTGTTCCAAATTACCTCCTCTACAACAGACTGGTACCAACCCTCGTGGATTGGAGGCTGGTAAATTATTTCAATCTGACGTTACAATTTATCCTGCTTTTGGTCGGTGGCGTTTTGTTCATGTTACTATTGATTCCCACAGTAAACTTGTGTGGGCCTCCGCAATGACAAACATCAAAGGCCGCACGACATGTCGCCATTGGCTGGAAGCATTTGCTGTTTTAGGCAAACCCGATATCCTCAAAACAGATAATGGTACCAATTATATTAGCCGAGTAGCTCAGTCCTTTTTATCTGCCTGGGGTGTTCAACACCAATTGGGTGTCCCTTATAACAGCACTGGACAAGCCATTGTCGAAACATCAGGACCTTAAACGCTTATTTCGAGCGTTACGAAAAGAAGGAGAACATACCCTCACACCTCAGGAAATCGTTATGAAAGCGGTATATGTTCACAATTGGAAGACGTACATCGATGTGGTAGATACTAAACAACAACTGACGCCCATTCAACTTCATCATCAAAGAAAAGGATCCTTATTAACACACGATGTTTCTGTACAAATTTGGGACCCCGCTACACAAAAATGGTTTGGACCGGTGAGATTATTAACTTGGGGGTGGGGTTATGCTTGTGTTTTTCTAGGTGACAAATCATCGTGGGTACCCGCGAAGTGGGTGAAACCGTGGATAGCGAAAAATACTGAAGAACGTAGCAGCCCAATTCAGGACGAGGCGGCGCAGGGAACTACGTCTACGGCCTCTTCGCTCGATACTGGAACAAGAACTACAGATATCATTACCACTGGTACCTAATACTGTAGCATTTCGGAGAGAAGTTGAGAAGCTTACAATCACTAAAGTGTGTGGACTACACTGGCCACCTTGTGGCTGCACAGTGTGGCTCCAAGGACATTTTTACTGTGGAGGGTGTGGGAAACTGGTTTTTTTCTTATAATAGTAGAAAGTGGTTTTTAAGGTTGTTTAGTTTGTAGGTATAGGTTTATCCCTGTTATAACTTCGTGTTTAGTTAAAATATCCAGAGTTGTTCTTAAGAGAAGGAATTAGCCTTGTTATAGACACAAATCAATTCTATTATAAACTAGTTAATTATTGTCAAACATACTGATACTGTACAGTCTTAGTATTTGAAGAATTGCAAAAGTCATAATGATCCGCCTGATGTTCCTCACCTGTTTATGGATTAATTGGACATTAGCAGACTTCCCTATGACGAATTTTTGGGTACAATGGGCAAGTCAGACTGGCAATGATGCCTTTTGCTTACATTTAACATCAGCAGCTGATCCCTTTAAGACATGTTTAATTGGAACACCTGTGTCCCCTTTTCAATTGGGTGACTGTAGAAAAGCAAGTAATAGCAGCCACTGTCTTGCCATGATTGTTAAGAATTTATCAGTGCCACTTCCTTGGGATCCCCAAGAGCTGGATTTACTAAACAGTCGAAAACCAAATGGGTATGGGTGTATTTACTTCGGTTCCTGGAATTTGTCACTATCTCCTAAACAAAATTGGCTGACTCCCCATAAAAATTTTAATCATTCTGAGTATTGTGGATCTCGCCCTTATGGTTGGGGACCTGGACATTTATATTTAAACATCTCCTCTCCTCTTTCGTTACCGCCCCACATTTACTTGATTTGTGGCGACCGTGCTTGGCAAGGAATTCCTAGCTTTGCTCACGGTGGTCCTTGTTACCTTGGTCATTTAGCCTTACTTGCTCCATCTAAAGAATTTTTTGCAACCTTGCATCATACCCGAACCAAAAGAAGTATTTCTCTATTGCCTCCTGACTGTAATGACGATGTGGAGCTATGGGGTCCCACAGCCAGGGTTTTTGCTTCCTTAATTCCTGGCATTGGCACTTCTCATGCTTTACAACAAATTCAAAAACTGGCATGTTGGACAGCAAAACAAGCTAATGTCACTACTCAAGTAATATCCCAACTAGCCCAAGATATGAGCAGTCTGCGTCAAGCAGTCCTTCGAAATCGTGCTGCCATTGATTTTCTATTACTAGCTCAAGGTAAAGGGTGTGAGGAATTTCAAGGAATGTGCTGTTTTAACCTGTCGGATCATAGTGACTCGATTCACAAACAACTATATTGGCTTCAACAACATACACAAAAAATTACTGTAGGCCATAATCCTTTTGATGACTGGCTTTTGTCTTTTGGAATTCCTGCCTAGCTTAAAGATGGAATTAAGATGGTTATAATCATTATTGTTGTTGTATTGATTGTAGTTTGTATGGGACCTTGCATCATCCAATGCTTCTCTGCTCAGATCAGAAGGCTAGCTGATGCCGTGTTTGATAAAAGAGGGGGAGATGTTGCTGGCCTTGCTGGCGCCATAACATTGCAGCCTGCGCTTGGGAGAATACCTTAGATTCTTTGATCCTCGAGGTCAGCCTGCCCGTGATGTGCCTCCCTGAAGCAAACAAGTCACGGATCGTTAAGGTCAGTCTGCCTTTGTTCTGCCTCCTTGAAGCAAAACAAGGTTACAAATCTTTCTTGTTTGTCATTGAGAACAAAGACACTGGACATCTGGAGATGCAACGTCCTGACAGTTTAAGTGTAGGCATATTAGATGTAACCGCACCAATCAGTAACTGTTGTAGTAGATAGAATGTAGTAATGACCAATGAGACAATAGAAAGTGTAATGTACTGAGAGTTGAAAAGAGTATAAATGTTTGGTAGAAAAGAATAAAGTTGGATCTGTTTGTTCGCGCTCATATTGAGTTGTTGCCTGCAGTTCCTGTTTCTCCAGCATAAGGCTCCCCGCATTGGAGACAGCCTGGGTTGCGAGAAAAGCATATTCCAGCATGAACAGAAGATAATATTAGTAACTGCAGACTTGAGCTGACCTTCATCAGCAAAGCTTCTGTACTTAGGGAAGGTTCACAGCTGGTGAAAATAATAAAAATTCAACAGTAATTTTGATGAAGGAATACAAACTTACTTCACCTGGGGAAACAGGCTTTGTCTCCCATTAAATTTAGAACTTGCAATTATCTGCTTCATTTAACTGTAAAGCCTTTTCTTCTTATAGTTTACATCTCACATCCAAATATTAAAAGCAAACCACATAATTGCATACAGGGTAAAGCATGCTGTACAAGTGACAGGTTTTTCTACTTTAAAGTGAGCTTATATTTTTCTTCCTAAAGAAGAGCCATATTGACAAGGGAAAGCATTCATTTGTGGAAGTCTCAGAACAAGATAAATGTAAATCCTTTATGATGCCTGAAGTGAGATGTAAGATAAAGTAAATAAGTTATATGGAATGGAATAGAAAGGATAAGCTCCTCTAGAACACATAGACACCCATTCACAAAGTCCAACAAACATGCCAGAGGCACACTGAACCTTGAAACACCAACTCAGCTTCACACATAGGTATCCATTTGTAGAAATAAATCAGTTAGACCTCTTTGTCATTCCTTCCCATGACTCCCCATGCTAGTGTTGTAATCAAACTTAAATTTTAAGGAGCTAATTGCTTAATGAATAGCTAATCACCATTTTAATTAAATTAGTCTATTGATTAAGATAAGGAAGATAAGACCCTACTTATGCTAAGAAGTCACGTGTAGGCCTTGGCTAGAGCTACTGCAAGTTGAAAAACTGGCTGAGAATGTTTTGCAAAACTGGCTGGGAATGTTTCGCACTTGTTAAGGCCAGATCTATATCACTGCACCTGTACTTTAATACCAATACCAGCATATTTCATTTAGACAGATCAATGCACGCATTTCATGTGGGCATGCCTCCCTACCTCCCTATTTTGTGCCTTGTGATCAAATGTGGTCTCAGCCCAATGGCCAACGATTGTATGGAAATAGGATATAGGAATATTAATGAAGGATGAACCAATCATTGTCAAGGTTAGAGTTAATAGCGGGCATAGTATGTATGTTTATGTTAAAATATGTTAAAGATTATGACTTTGCAAAAAGAAGTGTATAAATGGATTGAATTTTTGTGATGTATTCGAAGCATTGGATGATTTCCAAGCTTCCCAGTGCTGCAATAAAGTGCCTGCTTATCTACATGTAGATAAGTTCTGTCATTTTTGCGACCTTCCCTTTGAAAACCGCAACACTAGGGCACAATGAAACTTAGTCCATAGTGCCAATATTCCATTTCTCTTGCAGGTGAGTTCTTTTGAGTAACATATACAAACAGTTTTAAGTTCAGCACAGACATAGTGATCCTTTTCAAGGTGGAGGTGCCATCAAATGAAAACTCAAAGGATTATTTTTAATTAATAGCTTCAGGGCATTACCGTCAAGAATTTGTGTGTGTAAATATACATATTTTCAGGAATCTCATATTTCACTGAAGTAAAACATGTATACAAGGTGACCTTTTCTGAATAAGACCATTTATTTTAACAAATAGATGAGTCTTTATGATGAACTGGAGGCTGCAACAGCTGCTCTCTTGGGCTTCGGTGTGGTTCCCTCACAGAATCCATTCCTACAAGTAGAAACATGGTTATCACTTTTTGAAAGGGCAATTTCTGCTCCAGGTTATTTTCTAACAAGTAATGTTTTAAATCAAGTTCACCAGCTTTTTTCTTCTCCCAGTAATGCACCAAAATCACTCATATGTTCAGACATTTTTAATAAGAAGCATCATTGACAAGACATTTGGAATAAGCAGTATTGTTTTCTGCCAAAGTAAATTTGACTTCTTCAAACAGGAAGATTTCAGTAACTGAGTAAACACTGCAAGACTGAATCAGATACAGCGCACCCACTGAATGTACTTCTTACTTTATGTTCCTACTAAGCAACTCAACAAAAGATTTTGCATTTTTTAGTACTGAAATGCAAGTCAGTTTCTTACAGAAATCCTCTATGTGTCCAACCAGAGCTTAAGATAGACACAACAAAAGAAGAGTCAGCTCCAAGCTCACTTTTGGATATAATATTTCTACTTCATCAGTTGGTGAAAATCAGGCTGCAGTTGCACATCATAAGGTATTTTCTGGCTGCTGCTGGGAAAGACTGCACTCATCAAAAAACCCCGGATAAACAGATTCCTCAGCCGCACCTAGGTCCAGGATTTAAGAGACTCCTGCTTTTCACTATTAAATCCAATCTATGTTTTTAGAAAAATACTCTAGAATGGTTTGGTATTTTTCATTCAGCTTTCTGGTGTATTAGGCCAGAAGTTAGAGCTCCATTTCAGAACATGGAGGTCATACAAGAAAAATTCTTATGAAGTACTGTACTGTTAAATTCATTAAGTGCAACTCAAAGCTTTATAATACATTTTAGAAGCCTGTAATCCAGAATCTGATGTTAGTTACTTACTGTAACCAAGCTCCAAATTAGAGAGTAACTATTGAAGTATTTCAATCCTGAGCGATTTTTTTTGTGGGCAAGAGGGGATTGGAACACATTTCAAGAACTGTCTCTTAAAAAAAACCCCACACTTAAGTGTAACTAGGAATTTCACTGACTCACAAATAGAGGCAATGCTACACAAAACATACCTTTTCACATGTGGGCATTTTATTACAATACCCTCTGTGCTCTGTACTATCTACACTTAACAGAAACATCAGAGTTTGCTATACATTCCATGTATTAACAATGAGCGAGCTTTTTATAATTGGCAGCATATTAATTTGAAGATATAAGGCATCATTTATTTCCACAATATATTTTAAGTGAAAGATCATACCACATTAAGTGTATTAAAGAATGTTAACTTTGAACGATGAATTTCATAATTCAGTAAAATCCATGCAAGATTTCACATTACACTAGTGTCTATTAAAACATCATACCTAAGTCGACGGTAGACCCTTTTCAGGTGCTTCATGCGACCAGTACCAGTGGTGTTGCGTCTTTTAGCCTTTGCACTCCAGTTATCTAGAACACAGAAGTTACTGTTACTCATCTGCACCAAGAAGTTAGTTGCAGAGCACATCTGAATAGTATTTAATCTGACAGAAACAAAAGGAAAAAATTATAAAGTCAACTTCTATGCAGTAGCAGTGCACATGTTAGCTAAAACATAGTCAAATCAGTGTTAATTTAAAAAAAAAAATTCAAACACTCACAAGATAACACAGTATTCTTCATTGGATGGAAGAATAGCCAGACTACTGAAGACAATGAAGAAACACAAGTTTTTATACTCAAGTCTGGTACTTACACTTTCTCTTATGCTTTTCAGGGTAACCACATTTCCCACAAGTAGATTTCTGCAGATGGTATGCCTTGGACCCACATCAACAACACAAGGTGTGTGTCTTATTTCGTCGCTTAACAAATGATGATGTACCCTTTGTCTGAAAAACGCTTCAAGACGTGCACTAAATATGACGAGCACTCGTAAGTCATATAAAGGATAAAAAAACCACACACACATTCACAAAGTCCCAAAAACATGTGGGTGGCACACAACTCTGAAACACCAACTCAGCTGTTCTCCATTTGTAGAAATCAGTTGCTTTACAACTCTCTTGGCCATTCCTACTCCCTCATCCATTGCTGAAATAAAACAAAGCCATCAAGTGTTTATCTCCAATTCCCTTTCTCATCTCCTCCAAATTTTTGCCGAGGAAAAGTATTTAAGACATATGATCACCACAAGAGGCTTTGGTGATCAAATCCCCTCTTGCTATGTTATCTGAAAGGCTGCCTCATCCCCAGAGAAAGCGCTGACACAGACAGGGCCAAATAAAGCCCAGGACCACAGCAAGCACGAAGGAGACCAGGTGGCAGCACAGCCCCATACCCCACTGTGGCCTTCCCACTCAGGCCAACAGCGGCGCCCACCACCAAGTCCTCAGGCTCCGGCCCCACAGCGGCTGCCCCGTAGCGCCGTCCGCCGCCAAGCTCGACCACAGCAGGACGCAAGACCGCCCTGAGCACCAGATAAGGCCCAGAGCTCCGGTGCGGTGATAGACAGTGACAGCTACACTGCACTCAAACCCCAACACTCACCATCTTCCCCGGGTGCCAGCACCAAAGGGGCTAAGCCCCGCCCCGCTTCCGCTATAGCCCGGCAAGCCCTTCTGAAGGCGTGCCGGGAGTGTCTGGTTGGGCGGTGGGGTGGTTCAGCGTAACAGAGAGGGAATGCTCGTCTTGGCTTGGCTAATGACTAATAGTGTCCTGGTTTGAGCTAAACAGAGCCGTTTCTGTTCAGTGATTTTTACTTTCTAGTTCAGTCTCTTCTAAAAGGCTGCACGTTCTGAAGTCAGCAGCATGTTTTTGCAGACAGTGGCTGCTACTGGCAGTGATAACACCTGATGTTTACAGTCACTGCCTGGTGAGAGAATAAGAAAGTAGAGTGTTGTTACAAATGAGTGATAAAACCAGGAGGGGAGCGTGTGGCTTTTTTCTTGTTAGTGATGGCACAAAGAGGAGAGTGTCCTTCATGAACGAGGGAGTCCCAGGATGCAGTCTGTGAGGAGAAGATAACAAGACGCCTTGACCATTAGGGCTGTTAATTAAGTCAACAGCAAGGATGCTCTAAACTTTTGAGCTTTGAGAAGGAGTGCACAGGCTTAAGAGGCCTATGAATATTAACTTCTCCGCCCTGGGCGGCATAAAGTTGGAGTTAATGAAACATGCGATGTGTGTTGTTAAGGGGGGCACATGTTAAGGGGGAACATGGAATAGGCGGATCGGGAAGTCTGTACCTCCTGAGTGCTTCAGCCAATGGGGAAAGGGAGAGGGTTTCATGCGGTCAGGAAATTAGGATAAAAGGAGGCTGTGTCCTCTGGCGATTTGAGAGACCTTACTGGGACTTGGCAACCCCGGTGAAATCTCCCTTTATTTGAATAAAGACTCCTCTGTCTTCTTTGTGAACACTGACCTCTGGCAATGTGATTTTCCGCACAACTGGGGGCTTGTCTGGGATTCTTCCACCTTCCAGGGACAGCGGACGGTGAACGACACTGACGGCGCACCTCACCAAGACTTCGGTGATCAGTTCCCTTTGGTGACTGCTGGCACTGGACGACTGATTGGACCAGAGGTCTGAAGGAAAGAACCTGAAGAGGTACCTTAAGGGGTCTGAAGGAAAAGACCACGAAAACTCACCAGTGAGTATGGGAACTTCAGGGAGTAAAGGACGCAGTAAAGGGAAGGACGCCCAAGGAGGGCAGTACTCTGTCGGGAAGGGGCCCCGATGCTCGGGATGGTGATCCCAAAATACCTCCGGAGTCTCCCTTGGGGAGAATGTTGAGGTTTTGGGATAGCCTGAACATTCCCCTAAAAGTAACCAAGGATATAACGGTAAAGTTTTGCTATTTTTCCTGGCTAGACTATATTCTGGAAAAGGGATTTAGATGGCTCCCTCTTGGGCTAGAGGGAAAGGGAATAAACAAGGGTTAGAATCTAGAGAAAGAGAGAAGGAGAGGATAATGAAGATGTCGAGGAATTGGGTTTGTAATTGTGCCACTTTACCACTCAGAAAGTTTTATTATTTTTCTGGGCCGGAAAATAATTTAAACAATGGAAAAGTTCTTTTCTTTTTTCTTGACCAGAATAACAATGGGAAAAGTTGGGAGGGAGGACCCTCTCACCTGGAAACAGCTTACAGAATATTGTAATAATTGGTGGCCAATATATATTCTTGAAGATCAGGAAAACTGTTGAAAGATGGAACTTTGAATTATAATACAATTTTGCAATTAATGATATTTTGCTGATGGGAAGGAAAATGGGATGAAATACTGTATGTAGATCTTTTCTTTACACTCAGAAATGATTATAAATCCAGGAAGGACTGTGGGTTAATGGCTCAAGATAGCAATGTTTTGGCGTTAAAGGCAGAAAATAAGATGGTGTTGTTCATCATGTAGCATTGGTAGGCGATGCAATAAATGTAAAAAGAAATGTGAGGAAGAAGGAGAAAAAGATGTTGATATGTTGGCTGGACTGAGAGGGAGAAACAGAGTGAGGAGAAATGAGCAGGAAGAGGTTGGGGGGGGGGGGGGGGGGTGTGCAGGGAGACGACTTCCCAGGAGAGCATCAGGGGTCTGAACATCATTGAGAAAAAGATCAGTGTGCTTTTTGTAAACAGAAGGAGTACTGGAGGACAGAATGCTCACAGTTTTCACCTTCTTCTACGACCTTTGGCTATGTATAAAAGGCACACCGTTTATATAATAAAGGAGCCATTTTTGAGCCACTTTGATCACCACTCAGATGTGTCGTGTCCGTCTCTACAATGACCGCCGACCCTATGCACTCCCTCCCTTATTTTCTCCGCAGGTTTGTCCAGCGCCGTCTTCTATTACTAGGGTTCGGATTTCCCTGACGGATATTTTAGCCGATTGTGATGAGCATGGTTTCCTTAACACTGACTTTTTTCCTCGGGTAGTTAAAGCTGTGCCAGTAGTTATGCATATGCAGCCAGACGGGACTCAGGCACCAGAACATCAACAGATTTCTCATAGCACGCTGAAAGAGTTGCGGTGTACAGTTGCTGAATCGGGTATTCAATCATCTTATACTGAAAATTTAACAGAGACAATGAAAGAGGCTTTTCTTATGGTTCCTCATGATTGGAAGGTGATATTTAAGTTGATTTTAACACCCAGCCAGCACACAATTTGGCATGTAGAATACAGGGATTTATGTGTAGCCCATGCTACTGCAGCTCAAAATAATAATGCTCCAATTAACCTGAATCAACTGTTGGGGGAGGGTCAGTTTGCAAATCCACAGCTTCAAGCTCATTTTACTAGAGATCTGTTAACTGCTGCAGCTCAATTGGCTACAAAGGCGTTTAAGAAAATGCCCGATATGAAAAAAATCCAGCAAGCCTTTTAGTACTATCAGACAAGCTAATGATGAATCCCACATTCAATTTATTGATATACTGCAACGAGCTGTTGAAAGACAGGTAGACGTACCAGTGGCAGCAGATGCATTATTACTGCAGCTTGCTGTGGAGAATGCCAACGTGGATTGTAAAAGAATTCTGGAGACGCTGAGACCCACTGACAAAACAGCTACTGTTACAGACTTTATCAAGGCTTGCATGCATGTGGGGTGGGATAGATATAAGGCTGAGATGTTAGCATCTGCATTGGCTCAGCAGCTCACGGTAAATAAAGCAAGTGTTAAATGCTTCTAGTCCGACTACATGTCAATTCGTGGTCGGTTCTGCTTTGAAACCTCTTGGAGAAAAATACCCTCATGCATTGATCTATCACTACATGGATGATATATTGATAGCTCACATGGATGAGATTTACCTGCAACAGGTCTGCTCCTTTTTGATATCATCATTGCAAATGTATGGTTTACAAATAGCACCAGAAAAAATTCAAATAGAAGCTCCATGGAAGTACTTAGGGTGGAAAATAACCAATGCATTAGTTTCTCCACAAAAATTAACTTTGCATAGAAGTATTTGTACTATAAATGCTTTGCAGAAATTATTGAGAACAATCAATTGGATTCGTCCTTCTTTGGGCATTACTACTGAAGAATTATCTCCTCTTTTTGATTTGTTAAGGGGAGACTCGGATTTGAATTCTAAGAGGAAATTAACTCCTGAAGCAAAGCTTGCCTTAGAAAAAATAGCCAATAAGATACAAACGAAATTTACTCATCATTACAATCCAAACATTGAATTAAGGGGATTTATAATTAATGCTCAATTCCAGCCCTATGCTATCTTGGGGCAATGGGATCGTGAAAAGCTTTATATACTACAGACCGGTCAGCCTCACCTCCATCCCTGGAAAGGTGATGGAACATCTTATCCTTGACGCTGTCTCTAGGCATATCAAGGATAAGAAGGTTATTAGGAGCAGTCAGCATGGCTTTGCCAAGGGGAAGTCATGTTTGACCAACCTGATAGCCTTTTATGAAGACATAACCAGGTGGATGGATGGTGGCCATGCAGTGGACGTGGTCTACCTGGACATCAGCAAGGCCTTTGACACCGTCTCCCACAGCATCCTCATAGGTAAACTGAGGAAGTGTGGTCTGGATGACCAAGTAGTGAGGTGGGTTGAGAACTGGTTGAAGGGAAGAAGCCAGAGAGTTGTGGTCAATGGGGCTGAGTCTGGCTGGATGTCTGTGTCTAGTGGGGTCCCTCAGGGGTCAGTGCTGGGGCCGGTGCTTTTCAATATATTTATCAATGATCTGGATGAGGGATTAGAGAATGTTGTCAGCAAGTTTGCTGATGATACGAAATTGGGAGGAGTGGTTGACACACCAGAAGGCTGTGCAGCCATTCAGAGAGACCTGGACATGCTGGAGGGGTGGGCGGGGAGAAATCTTATGAAGTTCAATAAGGGCAAGTGTAGAGTTTTGCACTTGGGAAAAAATAACCCCATGTGCCAATATAGGTTGGGGACTGCCCTGCTGGAGAGCAGCACAGGGGAAAGGGACCTGGGGGTTCTAGTGGACAGCAGGATGCCCATGAGCCAGCAATGTGCCCTTGTGACCAAGAAGGCCAATGGCATCCTGGGGTGTATTAGAAGGGGAGTATCAAGTAGGTCAAGAGAGGTCCTCCTGCCCCTCTACTCTGCCCTGGTGAGGCCACATCTGGAATATTGTGTCCAGTTCTGGGCCCCTCAGTTCAAGAAGGACAGGGAGCTGCTTGAGAGAGTCCAGCGAAGAGCCACAAAGATGGTGAAGGGAGTGGAACATCTCCCTGATGAGGAAAGGCTGAGGGAGCTGGGTCTCTTTAGCTTGGAGAAGAGGAGGCTGAGGGGTGACCTCATTCATGTTTATAAATATGTCAAGGGGGAATGTCAGGAGGATGGAGCCAGGCTCTTTTCAGCGGCGTCCACTGACAGGACAAGGGGCAATGGGTGGAAACTGGAACACAGGAGGTTCCATAAAAATATGAGGAAAAACTTTTTTACTGTGAGGGTGACTGAGCGCTGGAACAGGCTGCCCAGGGAGGTTGCGGAGTCTCCTTCTCTGGAGACATTCAAAACCCGCCTGGACGCGTTCCTGTGCTCTCTACTGTAGGTGATCCTGCTCTGGCGGGGGGGTTGGAATAGATAATCTTTAAGGTCCCTTCCAACGTCTAACATTCCGTGATTCTGTGATAGCTCACATGGATGAGATTTATCTGCAACAGGTCTGCTGCTTTTTGATATCGTCATTGTAAATGTATGGTTTACACATATAGCTGAATTTATTACATGTTACCGTAGCTACTTTCTCATCTTTTATTGTTGCTATGGCACATAGTGGTGAGAAATTTAGAGATGGTCAACTGCATTTGCTGCGTGCTGTTGCCACATTAGGGGTACCATCACAAATAAAACCAGATAATGGTCTGCCTTCAGTTTCTAACAATTTTAAAGAATTTTTATAGGAATGGGGAGTATCCCATGTGACGGGCATACCTTATTCACCAACGGGACAGAGCGTTGTGGAAAGAGCACATCTCACGCTGAAAAGAATGTTACAGAAGCAGAAAAGCACTGTTGTTGGAATGTCTCCACATGAGAAGTTGTCTCAAGCGACTGACATGGTGGGACCCTGAGGTACCGATTACCAGCGATGACACGGATTGGATTGGCAGAAGATGGTTACAGCTGACAGCAGAGCAGTTATGGGAAAATGTAACCCTTCTCAATGTTACCTATTGTACTGATATGTATCCTCTGTGTGTGACTAACAATGAAGCTTACATTGGTTGTGTCAGACTGTCTAATCAAAGCCACATAATAGGTGTTAAGGTTCCTGGTACTAACCAGCAGAGTGATCTTTCTTTAGCTAAAAGCCAGGTGCAAGGCGGGGAAACTAGCTGCCTTTTCCTTTGTTAGAAGTATGTGCTTAAGGACCAAAATAGATCGGGAGACTCCCTTGTATTCTTCCTTTAGCCCTGGCCAAGCTGTGGGAGGAATCCAACGGAGCGAACAACACCAGATGTTCCCGCGTTCCAAGTTATGTAAGGTTGTTCGTTTAATAGTATAAAAGCTGGACCCTCTTGCAGCGATGCTTGGAGCCCTCCCCTATGAGTGGACGCACTGCGTAGGACTTCCCAGTTGCCGGGACGGTTCTCCAGAATCCTCGCTGCAACAGGGGCTCCCCAGCGACTGTGGATCTGGAAGATTTAGGGCGATTGGTGATGGGGACTGTAGGTACACTCAAACAACTTGCACCTGAGGTGTCAGAAAACACACACATCTCACTGGATTACTGCTCGGCCTTGTGTGCTCGGCAAACAGCACACCCACACTGAGATAACAGAGGCCTGGGATTGATGCAGGGGAATCTCTCGCACTCCTGCCCTGCAGAGCAGTGAATGTGAGTCCTGGGAACTCAGGTAGAGCAGCAAGTAAAACATAACAACACAGTGGGATAAATACTACACGCTTTCTACCAAGGATATGACTTGGTTAAACCTCAAAACATGGTTTTCTGTGTTAAACTTGTGTTTAATATCATTTGTTGTTGCGGGGAGTGTTTTTCATTATAGTTAACCATCTCACCTGAAGTGCTGCCCGAGGGGTCCGAAGAACTGAAAAATACATCTCTTACTTTGATGGTGATCCAAAAAACAAAAAAGGGGGAATTGTGGATACCCTACATTTCACAGTTAGCTGTGCTGGCAGCACTCAGTTGCAGAATTAAGACTTTCGTCCTTGAGCTCTTTTCTAAACAAGTGCATAACTCTTGCTTGCTAATTATGAAAAGAGACCGTGACCAGCCGAGTACAGCTCATGTTGGGAGTTTGCTCATGAGAATGGACAGATAAGACGCTTCTTGTACACAAGATGTGCATGGGAGCGAACAGGAGAGTGTGATCAAAACAGAGCTGGGAAAGTCTGTTCTCCCTGTGTGATAAGAGAGTGATTGAAGGAGTACATGAGCAAATAACAACCCTGGCTGCATAGTCTGGTTTCCTGTTGGTAACCCATAAATAGTGCTTCTTGTTAATAAACTTTGTCTTAGCTTCTCTTGAGAGCTGAGTCCATGCCTTTCAGCCCACCAGAAATGGCGCCCAACATGGGGCTTGCAAAATAGACTACTCTTCCACAACAGAGAAAGGTGAATTAGGTACCTCAATTTCAGATGCTACGTATCAAAAGGACAAATCCCCTGTTAAATCACTGATATATAAAATTCAACAGATCTCTAAAGTTGGACTGTGTACTTCAGCTATTTTCAAAGTGTGCCTTCTGGTTCTGTGATCTGGATTAATTTATTAACAAATACCCTTCCCTGTCATACCTCTAATCTTCTTGGTAATGCCTGCATTTAATTGTATGAGCTGCTAAAAGACCTCCACTCCCACAGTGCTGTCCTTTGGACTCCTGACTCTTGGGACAGGTATCTGTCCAATGATCAAATAGATAGATCAGCATATTTATTTGCTTTCAGGGTGTATTCCCCTGCATAAGGAAATCTCAGTAGAGAATAAGAAAAGGAGCATTTGGAAAAAAAAGCATTGTTATGGCACAGATTAAATCCCCTGGGGGAATTTGACCTTTGTATATTTATGGCCTTTTATCAGTTTTGGAGGGGAAAAAAAATCCTCACACAAATGGCCAAGTAGATATTTCAAGAAAAGAGTTTAGCCAGTGACAAAGTTATATCAAATTACTTTTCAGCCTTCCAGGTTCAGGAATCCAGACTGCTGTGTTTCAGGTTCATTGCCTGTGTCACTAGGAGCACCTTTACTTGCACAAGCTTATAAATTGAGTCGCAGAACTTCTCCCTACCTGCAAAATTAATAGCTGGTTGCATATTTCCATTCAATAGCATTCTCTGGGATACAGCAACTGCCCATCATCGCAGGGTAGGTGGCAGAGGTGCTGGCACTGTGGCTTTGAGGCGGGATTCTGTGACTGTGGGACATCCGTGCCACCTGGCCGTGTGCTCAGGAAATATGTAATCAAGTCAGATGAGAGACTGCCAGCAAAATTGCATATATTTTAAAATTTTGGCCTCTGGAGGGATTGGTCTTCTCTCAGCCAGTGACACATGGAATCATGTCATGATGGACATCGGATAGGAGGCTAATATAAAATCAATAATGAGAAAATTCAAAGCATGTAAAGCTTAATAAAAGAAAAAAAACCCTATAAAAATAAGTTCAATATGCACAGGAATACTCTTTGGAATGCTTCAGTTGCATGTTTGGCTTAATAGGAAAACAAGCTCAATAAATTACTTGTGAAGAAGACATCTGTAGTGTTAGAAATCATTAGGAAAGTAAATGAGAATAAAACTGGTGATTATATTGTCATATACATTCAAGATTTTCCCATATTTTGAATTCTCTAGGCAGGTTTTGTTACCCATAAACCTAGAGAAAAATACTGAGAAAGAAAATATAGATAATCATCATTTTGACAGTCATTGGTTTGAGAGAGACTGTATGCATAGGAGTTCTGAGAGGGACTCTACATTATTTTATTTCATACCTCACTTATAGTTTTGGAGCATGTTCAAGCTCTGAATTCTGACAAGCATAATGCCACCATGTTGCGCTTATGCAGGAAAATTTCTCCAGAGTTTTGTGAAATTTTTTACCAGACTGCTGTGGTTTAAGCTGAGTGACCGGCCGGGAGAGACAAAGAACTACGTGGTCGCTCTCTCACTCGCTCCCCCCTGCCGGGAGTGAGGGGAAGAGCCCGGAGAGAGCAATAGGCGGAGGCTCCAGGGGTTGAGATAAAAAGAGTTTGTTTTAATGGTGAACATAAATGATAATGATAACAGTGAAGTAATAGCAACGTTTAACCAAATATAACGCGAGTAACATGTAACGCGGATCTCACCAACCCGGACGCGCCCGGACCGGGAACCGGAAAAGAGAGTGCCCCCCACCGCGACCAGCCACCCTCTATATACTCCGAGCATGACGTCAGGATGGTATCAAATATCCCTTTGACTAGCGACTAGTTTGGTTCAGCTATTTCCCGACTAGTCCTTTTACTGAGAATTAACCCTATCCCAGCTGAACCCAGTACACAGACTTGGATGGCTTCCCATGCAGAAATTCTCGTAAAAAATTACTTAAGAGGACTGTTCTACTTTGGGTCCAGTTTGCCTTCTTGTCTGTAACCTTCTCCTAGATAGGTAAGACTTGATTCATTTCAGGAGTCAAGGCTGAGACGTTAAAAACCTCATAATTTTGCTACTAGATTTTTACTGTATGAAATAATTAAGGGATTTATTTTGATTTATCTTAAGTAACCTGAAGAAAACAGCATGTTCCATTCTTTTCAGTGGCTTTCCTAGGTCTTCCTGTAACTGGATGCTGTGTAGGTGTATTGGATTGGCCTGGCCGGATTTTGGCGGCAGGAGGGGAGCTGCAGGGTGGCTTCTGCAAGAAACTGCTAGAAGTTCCCCAAGTTTGATAGAGCCAATGCCGGCCAGCTCCAAAGAGGGACTCGCCGCTGGCCAAGGCTGAACTTATCAGTAAAGTGATAGAAGAGGAACGCCTCTGTGAAAAACATATTTAAGAACGGGGAAAAAGAACTGCGCCAGAGCAGCTGGCACAGAGATGGAGGAGTGAGAATCTGTGCAGACACCAAGGTCAGTGAAGAAGGAGGGGGGGAGGATGAGCTCCAGGCGCCGGAGCAGAGAGTCCCCCAGGTCCGTGGTGAAGACCATGGTGAAGCGGGTTGTCCCCCTGCAGCCCATGGGTGGGATGTTGTTGTGGTTCCAGCCGAGTTACCGGCGGGAAGGAAACAAAGGAACCACGTGGTCGCTCCCTCCCCCCCTACCGAGAGTGAGGGGAAGAGCCCGAAAGGAGTGCAGGCAAAGGTCTCCAGGGGTTGAGATAAAAACAGTTTAATGGTGAACATAAAATGGCAACAATAACAGTGAAATAACAGTAACGTTTAACCAGATATAACGCGAGTAACATGTAACGCGGAGCTCACCACCCGACCGGACTGGAAACCGGGAAAGAGCGCGAGTGCCCACCCCAACCGCTCCATATATATATATATATACCCTGAGCATGACATCACGATGGTATCAAATATCCCTTTGACTAGCGACCCCCTATGCCCAGATAGCTCCTTTACTGAGAATTAACCCTATCCTAGCTGAACCCAGTACATTATCCACCCCTTATTCTATACCATCTACGTCATGCTCAGATCTCACGCTTTACAATTATCATTCGCTTAATCTATACACTCCTTCAAGTATAGCCTTTGAGTTCATGGCTTCAAGGTTCCATTCATTGTAACAGTTCTTTAGGGTAGGAGGGAATGGTGCTTGATTGTGGTATACTTCGTCCAAAACATGCTGTATTTTGCATGGTCTGTGTCCACGGTCTGAAGCTTGAAAAAAACCGTCATTTAAGGGAAGTCACTGGGCGCCACCTCAGGTTCCCTTATCGCTGTTCCTCCCTCGTTTTCATCGTAGTCTATCCTGTGTTGGTCTGGGTCGTTCTTACTGTAATATTAATCAACATGACACATAATAACAGCAGCAGTGATGACAAACATTGGCAGGGTAATTTATCAGTTAACATCACATGATTTAGTCCACTGGCTATTCTCTCCCAAAGTTAAATCCCTTTGGGGTACACACCGAACATCCCCATCCTTCTGCATCACCCACCAAGTACACCCAGGTCCCTGAGCAAAAGCAATCCCACGGATGGGTTTGCCTTTGCCTGAGGCAGGGCTAGCCCACACCGTCTTCCCCAACATGTTCCTCATTCGCACAACAGGGACTTTATCTCCATCCACAGTAGGTGGGAGTTTTGACTGGGCAGGCCCAGCTCGATTGGAAGATCCTCTATTATTTACTAACCATGTGGCTTTTGCTAAATTTGTGTCCCAGTGTTTGAAAGTTCCATCACTCATTGCACTCAATGTACTCTTTAGCAGTCCGTTGTGCCATTCAACCTTCCCAGAGGCTGGTGCATGATATGGGATGTGGTACACCCACTCAATGCTGTGCTCTTTGGCCCAGGTGTCAATGAGACTGTTCCGGAAATGAGTCCCATTATCCGACTTAATCCTCTCCGGAGTGCCGTGTCGCCACAGTACCTGTTTTTCAAGGTCCAAGATGGTGTTTCGAGCAGTGGCATGGGGCACAGCGTATGTCTCCAGCCATCCGCTGGTCGTCTCCACCACTGTGAGTACATGGTGTTTGCCTTGACGGGTTAGTGGGAGCGTAATAGAGCCAACCTGCCACGCCTCCCCATCTCTGTATTTCATCCATCGCCCTCCATACCACAAAGGCTTTACCCGCTTGACCTGCTTGGTTGTAGCACACGTTTCACATTCATGGATAACCTGTGCGATAGCTTCCACGGTCAGGTCCACCCCTCGATCACGAGCCCATCTGTGTGTCGCATCCCTTCCCTGATGGCCTGAGGAGTCATGGGCCCACCGAGCTACGAACAATTCACCCTTGTGCTGCCAGTCCAAGTCCACCTGAGACACATGGATCTTAGCAGCCCGATCTACCTGCTGGTTGTTTAGGTGCTCTTCTGTGGCTCGATTCTTGGGTATGTGGGCATCTACATGACGTACTTTCACAACCAGGTTCTCCACCCGGGCGGCAATATCCCGCCACAGTTCGGCAGCCCGCATAGGCCTACTCCTGCGTTGCCAGTTATTCTGCTTCCATTGCTGTAACCACCCCCACAGAGCATTTGCCACCATCCACGAGTCAGTGTAGAGATAGAGGACTGGCCAGTTTTCCCGCTCAGCAATATCTAAAGCCAGTTGAATGGCTTTTACCTCTGCAAATTGACTCGATTCACCCTCCCCTTCAGTGGCTTCAGCAACTTGCCGGGTAGGGCTCCATACAGTAGCCTTCCATCTTCGATGCTTTCCCACAATGCGACAGGACCCATCAGTGAACAGGGCGTACCGCTTCTCATCCTCCAGTAATTCGTTATATCGTGGGGCCTCTTCTGCACGTTTCACTTCCTCCTGCTGTGACACCTCAAAGTCCTTGCTTTCTGGCCAGTTTGTAATTGCCTCCAGGATTCCTGGTCGATGAGGGTTCCCCATTCGGGCCCGCTGTGTGAGCAGTACCATCCATTTACTCCACGTGGCATCAGTCGCATGATGTGTAGATGAGGCCCTCCCTCTGAACATCCAGCCCAAAACTGGAAATCGGGGTACTAAAAGGAGAGGTGCCTCAGTACCAATTACTTCTGAGGCAGCTCGGACTCCTTCATACACTGCCAGTATCTCCTTCTCAGTGAGAGTGTAGCGGGACTCAGATCCTCTGTGTGCCCGACTCCAAAACCCTAAGGGTCGGCCTCGGGTCTCCCCTGGTGCCCTCTGCCAGAGACTCCAGTCAGGGTCATTCTGCCCAGCTGCAGTATAAAGCACATTTTGAACATCTTGTCCTGTCCGGACTGGCCCAAGAGATACTGCACGAACAATCTCTTGTTTTATCTGCTCAAAGGCTTGTTGCTGTTCAGGGCCCCATTTAAAATCATTCTTCTTCTGGGTCACCTGGAAAAGAGGGCTTACAATCTGGCTGTAACTTGGGATATGCATCCTCCAAAACCCCACTGTGCCTAAGAATGCCTGTGTCTCCTTCTTACTAGTTGGTGGGGACATCGCTGCTATCTTATTAATCACATCCATCGGAATCTGGCGGCGTCCATCTTGCCACTTTACTCCCAAAAACTGGATCTCCTGCGCAGGCCCTTTTACCTTACTATGTTTTATGGCAAAACCAGCTTTCAGAAGGATTTGAATTATCTTCCTCCCTTTCTCAAAAACTTCTTCCGCTGTATCCCCCCATACGATAATGTCATCAATGTACTGCAGGTGTTCTGGAGCTTCCCCCTGTTCCAGTGCAGCATGGATTAGCCCATGGCAAATGGTGGGGCTGTGTTTCCACCCCTGGGGCAGTCGATGCCAAGTGTACTGGATGCCCCTCCAAGTAAAGGCAAACTGTGGCCTGCACTCTGCTGCCAGAGGGATCGAGAAAAACGCATTAGCGATATCAATGGTGGCGTACCATTTGGCAGCCTTCGATTCTAGCTCATATTGAAGCTCGAGCATGTCTGGCACGGCAGCACTCAATGGTGGTGTAACTTCATTCAAGCCACGATAATCCACTGTTAGTCTCCATTCCCCGTTAGATTTCTGCACTGGCCATATGGGGCTGTTAAAGGGTGAGCGAGTTTTGCTAATAACTCCTTGGTTCTCCAACTGACGGATCAGCTTATGGATGGGAACCAGGGAGTCTCGGTTGGTGCGATATTGCCATCGATGCACCGTGGAGTTAGCAATTGGTACCTGTTGTTCTTCAGCTCTCAACAAACCCACCACAGAAGGGTCCTCTGAGAGACCAGGCAACGTGGACAACTGTTTAATTTCCTCTGCCTCCAAAGCAGCTATGCCAAAGGCCCACCGGTACCCTTTTGGATCTTTGAAGTACCCGCTCCTGAGGAAGTCTATACCAAGAATGCACGGAGCATCTGGGCTAATCACAACAGGGTGTTTATGCCACTCATTTCCAGTCAGACTTACTTCAGCTTCCAATACAGTCAGTTGCTGGGACCCCCCTGTCACCCCAGAAATACAGATGGGTTCTACCCCTCTATATCCTGATGGCATCAAGGTACATTGTGCGCCTGTGTCTATTAGAGCTTTGTATTCCCGTGGAGCTGACGTGCCAGGCCATCGGATCCACACAGTCCAGTAGACCCGATTGTCCCTCTCCTCCAAATGGCTGGAGGCAGGGCTCCTCTATTCTTGATCGGAGTCACTCACTTCTTGTGAGTATGACTTAGAGGTTCCTTCAAGAGCATGAGAGTCAAAATCTGTTTTCCTGTTTCGTTTGGAGGGCTTTCCACTGGAAACTGGGGCAATACTTTTCTTATGATGATCCTTCTTCTTTGCCGCTTCCTCTCGCAACTCACGTACGCGTTCATCTAGGACTGAAGTTGGTTCTCCATCCCACTTCCTCATGTTCTCTCCATGGTCATGTAAGTAAAACCAGAGAGTATTCCGGCATGTTTGTTTTCCCTGTTCTCTCTCTTGATTGGAGGAGTGCCTAGTCCTAACAGCTGAGACACGTGCCCGTGTGGGTGTAGAGCAGGACATATCCACTTTGAGCTGCTGGAACTCCCGGGACAGTTCTTCCAAGGCAGAAACACAAGCCTGTAGGGATGAAGACAGACTTCCTTCGTAATGCCGGAGTTGGCGAGCCAGTTCATCCACAGTTTGTCCCTCACCTTCTCTCCAGGATATCAGTGCCAACGAGTTTGTGTATGTTTGAGGTGCACTTCGTAGGAACTTCCGCCACATGCCTTGTGTGCATCGGACTTCATCTGGATCAGTGGGTGACTGCTCATTATCTGGATTATTGTAAATCACCTCCAGCACAGCCAGTTCCCTCAGGTACTGGATACCTCTCTCCATTAAGGTCCATTTACCTGGGTGGCATGCAATATCTTCCTTGAGGAGGTAACTTTCCCTCATGCCTGACAGAAGGCGCTTCCAGAGGCTGAGGGTTTGTGTCTGCCTCCCAAGCACTTTGTCAATGCCCCCTTCCCTAGAGAGGGATCCCAGCTGTTTGGCTCCTTTACCCTCCAGTTCCAGGCTACCGGCTCCACTGTCCCAGCATCGGAGCAACCAGCTAATAATGTGCTCACCTGGATGGCGGCCAAAGTCCTTTCGCATGTCTCGCAGCTCACTGAGAGATAGAGACCGGGTGATTATCTCTGGCTCTACCTCCTCTTCTTGTTCTCGTGATGGCCCTGCTTCGTTTTCATCCCTCACCAAGCGAACCGATTTCTTCGTGTACTTCTTCTTCTGTACTGGAGCAACCGATACTGGCACAGGCTCATTTTCTGGTTCAGCCGCAGCACCTGTCACAGGGGTCGGAGCGGCCACAGCGCTTGTCACAGGGGTTGGAGCGGCCGCAGCGCTTGTCACAGGGGTCGGAGCAGCCGCAGCGCTTGTCACAGGCGTCGGAGCAGCTGCAGCGCTTGTCACAGGGGTCGGAGCAGCCGCAGCACCTGCCACAGGGGTCGGAGCAGCCGCAGCGTTTGTTGCAGAGACTGGAACAGTCACATCATCTACTGGTTTGTCTTCAGGTCCAGAGGTCTCCTCTTTTCCTTGGGAATAATGGGTGACATTGAAAATGGCTCGGTAGGCATGGGCCAGGCCCCAGCACACAGCAGTGATTTGGACTTCTTTCGAGTGGCCAGGCTGACAGCATACCTTCTCCAAATACTCTGCTAGTTTCCTAGGATTCTGTATATGTTCAGGACTGAAATTCCAAAACACTGGAGATGACCATTGTCCTAGGAGCTTGCCCATCTTCTCCCACACACCTTGCCACTCACAGTTATCTGGCTTCAGGACAGGTCTCTGGGTGGTATCCTTAGAAAATTTTGGTGTGACCCCGAGAAAGATGTGGCACACATTCAGAAGACACAGGACGAAAACCAGGAGACACATGCTGGATTGGGTATTCCAAGAATATTCAAAGTTTTCAAAAACGGTTGTGATCAGCTTGAAGGACAAACGGGAGAGAACATTCTCCTCTGCTTCCCCTATAGATTTGGTGCCATTACTAAGGAATTCAGAGAGGAGGCGCCCAAGGCATGGGAATGACAATAGTGCCTCATACAAATACCAGCTTACCCTCATGGCCAGTGTGTTTTGGTTTGGCCTGGCTGGATTTCGGCGGCGGGGGGTGGAGCTGCAGGGTGGCTTCTGCAAGAAACTGCTAGAAGCTCCCCAAGTTTGATAGAGCCAATGCCAGCCGGCTACAAAGAGGGACCCGCCGCTGGCCAAGGCTGAGCCTATCAGTAAGGTGATAGCAGAGGAACACCTCTGTGAAAAACATATTTAAGAACGGGAAAAAGAACTGCGCTATAACAGCTGGCACAGAGATGGAGGAGTGAGAATCTGTGCAGACACCAAGGTCAGTGAAGAAGGAGGGGGGGGAGGATGAGCTCCAGGCGCCGGAGCAGAAAGAGTCCCCCGGGTCCGTGGTGAAGACCATGGTGAAGCGGGTTGTCCCCCTGCAGCCCATGGGCGAGGTGCAGATGTCCACCGTGAGGATCACCGCGTAGATGTCCACCGAGGATTCCACGCCGTGTGGGTGGATTGCCTGAAAGGGGACTGTAGCCCGTGGGAAGCCCACATCAGAGCAAGTTGCTGCCGGAACCGGTAGCCTGTGGAAGAGGGAATGCCCACGCTGGAGAAGGTTGGCCGGTGGGACTTTTGGGACATTGTGGGTGGCTCACGCTGGAGCAGTTTCCCCCGAAGGACTGCGCCTCAGACTCACGAGGGGTGGGCTGTCTCTCGTGAGGTGTCTCCCGTTGGGCAGTTTGTGATGAATTGCCCTTCGTGGGACGACTCACGCGGAGAAGAGAGCGTGAAGCTTGTCTCCCGTGAGAGGGACCCCACAGTGGCCCTGGGGAAGAGTGAAGAGTCCTCCCCCGGAATGAAGAAGCGGTGAAACCAACGTCGGATGAACTGACCGCAACCCCCATTCCCTGTCCCCCTGCGCTGCTCGGGGGGAGGAGGTGGAGAAACCGGGATTGATGTTAAGCCCGGGAAGAAGGGAGGGATGGGGGGAAGGTGTTCTGTTTAAGATTTGTTTGCTCTTTCTCACTTCTCACTACTCCTCTCTGATTAGTTCTCTTAATAAATGTACCTAATTTCCCCAAAACTGAGTCTGTTTTGCCTGGGACGGTAAATGAGGGTGATCTCCCTGTCCTTATCTCAAACCCTGAGCCCTTGGAGATATTTTCTCCCCCTGTTCAGCAGTGAAGGGGGGAGTGAGTGAGCGGTTGTGTGGGTACCTGGCAGCCGGTCAGGGTCAACCCACGACACCAGTGATACAATCATATTATAAGCTGTCAGCACCCTGTACAAAAGAATCATGCCTTTGACCCCTTTTCCACAGTTGATAAATAATATCGCAGTAAATATATATAATACATAAGGATTCAGCCAATGCCACAGTGTAAATAAATAAAACAACATTATGACCACCAACTACTTGACTAATGTGCAGAATCAGTCTAACAAAGTTATCTTTTTAACACTCTTTTGTCAAATCTGTTGTTATCTCAAACCCCCGGCCCCACATTGGGCGTCAAAAGTTGTTGTGGTTCGAGCCGAGGGCGGGAAGGAAACAAAGGAACCACGTGATCGCTCCCTCCCCCCCTACCGAGAGCGAGGGGAAGAGCCCGAAAGGAGTGCAGGCAAAGGTCTCCAGGGGTTGAGATAAAAACAGTTTAATGGTGAACATAAAATGGCAACAATAACAGTGAAATAACAGTAACGTTTAACCAGATATAACGCGAGTAACATGTAACGCGGAGCTCACCACCCGACGGACTGGAAACCGGGAAAGAGCGCAAACGCCCACCCCGACCGCTCCATATATATATACCCCAGCATGACATCACGATGGTATCGAATATCCCTTTGACTAGCGACCCCCTATGCCCAGATAGCTCCTTTACTGAGAATTAACCCTATCCTAGCTGAACCCAGTACAGATGTAGATGTCCACTGTGGGGCAGAGGGCCCCACGCCGTGTGGGTGGATACCTGAAGGGGGCTGTAGCTCGAGGGAAGCCCAAATCGGAGCAGATCGCTGCCGGAACCTGTAGCCCGTGGAAGAGGGAATGCCCACGCTGGAGCAGGCTGGCCGGTGGGACTTGTGACGCTGCGAGGGACTCACGCTGGAAAAGCTTCCCCTGAAGGACTGTGCCTCAGACTCAGGAGGGGTGGGCTGCCCCTCGTGAGGTGTCTCCCGTTGGGCAGTTTGTGATGAATTGCCCTTCGTGGGACGACTCACGCGGAGAAGAGAGCGTGAAGCTTGTCTCCCGTGAGAGGGACCCCACAATGGCCCTGGGGAAGAGTGAAGAGTCCTCCCCCGGAATGAAGAAGCGGTGGAACCAATGTCGGATGAACTGACCGCAACCCCCATTCCTTGTCCCCCTGCACCGCTCGGGGGGAGGAGGTGGAGAAACCGGGATTGATGTTAAGCCCGGGAAGATGGGAGGGTTGGAGGAAAGGTGTTCTGCTTTTAAGATCTCTTTGCTTTTCTTACTTCTCACTACTCCTCTCTGATTTGTTCTCTTAATAAATGTAATTAATTTCCCCAAAATCGAGTCTGTTTTGCCTGGGACGGTAAATGAGAGTGATCACCCTGTCCTTATCTCAAACCTTGACCCTTTGAAATATATGATTTTCTCCCCCGGTCAAGCAGAGAAGAGGGGGTGAGAGAGCGGTTGTGTGGATATCTGGCTGCCGGCCAGGGTCAAACAACGACAGGATAGGGTTAATTTTCGCTGGAAGCTGGGAGCTGGGCATGGCCGGGTTAGCTGAACCAAACTAGCCACTGGCCAAGTGGATATTTGATACCATCATGACATCATGCTCGGGGTATATAGAGGGAGCTGGCTGAGGCGGAGGTCTCTCTCTCTTTCCCACCTCTCCATCTGAGAACTCGGCGCTGTGTCGTCGGGTTCCTGGTGGTGAGGCATCCGCGTTACATATTACTTGAGTTATACGCTATCTAGTTAAACACTACTGTTATTTCGCTGTTATTGTTATAATTTATGTTTCACCATTAAAACAAACTGTTTTTATCTCAACCCCACAAAGCTCTGCCTGTGGCTCCTTGCAGGCTCTCCTCCTCACTCCCGGTAGGGAGGAGGTGAGCGAGGGAGCGACCGCGTGGTTCCTTTGTCTCTCTCAGCCAGTCGGTCGGCTTGAACCAAGACACACGGTGACAGTAGTGAGGCACTGGAATCATAGAATCATTAAGGTTGGAAAAGACCTCTAAGATCATCAAGTCCAATCATCAAGCCAATACTACCATGACTACTAAACTATATCCTGAAATGCCATGTCTATATGTTTTTTTGAACGCCTCCAGGGATGGTGACTCCACCACTTCCCAGGGCAGCCTGTTCCAATGCCTCACCACTCTTTCAGTAAAGAAACACTTCTTAATATCCAATCTAAACCTCCCCTGGCAAAAGTTGAGCCCATTTCCTCTCATCCTATAAATAGCAACTTTGGAGAGGAGACTAACATCCACCTCACTATAACCTCCTTTCAGGTAGTTGTAGAGAACAATGAGGTCTCCTCTCAGCCTCCTCTTCTCCAGACTAAGCAGTCCCAGTTCCCTCAGCTGCTCCTCGTAAGACTTATTCTCTAGAACTCTCACGAGCTTCATTGCTCTTATCTGGATCCACTCCAGCACCTCGATTTCTTTCTTATACTGCGGTGCCCAAAACTGAACACAGTACTCAAGCTGTGGCCTCGCCCCCTCAAGTATGGGGCACAATCACTTCCCTACTCCTACTGGCCACACTATTTTTGATACAGGCCAGGATGCTGTCGGCCTTCTTGGCCACCTGGGCACACTGCTGGCTCTTGTTCAGCCGGCTCTCAACCAACACCCTCGGATCCTTTTCTGCTGGACAGATTTCCAGGCACTCTTCCCCAGACCTGTAGCACTGCCTGGGGTTGTTGTGATCCAAGTGAAGGCACTTGGCCTTGTTGAACCTCATACAGTTAACTTTGGCCCATCAATCCAGACTGTCCAGATCCCTCTGCAGAGCCTCCCTACCCTCCAGCAGACCAACACTCCCGCTCAATTTGGTGTCATCTGCGAATTTACTGAGGGTGCACTCAGTCCCCTCTTCCAAATCGTTGATAAAGATATTAAACAAGACTGGTCCCAAAACTGAACCCTGGGGAACACCACTTGTGACCAGCTGCCAGCTCGATTTAACTCTGTTCACCATGACCTTCTGGGCTTGGACATGCAGTGAGTTTTTAACCCAGTAAAGAGTACACCTGTCTAAGCCATGAGCTACCAGCTTCTCTAGCAGAATGCTGTGGGAAATGGTGTTAAAGGTTTTACTGAAGTCCAGACAGACAATGTCCACAGCCTTTCCCTCATCCACTAGGTGAGTCATCTTGTCATAGAAGGAGATCAAGTTGGTCAAGCAGCACCTGCCTTTCATGAACCCATGGTGGCTGGGCCTGATCCCCTGGTTATCATGCACATGCTATATGAGCGCACTCAAGATGAATCACTCCATAATCTTCTCTGTTAATGAGATTACGCCCTTCTTGTAGATGGGCATCACATTTGCTAACCTCCAGTCATCTGGGGCCTCCCCATTAACCAAGACTGCTGATAAATCATGGAGATTGGTTTGGCAAACTTCTCTGCCAGCTCCCTCAAGTACCCTTGAGTGGATCCCATCCAGCCCCATAGAACTGTGCGCATCTAAGTGACACAAGAGGTCACTGATAATTTCCTCTTGGATGGTGGGGGTTGCATTCTGCTCCCTATCCATATCTTCCAGTTCAGGGGACTGGGCTGGACATTCAGGGAACAACTGGCATTGCTGATGAAGACTGAAGCAAAGTAGGCATTTAGTAGCTCAACCTTTTCCTTGTCCTTGGTCATCCAGTAGAGGATGGAGATTTTTCCTTAGTTCTCCTTTTACTGTTGGCATGTTTATAAAAACATTTTTTATTATCTTTAATTGTGCTTGCTTAATTAAGTTGTAGTTAGGCTTTGGCCTTTCTGATTTTCTCCCTATATAGCTTTGCAAGAATTTTGTACTCTTGCTGTGTCGCCTGTCTCTTTTTCCACAGACCATAACCTTTCCTTTTCTTTCTGAGTTCTAGACAAAGCTCTCCCTTTATCCAGGATGGTCTCTCTACCCTGCTGACTCATTTTATGGCTGAAGTGCTGGGGCCTGAACAGGAGACCCTGAACTAAAGTTGACCTATAGATGAACCTCACAACCCAACAATATATCTAATATATATAGTATTAATCACACATAGTATTAATCACGTATGCAATGTATTACTAATCTATTTTAGCATGTGTGTATATATATATATTGATGTCAATCTGTAAAACCTTTGCTGTAGCACTTAATGTATAGTGGTAACCAGCAGAATAATCTTTCTTTATCTAAAGGCCAGGTGCAAGGCTATGAAACTAGCCATCTCTTTATTTAGAGGCACATGACAAGACCGTGAGACCAGAGGCCTGGCCTTGTAGAGAAATATATGATTAAAGCCCAAATAGATAAACTCCCTTGGACCAAAATAGATAGAGAGACTCCCGTGCATTCCTCCTTTAGCCCTGGCCAGGTTTTGGGAGGAAGCCAACAGAGAGGACAACACCAGATGTTCTCACATTTGAAGTTATGTAAGGTTGTTTATTTAATAGTATAAAAGCTGGACCCTCTTGCAGTGACTTTGGAGACCTCACCTATGACTGGACACACTGCGTAGGACTTCCCAATTGCTGAGATGGTGCTCCAAATCCTCGCTGCAACAGGGGCTCCCCAGCATCTGTGGATCTAGATGATGGTATTAGGGCGATTGGTGATGGATCTTTCTTAATCATTGTCACTAACCTTATGTAGTAATGATTAGGTGCATTACCCTGCTTATTGTCCTTGCTGCTTAAAATTAGAGTATAATAATATGCTTACTGTTTTAACTAAGAGCATTGCCTTATTCTTGTAATACTTTGAAATAGACAGTAAAATAAACTGACTCTTCTGTTGGTGTCTGTGTCCTTTCTGCGGATCCTCCCCCCCAGTCAATTAAGAAAACAATAGCACACAGGAACAGCTTGTTTCTGTGCCTTGAAGATTTCTCTCTTAAGGATAGCCCAGGCTTCCTGAACTCCTTTGTCCTTCAGGACTGTATTCCAAGGGACTCTGTCAACCAGTCTCCTAAACAGTCTGCCCTCCAGAAGTCTAAGGAGGTAGTTCTACTGACCCCCTTCCTTACTTCCTCAGTAATTGAAAACTCTACCATCTCATGATTGCTCTGCCCAAGAGAACTACCAGCCTTCACATCCCCCACTAGTCCTTCTCTGTTCACGAACAGCAGGTCTGTCATGGAGCCATCCCTAGTTGGCTCACTCACCAGCTGTGTCAGGTTGTTATCTTCCACACACTCCAGGAACCTCCAAGACTCTTTCCTCTCTGCTGCATCTTATTTCCAGCAGACATCTGGGAAGTTGAAGTCCCCCACCAGAACAAGGCCTAGCGATTCTGAGATTTTACCCAGCTGCTTACAGAATAATCTATCTCTTCATCTTGATTGGGTGATCTATAACAGATCCCCACCATGATGTTTGCCTTGTTGGCATTCCCTCTGATTCTCACCCATAAACATTCAACCCTATCACTACCACCATCATCATGCTCAAGACAGTCCAGATAGGCCACTCCACCACCTTTTCTTCCAGGTCTATCTCTCCTGAAGAGCTTATAGTCGTCCAACATTGTACTCCAGTTATGTGATTCATCCCACCAAGTTTCTGTGAGGGCAACTATATCATAGCTTTCCTGTTGGACAATGTCTTTGAGCTCCTCCTGTTTATTGCCCATGCTGCATGCATTGGTATAGATGCAGTTTAACTGATGCATCTTTTTTGGGGGTGAAGATCTAATTCCTACTTAATCATTTCCAGGCACTACCGTGAGTCCTAGCTCATTGGTAGCCCTAGTATGTTCACTATCACATGGCCTACTGCCCCCTACCTCCACTGAGATAGCAGTGGAGTTAGCACACCATCTCACATTGATGTGCCACTCCAAAGCTTGTCTACTGCAAGCCTGTTTTTTCCACTTTCCCCTTTCAAATATAAAAATAGTAAGAATCAGTGGCCCTAAAATTGAGCCCCACAGAACTCCATTAGTGACTGATCACTAGTCTCATGTAACCCCATTTACTATAAATCTTTGATCCCAACCCATCAACCAATCGTTCATCCATCATATTATAGATTTGTATAGCTGTTTGCTGGACATTTTGTTCAGAAGTGTACTGTGAGAGACAGTATCAAAAGCTTTGCTAAAATCCAAAACAAACCCCGCATCTACTGGCTTTCTTTGGTCAGCTTGGTGGGTGACCATGTCATGAAAATAAATTAAGTTAGTTAAGCAGGACTTTCTCCTCGTAAACCCATGCTGGCTATGACTAGTGACCACATTGACTCTCAAGTGTTTTTCAGCAACTCCCAAAACAACTTCCTCCATAATTTTACCAGGCACTGAAGTGAGACTGACTGGGCTGTAATTACCAGGATCTTCATTCTTATTCTTCTTAAAAATTGGGACAGCATTTGCCAGCTTCTAGTTGACTGCGACCTATCTGGTCTCCCAAGATCATTGAAAAAATAATGGAGAGAAGACCCATGATGACATTGGGTAACTTTTTCAGTATCCTGGGATGAATCCCATTGGGCTCTTGTCACGATTTGACCCTGGCTAGCAGCCAGGTACACACACAGCTGCTCTCTCACTCCCCCATCACTGGTAGACAGGGGGAGAAAATATTTCCAAGGGCTCAAGGTTTGAGATAAGGACAGGGAGATCACTCTCATTTACTGTCCCGGGCAAAACAGACTCGATTTTGGGGAAATTAGGTACATTTATTAAGAGAACAAATCAGAGAGGAGTAGTGAGAAATAAGAAAAAGCAAAGAGATCTTAAAAGCAGAACACCTTCCCCCCATCCCTCCCTTCTTCCCGGGCTTAACATCAATCCCAGTTTCTCCACCTCCTCCCCCCGAGCGGCGCAGGGGGACAGGGAATGGGGGCTGCGGTCAGTTCATCCGACATTGGTTCCACCGCTTCTTCACTCCGGAGGAGGACTCTTCACTCTTCCCCAGGGCCATTGTGGGGTCCCTCTCACGGGAGACAAGCTTCACGCTCTCTTCTCCAATGTGAGTCGTCCCACGAAGGGCAATTCATCACAAACTGCCCAACGGGAGACACCTCACGAGGGGCAGCCCACCCCTCGTGAGTCTGAGGTGCAGTCCTTCAGGGGAAACTGATCCAGCATGAGTCCCCCGCAGCATCCCAAAAGTCCCACCAGCCAGCCTGCTCCAGCGTGGGCATTCCTCTCTTCCACGGACTACAGGTTCCGGCAGCGACCTGCTCTGATGCGAGCTTCCCACGGGCTACAGCCCCCTTCAGGCATCCACCCACACAGCGTGGGGTCCTCTGCACGGTGGACATCTACGCGGTGATCCTCACGGTGGACATCTGCACCTCGCCCATGGGCTGCAGGGGGACAACCCGCTTCACCATGGTCTTCACCACAGACCTGGGGGACCCTCTGCTCTGGTGCCTGGAACATATACGCCTCCCCCCTCTTTCTTCACTGACCTTGGCATCGTCACGTATTCTCACTCCTCCATCTCTGTGCCAGCTGTTGTGGCGCAGTTCTTTTTCCCCCTTCTTAAATATGTTTTCACAGAGGCGTTCCTCCCGTATCACTTTACTGATAGGCTCAGCCTTGGCCAGCGGCAGGTCCCTCTCTGGATCCAGCTGGCATTGGCTCTATCAAACTCAGGGAGCTTCTAGTAGCTTCTTGTAGAAGCCACCCTGCAGGTCCTCCCCTGACTTCAAAATCCGGGCACGCCAGCGCAATATAGTCCTCTAGACTTATGTGCATCTAGGTAGAGCAGCAAGTCTCAAACGAGTTCAGAGTCAGCTGGGAGTTTATCATCCCCCCAGTCATGGTCTTCCAACACAGGACTCTGGGGATCCCAGGGACCATCATTGGTGTTAGAGGCAAAGGTGGCATTAAATATCTCTGCTTTCTCTATGTCCCTATTTGTAAGGTAACCAAACTTATGTAATGGAACAATGTTATCTCTGATCCTCCTTTTGCTGGAAACATATTTTAAAAAGCCCTTTCTGTTGTCCTTCACAGTGCTGGCCGCCTTGAACTCTAATCAAGCTTTGGCTGCATGAATTTTCTCCCTACAGCAGCTCCATAGTCCACTTGTGTTGCCTGTCCTTGCTTCCAGCATCCATATACTTTCCTTTTCCACTCAAGTTCTAGAAGATCGCTGCTCAGCCAAGCCAGTCTTCTGTCCTGCTTGCTTGACTTATGACACTTTGGAATTACCTGCTCCTAGGCTCTTAAAAAAGTGACCAGCATTCATGGACCCAAATACCTTCAAAAGCAGATTTTCAGGGGACCTTATTAACTAGCTCCTTAAGTATCCTAAAGTCTGCTCTCCCCATATCCAGGGGCAAAGTTTTGCTGACAGTTTTTCTCCTATCACCAGCAATTTGAAACTCAGCTACTTCATGGTCACTGTGACCAAGATGGTCACCAATCACCACTTCACCCACAAGTCCCTCACTGTTTGCAAACAATTCTAGGAGGGCTTCTTTCCTAGTTGGCTCCCTTAGTACCTGCAACAGTAAGTTATCAGTGTGATTCAGGAATTTCCTGGACCTGTTTGTGTCCACTGTATGATGTTCTCAGTTGACATCTGACAAGTTAAAATCCACCCATAAGAACAAGGGCAGTTGATCTAGAGATATCCCTTAATTACTTGTAGAGTAATTCACTGTTGTTGATCTGGCTGGGTGGTTGACAGTAGACTCCCACAGCAACATCTGATTCTCAAACATGTTGTTGCCAACTGTAAATGCCATATAATCTAACCCCTCCCTTATATACAGCGCCACCCCCGCCTCACCTGCCCTGCCTATCCCTCCTGAAAAGTATATAACCATCAGTGCACATTAGTACAGAGACATTTCAAATGTGCTCAAGTGTATTAGGTTTGCATGGTTTTGGTAGTGGGGTAACTATAGGGGTAGCTTCTGCAAGAAGCTGCTAGAAGTTTCCCCTAGGTCTGACAGAGCCAACGCCAGTCAGCTCCAAGATGGACCCACCACTGATTGAGGCCAATCAGCAATGCTGGTAGTGCCTCTGTGATAACATATTTAAGGATTGGGGAAAAAAAAGTTACTGGGCAACTGCAGACAGAGAGAGGAGTGAGGATATATGAAAGAGAGAACTGCAGACACCAAAGAGGAGGAGGTACTCCAGGCACTGATGCAGAGATTCCCCTGAAGCTCATCATGAAGACCACAGTGAGGCAGGCTGTCCCCCTGCAGCCCATGGAGGTTAACAGTGGAGCAGATATCCACCTGCAACCCATGAAGGACCCCACACTGGAGCAGGTGGATGTGCCTAAAGGTGGCTGTGACCCTGTGGGAACTCTGTGCTGGAGCAGGCTCCTAGCAGGACCTGTGGAGAGAGGAGCCCATGTTGAAACAGATTTGCTGGCAGAACTTGTGACCCCTCAGGAGACTCATGCTGGGACAGTCTGTTCCTGAAGGACTGTACCCCATGGAAAGGACTCACGTTGGGGTAGTTTGTGAAGAACTATATCCCATGTGAGGGACCCCACGCTAGAGCAGGGGAAGATTGTGAGGAGTCCTCCTCCTAAGGAGGAAGGAGCATCAGAGATGACCTCTAATGAACTGACCACAACCCCCATCCCCTGTCCCCCTGCACTACTTGGACAGAAGAGACAGAGAAATTGGAAATAAAGTTAAGCCCAGGAAGAAGGGATAGATGGGGGAAAGGTGCTTTCAAGATTTGGTTTTATTTCTCATTTCCTTTCTCTGATTTGATTGGTAATCAATTAAACTAATTTCCCAAAGCTGAGTCTGTTTTACCTGTGATGGCAATTGTTGAGTGATCTCCCTGTCCTTATCTTGAACCATGAGCCTTTTGTTATATTTTTTTCTCCCCTGTCTCGCTGAGGAAGAGGAGCTGTAAGGGACTAGATAGATGTCTCAAACAGTAAACAAGCCAGAGCCACCTGCCTGGTGCCTATTTGCGTTTGTGTGGGGGTGACTCAGCCCTTTGCTGAGCCCCCTGCCCCAGCTGTGCACCGGTGGAGCTGTGGGGGTGGGTAGGGCTTGGAGCTGTGGCTGCAAGAAGCCAGGAGAGGGAGGGGTAACACATCCCCCCTCAGAAGCCCCCACCATCCCCCAGGCTTGTTCCTGGTCTATGGCGGGAACTTGATTGTATAAAAGGCCATCACCCTGGGCAGTTGGGCGCTCTTCGCCCGCCGCTAGAGGATTGCTGTGATCGTCGCTGGATCCAGGGGTGGTGATCTTTCCTTTCTCTATCACTTTCCTTCTCTCTCTCTCTAGCTTTAACAGAAAGCTACCTATGGCAAGGCCAGTTTCTTTTGCTTATTAATAACCCGTTGTTGTGAAGCGTGTTGATCGCGCTGAGGGGGCAACTGAAATACCTCGTTGTCAAGTGGTTGATAAATAAAATTGCTGTTTCGGATCCTTGGTGTAAGTGACCTTAATCCTGGTCTTGGAATCAGCGAACCTGGGTCAACGTCCTGAAAGGTCGGGACGTGACAGGAGTGATAGAGCGGCTTTGCTGGGTGCCTGGCCTCCAGTCAGGGTCAACCCACTTCAAATATATCCTGCATCAAGGAACCACTATTAGAGCACATGAACCATTTCTTTCCAACCTAGAAGAACGGGCAACCAATGGGATGCACTTGTCCCAGACAGGGAAAATGATTCTGGGGCAGGAGTTGGCAGGGCTCATTGACAGAGCTTTAAACTAGATTTGAAGGGGGAAGGGGTCAATAATTTCATGCTTGCCTGTGACACATCAGGGCCAGAGGAATGGAGTCCTAGTAAGGGCTCTCAACTGGTTGCCCTGAGGCAAGCCAGGGACGATGCACTGGGACACCCTGTGGGGGATGGCAGCTGGACTGCTGAGAACCTGGCATTGGTTCAAGACATTGACCTTGACAAATTCCCAGTGTACCCTTGAGATGGGAAGTTGTGTGCACTGAGTTTGGACACATTTGCGGAACCTTCTCCCTCAAGATCCAGAGGGATGAGCCCAGCCGGAAGCTGCTCAGTGTTAACCAATTAGAACTTGAACAACAAGTGTTTAACCTATAAGAAAAGGCCACACTACCTTCTTCTACTACCTTTGACTATGTATAAAAGGCACACCCTTTGTATAATAAAGGAGCCATTTTTGAGCCACTTTGATCACCATACAGATGTGTCGTGTCCGTCTCTACAATGACAACACCCCAAGGGAATCAAGGGGAATTTGCATAAGAGGGTGACACAGCCAGCCCAGCTGAAGTGCCTCTATGCAAATGCACACAGCTTGGGCAATTAACAGGATGAATTAAGGGCCACTGTGCACCTGGAAAACCATGACATAGTGGCTGTAACTGAGACTTGGTGGGATGATTCCCATCACTGGAACATAATGATAGATGGATACAAGCTGTTCAGGAAGGACAGGCAGAGTAGGAGGGGAGGAGGAGTTGCCCTCTACATCCGTGACCAGCTAGAATCGATGGAGGTCCATATGGGGAAGGACAGTGAGCCAGTTGAGAGTGTATGGGTTAAGATTAAAGGGAAGACAGAGGAAGGTGATGTTACAGTAGGGGTCTGCTACAGGCCACCTGACCAGCAGAGCCAAGCAGATGAGGCCCTCCATAGGCAGACAGAAGTGTCTTCCCATTCACAGGCCCTGGTCCTTGTGGGAGATTTCAACCACCCTGACATCTGCTGGAGGGACAGCACAGCAAGGCATCAGCAATCCAGGATGTTCCTGGAATGCATTGATGACAACTTCCTCCTCCAAATGGTAGAGGAACCAACAAGAAAAGATGCTATACTGGACCTTGTTCTCACCAACAGGAAAGGACTGGTGAGCAATGTGAGGCTCAGGGATAGCCTTGTCTGCAGTGACCATGAAGTGATAGAATTCAAGATCCTCAGGCCAACTAGGAGGGTGTATTCCAAGCTTATGACCGTGGACTTCAGGCACGCAGACTTGGATCGCTTCAGGGATCTGCTGGCCAAAGTGCTGTGGGACAAAGCCCTAGAGGGAAGGGGGGCCCAGGACAGCTGGTCAGTATTCAAGGATCACCTTCTCCGTGTCCAGGAGCAAACTATACCAACAAAGAGGAAGGCAGGAAAGAATGCTAGGAGACCTGCCTGGATGAGCAAGGAGCTCCTGGACACACTGTCACACAAAAAGAAAATTTACAAGGAGTGGAAGATAGGATGACTAGAGTGGGGGGCGTATAAGGAAGCTACCCGAGCAGCAAGAGACCTGGTTAGAAAAGCGAAAGCTCACTTAGAATTAAACCTAGCCAGGGAGATCAAGGGAAACAGCAAAAGTTTCTTTAGGTATATTAATGGTAAGAAAAAGACCAGGGAAGGTCTGGGACCCCTCAGAAAGGAAACGGGTGAACTGGTTAAAAGTGATTTGGAGAAGGCCGAGGTTCTCAAGGGCTTCTTATTCTCTGTCTTCACTGGCAAGGGCTCCAGCCACACTCCTGAAGTCACAGAAGACAATGGAAGGGGTTAGATGAAAGAACTGCCCATTGTAAGCGAAGATCAGGTTTGTGACCATCTGATGAAAAAAAAAGTGTACAAGTCCATGGGACCTGATGGGATACACCCACAAGTACTAGGGAACTGGCAGATGAGGTTGCTAAACCCCTCTCTATTAAATTCCAGAAGTCATGGCAGTCCGGCAAAGTCCCCACTGACTGGAAAAGGGGAAACATAATCCCCATTTTCAAAAAGGGGAAGAAGGATGAACTGGGGAACTATAGGCCAGTCAGTCTCACCTCCGTGCCTGGTAAGATCATGGAGCAGATCCTCCTGGAGGCACTGCTGAGGCAGAAGAATAATGAAGAGGTGATTGGGTACAGTCAACATGGCTTCACCAAGGGCAAATCATGCCTGACAAACCTGGTGGCCTTCTATGAGAAGGTCACAACATCAATAGACAGGGGAAGAGCAACTGATGTCATTTAATTGGACCTGAGCAAAGCCTTTGACACTGCCCCGCATGACATCCTGGTCTCCAAGCTGATAAAATATGGGATTGATGGATGGACAATTCGGTGGATAAAGAACTGGCTTGACGCCCGCACCCAAAGAGTGGCTGTCAATGGGTTCATGTCCAAGTGGAAGCCAGTGACAAGTGGAGTCCCTCAAGGATCAGTATTGGGATCAGTCTTGTTTAACATCTTCGTCAGCGACATGGACAGTGGCATTGAGTGCACCCTCAGCAAGTTTGCCGACGACGCCAAGTTGTGTGGGGCAGCTGACACCCTGGAGGGTAGGGATGCCATCCAGAGGGACCTTGACAGGCTGGAGAGGTGGGCCCAGGCCAACATCATGAAGTTTAACAAGGCCAATTGCAAGGTCCTCCATCTAGGTCGGGGCAACCCCAAGCACCAATATAGGCTGGGCAGTGATTGGCTTGAGAGCAGCCCTGAAGAAAAGGACTTGGGGGTACTGGTGGACGAGAAGCTCAACATGAGCTGTCAGTGGCACTTGCAGCCCAGAAAGCCAATCGTGTCCTGGGCTGCGTCAAGAGGTGCGTGGCCAGCAGGTCGAGGGAGGTGATTCTTCCCCTCTACTCCACTCTCGTGAGACCCCACCTGGAGTACTGCATCCAGTTCTGGAGCCCACAGCACAAGAAAGATCTGGATGTGTTGGGGCATGTCCAGAGAAGGGCCACGAGGATGATTAGAGGGCTGGAGCACCTCTCCTATGAAGACAGAGTGAGAGAGTTGGGGTTGTTCAGTCTGCAGAAAAGAAGGCTCCGAGGAGACCTTATTGTGGCCTTCCAGTATCTCAAGTGGACCTACAAGAAAGCTGGTGAGGGGCTTTTTAGGATGTTGGATAGCGATAGGACTAGAGGGAATGGATTGAAGCTAGAGATGGATTGGTTCAGACTGGATGTTAGGAAGAAGTTCTTCCCCATGAGGATGGTGAGACACTGGCACAGGTTGCCCAGAGAGGTGGCGGAAGCACCCATCCCTGGAAGTTTTTAAGACTAGGCTGGATGGGGCTCTGGGCAACATGGTCTAGTGGGGGATGTCCCTGCCTGTGGCGGGGGGATTGGAACTAGATGATCTTTAAGGTCCCTTCTAACCCGAACAATTCTATGATTCTATGATTCTAAGAAATCCTACTAGATGGCCTGATTTATTCAAAATTGCAGTCCAAAAAATTTGTAGAACTTATACAATTTTTATATCTGGATGATCATACTCAAATGCTTGTGGTGAATGGTTCTATGTCCAGTTGGAGACCAGTGATGAGTGGTGTTCCTCAGGGTTCGGTATTGGGACCGGGGCTTATTAACATGTTTGTCAGCAACATGGACAGTGGGATTGAGTTCACCGTCAACAAGTTTGACACCAAGCTGTATGCTGTGGTTGACATACTGGAAGGAAGGGATGTAATCCAGAGACAACTTGACAGGCTGGAGAGGTGGGCCCATGCCAACCTCATGTGTCATGTCTGGACTAATGCGACCCCTGGGCTCGCTTTTAATAGTAACTTAGGTTTGGGATTCCCACAGACAACATAAAAGGTGCAACCACACCGAAAATTAGAAAATGTAAAAGATTTATGGAACAATGCGTAATAAGCAACAGCTAATGAAGGGATTGCAAATACTGGTTCCATATTTGAGAGAAGTAGAATGGCTAAGAAAAAGGGAAGAGAAAAGAGGAGAAGGGAGAGCAAAGAGGAAAGAAGAGGGGAAAGGAGATAACGAGATCACCACTCTGAATTCCAGATGTGTCCAGCTGCATTTTTGCATCTAGGGTGATGGAGTGCTACCTGTAGCTCAGGACATTGTGTTTTTGTGGTGTTTGGCAAACCTAGCTCCCTCCTACAGGTAGTCTGCATTAATTTCCACACGGGTGCTGTGGCATCTTCCAGAGAATTTCTCAAATAAGTCAGGAGGTTGCCTCGGGGAGGGGGTGTGTGTGTCTTTTGGGGGTCTGTGGTGGTCCTCTGAGTGTAGGGGAATTTCTTGTGGAACGGAGGTGCGGTATCCCTTTAAAGGTGTGGACAACCCAGCTTAGGCCTAAACAAAGGCTCAGTCCTTGGAGCTGCCTTGGGGCATGGGGAGGAGGAGGTTTTATCTGTTTTGTGAAGAGCCTTGCCAGGGGGAGAAAGGGGGGGGGCGAGAGCCGCCTGCATTGTTGAATGGCACTATCCGATAAAATGCTGGTGCGTGTAAACCTGTAAATGACCAACTCTGTTAAGGGGCAGGCGCATGGACACTGCTTCACTGTATATATTGAGCTGTCCGGAGCAATAAAGGGAGGATGACTTGTAGCCATATTGGTGTGATGGTCGTTAACTTGGCCGGCTCTCCGAAGGGACCTTTCTAGATCTGGCGCCTGAACAAGGGACCCTCTATGGACACTTAAATGCGGAATTGCTTAAATGTGGGAAGACTCCGAAGCATCGGACCTGAGCCGATTTGGGAGCTGGAGAGCTGGAGGCAGGAGAGTTCCGAGTCTGACCAAAAGGGCACAGGAGACCAGAGCTTGAGTGGCCGATCAAGCCCCTGCCAAGGTAAGACCGCGATGGAAACGGACGCGGCAACTCTCCTCCTTAGTATACTCTCTAAGAGAGGAGAAAAAGTAAAGGAGAGAGACGTATTAGCCCCATGGGCTCCAAAGCGGGAGAAAATGAAGGACCCGTCATTAATCTTTAGTTCCACGGAATGGCGTGAAGTAGGAGACCTTTTGTGGGACTGTATTCTAGAGGGAGGAAAAGAAGGAAAAGAAGCAAAAGAACTAGGTACAGCTTGGAAAACCATAGTATGCACTTTAGAAAACATGCATGCAGAAAAGAAAGTTGCCGCAGCGGCGATAGAAGCGTTGCGGGGAGGGCAGGAAAGGAAAAAGGCAAAGGAAGAAACTCCCTGCTAGTCTCGACTGGGTAGAAGAAAAAAAAGAAAAAAAAAAAGGGAACTGCGAGTGTGGTGGTAGCATTGTGTTGCAGAATTAAGACTTTCGTCCTTGAGCTCTTTTCTAAACAAGTGCATAACTCTTGCTTGCTAATTATGAAAAGAGACCCTGACCAGCCGAGTACAGCACATGTTGAGAGCTTGTCCATGAGAATGAACAGATAAGGTGCTTCTTGTACACTAGATGTGTATGGGAGTGAATGGGAGAGTGTGATCAAAACAGAGATGGGAAACTCTGCTCTCCCTGTGTGATAACAGAGTGATTGAAGTAATACATGAGCTAATAAGGAAAAAAAAAAAAAAAAAGGGGAGGGGGAAGAAAAGGAAGATCAAGATGAACCCCTGAAAGAGATCCTAAATAAACTTGCTGAATTATCAACTAGACAGCAAGAAATAGAAGAAACCATTAAACCAGTTTTATCGTTACTTTGGAGACAACCAGAAACAATATCTAAGGTCCTGTGAGAGATTCAACCTTTATCCCATATAGTACCACCAGTTGAACCCTCAGCTCCCCCACTACCATCAGCTCCCTCATTCAAGCCTGACTTTCAGGCTCGAGCCGTAAAGGATCCTTTGCAACAGCGATGGAGCGGTGTCATCAGAGACGCTGTAATAGAGGGAGATTGGGAAGCAGCCATTTCGATTGCGTGTCCCGTTACTATTAATAACGGACAAGGGATCTGGGAACCGCATGATTCTGCATGATGTGGCTGTGCAGCATCCTGTTACTTCAACAGCGTAGCAGCAACACGACTGTGCACTGGGCCTGCCTGTTGAATCCCTTTGTTTCACCCAGTGACGTGATCGGACCCTGAGGTACCAATTACCGTCCTCATAGCAGAAGTGCTCCAGCCCCTGGATCATCTTCATGGCCCTCCTCTGGACCCGCTGCAGCAGATCCGTGTCCTGCTTGTACTGTGGGCTCCAGAACTGGATGTAGTACTCCAGATGGGGCCTCACCAGAGCAGAGTAGAGGGGGAGAATCACCTCCCTTGATCTGCTGGCCACACACCTCTTGATGCAGCCCAGGATACAATTGGCTTTCTGGGCTGCAAGTGCACGCTGACAGCTCATGTTGAGTCTCTCGTCAACTAACACACCCAAGTCTTCTCCTCAGGGCTGCTCCCAATCTGCTCTCAGCCCAGCCTGTATTTGTGCTTGGGATTGCCTTGACCCAGGTGCAGGACCTTACACTTGGCCTTGTGGAACTTCATGAGGTTGGCATGGGCCCACCTCTCAAGCCTGTCAAAGTTCCCCCTGGAGGGAAGGGATGCCATCCAGAGTGTCAACCACTCCACAGAGTTTGGTGTTGCCAGCAGACTTGCTGAGGGTGTACTCTATCCCACTGTCCATGTCGCCAACAAGGGTGTTAAATAGCACTGGTCCCAGTACTGATCCTCACAGGACATCGCTCGCCACTGATCTCCACTTGAACATTGAGCTGTTGATCACAACTTTCTGAGTGTGACCATACAGCCAATTCCTTATCCATCGAGTGGTCTGTCCATCAAACCCATATACTTCCAGTTTAGAAACCAAGATTTTGTGTGGAACAGTGTCAAATGCTTTGCACAAATGCAGGTAGATGACATCAGTTGCACTTCCCTTATCCACTGACACTGTAACATCATTGTAGAAGGCCACCAAGTTTATCAGGCACGATTTGCCTTTGGTGAAGCCATGTTGGCTGCCACCAATCACCTCCTCTATATCCATGTGTCTGTGCTTAGCAAGATCAAGGAGCAGATCCTCCTGGAAAAGTTGCTCAAAGGTGAGACTGACTGGCCTATAGTTCCCCGGTTCATCCTTCTTCCTCTTTTTGAAAATGAGGTTTATGTTTCCCCTTTTCCAGTCAATGGGAACCTCTCCAGACTGCCACGATTTCTCAAATATGATGGAAAGTGGCTTAGTGACTTCATCTGCCAGTTCTTTCAGGACCCATGGATGGATCTTTTCAGGTCCCATGGACTTGTGCACCTTCAGGTTCTTTAGGTGGTTCCAAACCTGTTCTTCACTCACAGTGGGGGGGTTCTTCAGTATCCCAGCCTCTGCCTGTCCTCTCTGCAACTGGGGTTGTGTGGCTGGAGCCCTTGCCAGTGAAGACCGAATCAAAAAAGTCATTGAGCACCTCTCAGTCTTTTCAATATCCTGGGTGACCAGCTCCCCTGTTTCCTTCTGGAACGGTCCTACATTTTCCCTCGTCTTCTTTTTGTTGCTGATATATATGTATCCACATATGTATCCACCATTATCATGTATACATATATTTCTGAGCAGTCAGCTAAAGAGATGATCAGCCCTATTCTTAGGTGAACTATTCTCATTATAATTACTAAAATTCACAGCCACTGGTCAGGAGACCCTGACCCAAGTAAAGACCTTTACTCACGGAACATGCATAGTTGTACTAACGATTGTGTAGCAATATGCAAATTGCTAACCAATCAAATGCTAGTGGGATGTCTTTGGAAATTGGTTAATGATAAGACTGTGTATAAAAATCACCCTAGAAAGCACCAAGGTGTGCTGGTTTGATCCCAGTACCCAAACTTGCGTGACTTTGTAATAAAAGCAATATCTCGTCTCAACGTGTGAGATTGGCTTATTGCACACTGGGAAATGAACTCAGTTTTGAGACAACAGTCTGTGGTGACTCAGATGGGACCACACTGACAAGCCTTGCCCAGATCAACTTGCTGCATCCAGAGGTGAGTAGTGGACCGACTGGACTCCATCATGCACCAACAGATTCTCAGGGACTCCAGCAACTCCTCTCCCCGGCTCGGCGGTAAGCAACACCAATGGTGCAACACTAAAATTGAGATATTGCTAAAAGGAAGGGAAGGGCTTTGACAGAGGAACAATTAGATGTGTATTTGAATTTGTTTAATTTAAATTTGTTTGTTTGAATTTGTTGTATTGGTACATTGTTTTGTTTGCTAGCCCTGCATAAGTCATTTCATGAAGAACCACAGCAGTGGGTGAATTCATACACATAGACACAAAAAATAGTGGCAACTAGATGAGCGTATTAATGCTTGGTTAAGACAGTTTTTCCTAGGAAATAATGATACAGATTCTAGTTCCTCTACCAAAGTACTCCCCCTGCTCACCTCTAGGATGCATCCTGAAAAAAATGGAATAAATTTGGAGGGGATCCTCTGACAAAAGAAAAAAAAGAAAAAAATATTGTAATCAGTGGTGGTCAATGTATAAACTGGAAAGTGGGGGAAAATGGCCTGAATTAAGATCATTAAATTGTAATACTATTATTTATAATACTATATTATGCTATTTTACAGTTGAAGAATGGATAAATGGGATGAGGTACCATATGTGGATTTCTTTTTTTACCTTGTGCATTGAATATCAAACAAGAAGAAAATGTAAACTGTTAGATAATGATCCATATTATATATTGGTGCTGGCTGAGAGTGTGCAGAAAAAGAAAATGCAGTGGTGGTGTTATGCTGGTAAATTTGAAAAAGTGTATTAACGAAAAGAAGAGGATGATCAATTGCTGGTAATGAAACCTAGAGAAATGGAGCTGGATTTGGAAAGTGAAGATGCATAATGTTGTTAGTCTGGTGGCAGGGAGAACAAGGTCTCAGCAGCAACCAATTATACAAGTTTCTCTGTGGCAGGTAATAGGACCAGAAGGGCTGTCAGTGTTTGTACATGTTCTGTTTACTACTTCAGACTTGTTAAATTGGAAGAAATCTGTGGGATCATGCTGAGATAATCCTTTAAAAAATGTATAAACTGGGTCAGACAATTGTATTAAATCATAATTTGATATAGGGAGATATGCAAGCATTGTTAAATATAGTTTTTACTCCTGAGGAGAAAAGAAAAAAAAAAAAGAGGAGAATGAGAGACAAAATGCTCAGGATGACACCACATGATTCATCCTTGATTGGGATCCAAACACTACTGCAGGGAAAGCTATGACAAAACAATATCAGCAACTAATTTTGTATGGAATTCAACACAGGATTCTGAGACAGAAAAATATTATCAGACTGTATGAGATAAGACAGGAGGCTGATGAGAATCCGTTGGCATTTTATGAGAGATTATGTAAAGCAGCACAGAAATGAACAGACTTAGATCCTGAGGAAGAGAGAAATAGAATGATGTTCAATATGTTGTTTATTGGGCAGTCAACACCAGATATTTGAAAGAAATTAAATAAGGTTGGTGGTCTCAAAGGGATGTCTATTTCATAACACAGCAGAGAGGGAACAGTCCCGGAGGTTCCTGGAATGTGTCGAGGATAACTTCCTGACACAGCTGGTGAGTGAGCCAACCAGGGCAGGAGCCCTGTTGGACCTGCTCTTTACAAACGGAAGGTCTGGTAGGAGATGTGATAGTTGGAGGGTGTCCTGGGCACAGCGACCATGAACTGATAAAGTTTTCTATACTTAGAGATGTCAGGAAGGGGTGCAGCAAAGCTGCCATTTTGGACTTCAGTAGGGCTGATTTTAACTTGTTTAGCAGTCTTATTGCCAGAATTCCTTGGAAATTGGTATTGAGGGGTTTGGGAGTCCAGGAAGGCTGGATGCTCTTTAAGAAAGAGGTCTTGAAGGCTCAGGAGCAGGTCATCCCTGTTAGCCGTAAATCCAACTGGAGGCATAGACGACCTGCCTGGCTTAACAGGGATCTTAGGCTGGCACTCAGGGAGAAAAAGAGGATTTATGGCCTTTGGAAAGAAGGGCGGTCAACTCATGACGACTACAAAAAAGTTGTGAGGCTATGTAGGAAAAAAATTAGAAGCTCCAAAACCCAACTAGAAGTTCATCTGGCCTCTATGGTTAAGGATAATAAGAAAAGTTTCTATAAATATGTCATCAACAAAAGAAAGGTCAAGGAGAGCCTCCATCCCCTGTTCGATGCAGGAGGACGAATAGTGCTTAATGACTTCTTTGCCTCAGTCTTTTTCAACAAGGACAGTTCTATAGAGGAAATCCAACTCCCTAAGCTGGGAGACCGGGAGCAGGAAGATCCCCCCCATTCCAGCAGGAAATGGTCACTGACCTGCTGCAACATTTAGATGTACACAAGTCTATGGGGCCAAATGGGATCCACCGAAGAGTGCTGAAAGAGCTGGCAGCAGTGATCACCAAGCCACTCTCCATCATTTATCAGCAGTCCTGACTGACTGGAGAGGTCCCATCAGATTGGAAGTCAGCTGATGTTACCCCCATATATAAGAAGGGACGGAAGGACGATCCAGGGAATTCCAGGCCTGTCAGTTTAACTTTGGTCACGAGAAAGCTGATGGAGCAGGTCATCCTGAGCTGTATTATGAGGCACATGCAGGACAACCAGGTGATCAGGCCCAGTCAGCACGAGTTCATGAAGGGCAGGTCCTGTTTGACTAATCTGATCTCCTTCTAGGACAGGGTGACCTGCTTAGTGGATGAGGGAAAGGCTGTGGATGTTGTCTACCTTGACTTTAGCAAGGCATTTGACACAGTTTCCCACAGCACTCTCCTAGAAAAGCTGGCTGCCCATGGCCTGGATGGGCATATTCTTGCCTGGATTAGGAACTGGTTGGATGGCCAGGTCCAAAGAGTTGTGGTTAATGGAGTTAAATCCAGCTGGTGGCTGGTCACGAGTGGTGTCCCCCAGGGCTCAGTGCTGGGACCACTCCTGTTTAATATCTTCATCAATGACCTGCATGAGGGGATGGAGTGCACCCTTAGTAAGTTTGCAGATGACACAAAACTGGGAGGAAGTGTCAATCTGCTGGAAGGTAGAGAGGCTCTTCAGAGAGATTTGGACAGGCTGGATTGCTAAGCCAAGGCCAACTCAATGAAATTCAATAAGGCCAAATGTCGGGTCCTGCACTTTGGCCACAACAACCCTCAGCAGCGCTACAGTCTTGGAGACAAGTGGCTGGAGAGCTGCCAGGCAGAGAGGGACCTAGGGGTGTTGATAGACAGCTGTCTGAACATGAGTCAGCAGTGTCCTCAGGTGGCCAAGAAGGCCAATGGCATCCTGGCCTGTATTGGGAATAATGTGGCCAATAGGACTAGGGTAGTGATTGTGCCCCTGTACTCAGCACTGGTGAGGCTGCACATTGAGTCCTGTGTGCAGTTCTGGGCTCCACAGTACAGGAAGGACATCGAGGTGCTGGAGAAGGTACAGAGAGTCACCATCTCTGGATGTGTTTAAAAAACAGCTGATGTGGCATTTCAGAAGATGGTTTAGTGTTAGGGTGGTGCAGGGCTGTAGGTTGGACTTGATGATCTTAAAGATCCTTTCCAACCTTTATGATTCTATGATTCTATGATTCAGATTGCTTACAATGTTTATAATACCAAGGATGAAATAGAAAAGAAAGAAAAGCAAAAGGAGAAGCAGAAGGATAGGAGATTACAGGCTAGCTTGCTTCAAGGGGGGCTACAGTAAAGAAGAAGAGGGGCTCTTTATCAGGGAGTTAGTGATAGGACAAGGTGTAATGGTTTCAAACTGAGAGTAGATTTAGATCAGATATTAGGAAGAATTTCTTTTCTGTGAGAGTGGTGAGACATTGGAACAGGTTGCTCAGAGAAGTTGTGGATGCCTCCTCCCTGTGCACGACCCCCACCTGACTTACACAAAGATCCGGAGGGTTGGCGTCATGTTTGGTGCACAGATAAATCGGCACAAAGGCTAAAAGATAAATGGAAGCTCGGGGCTGCCCTCTTGCGACCTTCGAAGGGAGCAGCTGAAACACAGGAAATAGAAGGATTAGCTCAATTGGCTGAGCTCCAGGCGACAGTGCTACTTGCCGAGCGGGGTGACGTCACGATATATAATGGTTTCTATGAGGTATAGGCTGGGGCCACTCAATGCCTCCTGTACTGGGAAGCTGAAGGAGGAAATCCTAAAGAAAGAGAAGTTTCAGGAAAGGAACTATGGAAAACAAACTATGCCTAATAGCATCATAGAATCATAGAATAGTTTCAGCTGGAAGAGACATTGAAGATCATTGAGACCAGCCTTTGTCCCAACCCTTATCAACTGGCTAAATGATGCCCCCCAATGCAACACCTAGTCAGTTCTTAAACACTTCCAGGGAGGGTGACTCAGCCACCTCCCTGGGCAGCCTGTTCCAGTACCTGACAACCCGCTCAGTACAGAAATTCTTCCTAATATCTAAACTGAACACCCCAGCGCAATTTAAATCCATTTCCCCTCATCCTATCACTCTCCACTAGGGAGAACAGACCAACTCCCGCCTCTCTACAACCTCCCTTCAGGTAGTTGTAGAGAGTGATGAGGTCTCCCCTCAATCTCCTTTTTTCCAGGCTAAACAGCCTCAGATCACAGAAACATAGAATCACAGAATCACAGAATCACAGAATGTTAGGGACTGGAAGGGACCCCGAAAGATCATCAAGTCCAATCCCCCTGCCAGAGCAGGAACGCCTAGATAATGCTACATAGGAACGTGTCCAGGCAGGTCTTGAATGTCTCCAGAGAAGGAGACTCCACAACCTCCCTGGGCAGCCTGTTCCAGTGTTCCGTCACCCTCACTGAGAAGAAGTTTCTTCTCGAGTTTAAGCGGAACCTCTTATGTTCCAGTTTCAGCCCATTACCCCTTGTCCTATCAGTGGTTGTCACCGAGAAGAGCCTGGCTCCATCCTCATGACACTCACCCTTGATATATTTGTAAACATTAATGAGGTCACCCCTCAGTCTCCTCTTCTCCAAACTAAAGAGCCCCAGCTCCCTCAGTCTTTCCTCATAAGGGAGATGTTCCACTCCCTTAATCATCCTAGTTGCCCTGTGCTGGACTCTCTCCAGCAGTTCCCTGTCTTTCTTGAACTGAGGGGCCCAGAACTGGACACAGTATTCCAGATAGGGTCTCACCAGGGCAGAGTAGAGGGGAAGGAGAACCTCTCTCGACCTACTAACCACCCCCCTTCTAATACACCCCAGGATGCCATTGGCCTTCCTGGCCACAAGGGCACAGTGCTGGCTCATGGTCATCCTGCTGTCCACCAAGACTCCCAGGTCCCTTTCCCCTACACTGCTCTCTAATAAGTCATTCCCCAACTTATACTGGAACCTGGGGTTGTTCCTACCCAGATGCAAGACTCTACACTTACCCTTGTTATACTTCATTAAATTTTTCCCCGCCCAACTCTCCAGCCTGTCCAGGTCTCGCTGGATGGCAGCACAGCCTTCTGGTGTGTCAGCCACTCCTCCCAGCTTGGTGTCATCAGCAAACTTGCTGATAGCACCCTCATCCAAGTCATTGATGAATATATTGAATAATACTGGTCCCAGTACCGACCCTTGAGGGACTCCACTGGATACAGGCCTCCAACCAGACTCCGCCCCACTGACCACGACTCTTTGGCTTCTTCCCCTTAACCAGTTCACAGTCCACCTCACTACCCGAGAGTCTAGACCACACTTCCTCAGTTTAGCAGCAAGGATGCTGTGGGAGACTGTGTCAAATGCTTTACTGAAGTCAAGGTAGACCACATCGACCGCTCTGCCATCATCTATCCACCTTGTTATATCCTCGTAAAAGGCTATGAGGTTAGTCAAGCACGACTTCCCCTTGGTGAAGCCATGTTGACTGTCTCTAATGACCCTCTTATCCTTGATATGCCTTGAGATGGCACCAAGGATAAGTCGTTCCATCACTTTCCCAGGGATGGAGGTGAGGCTGACCGGTCTATAGTTTCCCGGGTCCTCCTTCTTGCCCTTTTTGAAGACTGGAGTGACATTTGCTTCCCTCCAGTCCTCAGGCACCTCTCCCGTCTCCCAAGACTCGGCAAAGATGATGGAGAGTGGTCTAGCAATGACATCAGCCAGCTCCCTCAGCACCCGTGGATGCATCCCGTCTGGACCCATGGATTTATGGATGTCCAGATTGCTTAATTGGTCCCTAACCCAGTCCTCATCAACTAAAGCAAACTCCTCCACTGCCCTGACTTCCTCTGGGGCCTCAGGGGAATGGGACTCCTCAGGACAGCCTCCGGCAGAGTAGACAGAGGCAAAGAAGGCATTCAGTAACTCTGCCTTCTCTGTATCTTCTGTCACCAAGGCACCCACCTCATTCATCAGTGGGCCTACATTGCCTCTGGTGTTAGTTTTATCTGCCACGTATTTGAAAAAGCTCTTCCTGTTGTCCTTGACCCCTCTCGCCAGGTTTAATTCTAGGGAGGCCTTTGCTTTCCTAGTTGCCTCCCTACATCCTCGGACAACAGCCTTATATTCTTCCCAAGTGGCCAGCGCCGCCTTCCAAGATCTGTAAATTCTCCTCTTGCCCTTGAGCTTACCCAGCAGATCCCTGTTTAGCCACGCAGGTCTCCTGGCTCCCTTCCTTGACTTCCTACGTGTCGGGATGCTCTGATCTTGAGCACGGTAGAAGCAGTCCCTGAACGCTAACCAACTATCTCGGGCCCCTTTACCTTCAAACAGCCTTGCCCATGGGATTTTCTCTAGTAATTGTTTGAAAAAGCCAAAGTTTGCCTTGGCAAAGTCCAGGGTTGCAATTCTGCTTGCTATTTTGTTTCTGCTACATGAGATCCTGAACTCCACCATTTCATGGTCACTGCAGCCAAGGCAGCCCTCAACCTTTACTGCTTCAACCAGATCCTCCTTGTTAGTGAGGATGAGGTCCAGCAGTGCTCCTCTCCTAGTCGGCCCCTCCACCATTTGCATCAGAAAATTATCATCGATGCACTGGAGGAACCTCCTGGACTGTGGCTGGCTGGCTGAGTTGTCCTTCCAGTAAATATCAGGGAAGTTAAAATCCCACATGACAACCAGGGTCTGTGATGGTGAGACCGCTCTCAGCTGCCTGTAGAAGGCCTCATCAACTTCCTCACCCTGATCTGGTGGCCTGTAATAGACACCCACAACAGTATCTCTCCTGCCAGCCTGCCCCTTAATTCTAACCCATACAGTCTCAACTTGCTCCTCATCCATGCCTGGATGGTATTCAAGACATTGTAGTTGCTCCTTCACGTAAAGAGCGACTCCACCACCTTGCCTGGCTGGCCTGTCTTTCCTGAAAAGGACATAGCCACCCATGACCACATTCCAGTCATGTGAGCTGTCCCACCATGTCTCTGTAATTGCCAAGTTCAAATTCAAGTTCGTTTGAGTTCATACACTCTTTCCTATTCACTCTTTAGCCTTTTGGCAGTTCAGTGTAATTAACCAGACATTTCCTTGTGATGAGACCTCTGATGAGATACATCTTTTATGGTTAAACTCATCTAGTATTGTATCCTGTATTTCTATACCTTACTAGAAATGGAAGGCTGGGTGGACTTTATACGTAATCTAGTTTATCCTCTATAGTCTCCAAGAATCATCATCTAAACCTATTTGTGTTCAGAGTTTTTGCCGAAAAGAGGTGGCCTGATTTTCACAAGGTGTCATGGTTCGTTTGAATCTGAAAAATTTTGGGGTCAACATACTCTGTATATAAAACTTTATTTCATCAGCTCATTAGGTAAAAAATGACAAGAGATCAATCCCTTTTTAACAGGCAGGTGTAACTTGTTAAGTTTCTGATTTGTTATTTCATTGATTCATGAATTCACTAACTCTAACTCCAGTAACTCGTGTATCTATGAGTAAAATAATCTGTGAGAGTGCTCATTCTTAGTCTTCAATCACAGTGTGGGCATCTCTTGTATTAAACCAGGAAGCACAAGAGCCTCAGCAGTCTGGCCGCCATTAGATCTGCTCAAAAATCTTTTTGGGGTAAACTGACATATTTATGCTTTCCAACCTGAAAGCTTCATCTATATGGTTTCCATAAGTTAGTGGATTCTGCAGAAACTGCCAGAGTTATTATGAAAATATACAGGTGGTAATGGCTGCAGGATGGACCTTATCTTTTCCTGTCCACTGTGTCCTGAAGTGTTGCTGTCACCTTCACCTAATGGTGCTGCTCCCAGCATAATCAGACCTTAGCATGAGATGTGTGTTAGGCCAAAACCTGAGCAAGAGTTGAGTGAACAGTCACACAATGACTCCGGCAGGAGGGACCCCAGAGTTTTGTTGGTAGTTTCCATTGCTTTATTTAAGTAACTTTATAGGCACATATACAAGTAAATAGGGCTCTCTACATAAACACATCTTCTTTTGGCAAAACTCAGTTATGGGAGTGGGTTTCAGTCATGGCAAGGACAGCTTCATATAATTCTGGCATTCTTGTTAGCAGTCTCTATTCTGTCTAGATTGACTGACTCTGAGTGATTTAATTAATCTAAATATTTCAGGGGATCATTCACAGTACATCAAAAGCATCTTTTCTTCAAAGAACTATGGTCTTGTTTAAAATGCAATTTTATATCCTTGCTAAGTTTCTAAATCAGATAGCAATACAAGAAATGAACATACATATGTTATAACAATATCTCCAAATTTTTGCTAGTGAAAATTACATATTAGGTGTTTTCAATATTTAATGAGAATTCAGGGTGAATAAAACCATTGATAGAACTAGATAGGAAAGTCTGACATTCATTTCAGAACATACAAGCAGTGCTTTCTCATAGAATCATACTGTGTTCCTCAAAGAAAAGAATCACAAGAAGATAACACAAAATAACAAAGGAATGAGCTCATGCCAACAAAATATGAACCACCTCCTGACCAGGGGGATAGGAGAGGGAGAAGTGGAGTTGCCCAAGGATAACTTAAGGTAACCTAAGACTAATTAACATGGTAAAAATAACACCCTGGGAGAAGACTTTACATGATAATGTCAGACCGCCTTTGTATAATGAACTAGCCACTAATTGGAGCATGTGCAGAGGGGCATTAGTCATATGATTGACCAATGAACAAGTTTTGTATAACTTGTTCTTTGTTGTAACCTGTATAGAAAAGTACAATACCCCTGAAGAGGTGTGCTAGCTTTGTGAACTATCACCTGGCCCCATTCTGTACAGAACTGCATTAAAGGTTAGAAGGTGGATCTCAGTTCTGTGTGCTCATTGGCTCCTGTGCACCGGGCACAAATCTGAACCCTGATTGATGGACAACAGTTTCTGATGACCCAGATGGGACCCATGAAAAGCCTTGCCTAGAACAAATGATCATTCACAGAGGTACAGGATGCCTGAGACGATGCATGCACTGGTGTTTTTATTGGAGATCTGGTCTCAACCCTCCATTGGCCCAAGGTCAGTGAGTGACACAATGGTGCAACTCCCCAAGAGATCCACTGATAACCTGAAGAGCAGGAGGGACTAATCTGACTGGTGAGTATTCATTTTATTATGATTTATGTGCATCATTTGAGCAGTCAGACTCACACATAGACACTGCGGTTTGGCAAGACCAGGCTGATAACCCTTGAGCCCTCCTTAGCTGACTGAGTGGTCAAAGATGAATGTAAGCAGCTGCTGGAGAAGAATGGATAACTGCCATTCCAAGATTCTCCCTTGTTCCCCCTTGGGATGCATCCTTAAGAACTGAACTAAGTATGGGTGACGGAAGTATCCCCATGACAAAAGATAAAATGAAACAACACTGTAACAAATGGTGGCCCCGATATAACTTAGATATTGGAGAACAATGACCAGAAAATGGATCCTTAAATTTCAATACCATTTTACAAATAATGTTATTTTGTAGGTGCTTAGGAAAATTGAATGAATTGTAATATGTTGAAGGGTTTATGTCATTGTTCTGAGATGAGAAAACTTAAGAAAGATGATCATATGATGCTGTGTATTGAGCTGAAAGATAAAGGAGGATCTGGTGACCCTCCAAAAATTTATCCCAGTTTAAAATCAAAGGACATTCAATTACAGGTACCTTCAGCTGTCCCCAATACAATTCACCATTGGGAAGTTTGTCTGTAATCTGGATGCCACCAGAATAGGGAAGCATGTCTGCCACCCCTGTGAAGGAAGCTCATAGAGTCCCCCTGTGTTCAGAGGCCCCATCATCTCCCTGAAATGATTTGGTTGATTTGATTGAGGATGGTATAAATTGTAGTGCAAGTGCCCATCATACTAGATAGCAGACGAGACTAAGTGTCCAGACTGTTGTGGCAGGCTTTAGGGACACGAGAGGAACCTGTTTTCATTCATGCACCATTTACTACATCAGATTTATTAAATTGGAAACAATCTGCTGGATCTTATAGACACAATCTGTTGGGGATGCATCAGCTTCTTGAAACTATAATGATCACTCATAATCCTAATTGGGGAGATATGCAGGCTTTATGGAATACCTTTGTGATGGTGGAAGGTCTTAGAAAAGACACAGTAGGAGGTGAGACAGATTTCTCTGGGATGAGGTGGAAGAATTAATACCAATTAGAAGGAACCCTGAGTGGGATCCAAACACTGGTCAGGGTGCAACCTCAATGAAATAATATCGACAATTGATTTTATATGGTGTCCAACATGGGCTACCAAAGCCAAAAACACCTTTCAAAATTATATGATGTCCATCGGCTTTTTATGAGCATCTCTGTGAAATGGACAGAAAGTGAACAGACCTAAACTCAGACAATGAGAAAAATAAGGAAACGTTTAGCATGCTGTTCATAGGGTAACTGATTCCAGATCATAGAATCATAGAATCATAGAATGGCCTAGGCTGGAGAAAAAAAGAAAAGATAAAGCTACAGACATCACTCTTGACAGCAGCCATTTTACAGGAGAAAGGTAGAGGCAGAGACAGTCACAGACTTTCAGGAAGATGAGGACTCAGATAAAGATGGAAGGGGGGAAGAGGTGAACCCCTGGGCCCCAATTGGTGTGCCAGATGCAGGAAAGGACACTGGAAGAAAGATTATCCACCGTGAAAGAAAGAAAAAGGAGGCAAGGGGAAAAACCTGTTTGTGTTGGAAAACTCTGACTCAGAATGATGGGGACTGGGGAATGAATTTTCAGTCTTCCCAGTGGATCTCCTGATTCCAGTTAAGTTGGGGAAGGGAACAACTGATTTTCTTCTGGACAGTGGTGCAACCCACTCTGTGGTAACAATTTGTAAAGGGCCTTTAAGTAAAACAAAAATCCCATTTATAGGAGCTATGGTGTGGTGAGCCCTAAAATCTTTTATTTGCAACCATGGACAGTGAAATTGGGAGAAGAATGTTAACACAACAGGTCTTATATATGCCCAAATGCCCGCTTCCCTATCTTGGAAGAGATTTATTATGTAAATTAAATGCATAGATGAACTTTTCTGCAGATACAATAAAAGTCAAAATTCCACCTGAGAATGCTTGGAAAGCCCAAAATTGTTTGTTATTAGAATCCTTGAACCATTAAGCTTGGAAAAGACTTCTAAAATCATCATGTCCAACTGTCAACACAATACTACCATGAATATTAAACTATATCCTGAAATGCCACGTCTACACATTTTTTGAAAACCTCCAGGGATGGTGACTCCACCATTTCCCTGGGCAGCCTGTTCCAATGCTTCACCACTCTTTCAGTAAAGAAATTTTTCCTGATATCCAATCTAAAATTCCCCTGGTGCAAGTGGAGCCCATTTCCTCTCGTCCTATAAAGAGCAACTTGGGAGAGGAGACCAAGACCCACCTCACTACAATCTCCTTTCAGGTAGTTTTAGAGAGTAATGAGGTCTCCCCTCAGCTTCTTCTTCTCCAGACTGAACAGTCCCAGTTCTCTCAGCCGCTCCTCATGAGACATGTTTTCTAGACCCTTCACTAGCTTCATTGTCCTTCTCTGGACCTGCTCCAGCACCTCAAGGTCTTTCTTATACTGGAGTGCTCAAAACTGAACACAATACTCAAGCTCTGGCCTCATCCCCTCAAGTACAGGGGCACGATCACTTGCCTGGTGCTACTGGCCACACTATTCCTAATACAGGACAGGATGCTGTTGACCTTCTTGGCCACCTGGGAACACTGCTGGCTCACGTTCAGCCAGCTGTCCATCAACATCCCCAGGTCCCTCTCTGCCTGGCAGCTCTCCAGCCACTCCCCTCCAAACCTGTAGCGCTGACAGGGGTTTTTGTGGCTGAAGTGCAGAATCTGAGATTTGGCCTTATTGAAACTCACACAATTGGTCTTGGCCCATTGATCTAGTCTGTCCAGATCCCTTTGCAGAGCCTCCCTATCCTGAAGCAGATCAACACTTCCACTCAGCTTGGTGTTGTGTGCGAATTTACTAAGGGTGCATTCAATTCCCTCATCCAGAGCATTGATAAAGATATGAAACAAGACTGGCCCCAGTACTGAATCCTGGGGAATACCATTTGTGACTGGATGCCAACTGGATTTAACTCCATTCACCACCACTCTCCGGGCTTGGCCATCCAGACAATTTTTATCCCAGCAAAGAGTGCACCTATTTAAGCTATGAGCCACCAGCTTCTCTAGCAGAATGCTGTGGGAGACAGTGTTGAAGGCTTTACTAAAGTCCAGGTAGACAACATCCACAGCCTTTCCCTCATCCACTAGGCAGGTCTCCTGATCATAGAAGGAGATCAGTTTGGTCAAGCAGCACCTGCCTTTCACAAATCCATGCTGCATCATACAACAACTGGCAGAGAGGTGGAGGAGTCAGAATATGTGAAGACACCAAGGTCAGTGAAGAAGGAGGGGGGGAGGATGTGCTCCAGGCACCAGAGCAGAGAGTCCCCCGGGCCATGGTGAAGATCATGATGAAGCACAGTGTCTCCCTGTAGCCCATGGGCAGGGTGTAGATGTCCATCGTGGGGCAGAGGACCCCATGCCGTGTGGGTGGATGCCTGAAGGGGGCTGTAGCCCGTCGGAAGCCCGCATCAGAGCAGGTCGCTGTCAGAACCTGTAGCCCGTGGAAGAGAGGAATGCCCACGCTGGAGCAGGCTGGCCGGTGGGACTTTTGGGACGCTGCAGGCTACTCATGCTGGCGCAGTTTCCCCCGAAGGACTGCGCCTCAGACTCAGGAGGGGTGGGCTGCCCCTCGTGAGGTGTCTCCCGTTGGGCAGTTTGTGATGAATTGCCCTTCATGGGACGACTCATGCAAGAGAAGAGAGCATGAAGCTTGTCTCCCGTGAGAGGGACCCCACAGTGGCCCTCGGGAAGAGTGAAGAGTCCTCCCCCAGAGTGAAGAAGCGGTGGAACCAACGTCGGATGAACTGACCGCAGCCCCCATTCCCTGTCCCCCTGCGCCGCTCGGGGGGAGGAGGTGGAGAAACCGGGATTGATGTTAAGCCCGGGAAGAAGGGAGGGATGGGGGGAAGGTGTTCTGTTTAAGATCTGTTTGCTCTTTCTCACTTCTCACTACTCCTCTCTAATTAGTTCTCTTAATAAATGTACCTAATTTCCCCAAAACTGAGTCTGTTTTGCCCGGGACGGTAAATGAGGGTGATCTCCCTGTCCTTATCTCAAACCTTGAGCCCTCTGAAATATTTTCTCCCCTGTTCTAGCTGAGAAGAGGGGGTGAGAGAGCGGCCGTATGGGTACCTGGCTGCCAGTCAGGATCAAACCATGGCATGGAAGAAGAGCAACAAATACCTTAAGAAGTTTTAAATGCAGTAATTCCATTTCTCTGGGCAGGAAAACAACCTGGGAGAGCGAAGAATGTGCCCTCAATTCAGACTGAGTTAAAAACAGGAGCAATGCTTGTGCAGGCACCACAGTATAAAATTGGCTTTGCAGCAAGAAAAGGGTTACACCATTGATAGATATGTTTTTGCTGTAGAGATTAATTTGTGAATGTCAATCCAGCTTCGACACCCCATTATTTCCAGTAAAGAAGCTTAATAGCACAGAACATATGTTTGCACAGGACCTGCAAGCCATTAACGGAATAACTAAAGGTATATTATTCAATATATTCATCAATGACTTGGATGAGGGACTAGAGAGTACTATCAGCAAGTTTGCTGATGACACCAAGCTGGGAGGAGTGGCTGACACACCAGAAGGCTGTGCTGCCATCCAGCGAGACCTGGACAGGCTGGAGTGTTGGGCGGGGAAAAATTTAATGAAATACAACAAGGGTAAATGTAGGGTCTTGCATCTGGGTAGGAACAACCCCAGGTTCCAGTATAAGTTGGGGAATGACTTATTAGAGAGCAGTGTAGGGGAAAGGGACCTGGGAGTCTTGGTGGACAGCAGGATGACCATGAGCCAGCACTGTGCCCTTGTGGCCAGGAAGGCCAATGGCATCCTGGGGTGTATTAGAAGGGAGGTGGTTAGTAGGTTGAGAGAGGTCCTCCTTCCCCTCTACTCTGCCCTGGTGAGACCCCATCTGGAATACTGTGTCCAGTTCTGGGCCCCTCAGTTCAAGAAAGACAGGGAACTGCTGGAGAGAGTCCAGCACAGGGCAACTAGGATGATTAAGGGAGTGGAGCATCTCCCTTATGAGAAAAGACTGAAGGAGCTGGGGCTCTTTAGTTTGGAGAAGAGGAGGCTGAGGGGGTGACCTCATTAATGTTTACAAATATATCAAGGGTGAGTGTCACGAGGATGGAGCCAGGCTCTTCTCGGTGACAACCACTGATAGGACAAGGGGTAATGGGCTGAAACTGGAACATAAGAGGTTCCGCTTAAACTCGAGAAGAAACTTCTTCTCAGTGAGGGTGACGGAACACTGGAACAGGCTGCCCCGGGAGGTTGTGGAGTCTTCTTCTCTGGAGACATTCAAGACCTGCCTGGACACGTTCCTGTGGGGCATAGTCTAGGCATTCCTGCTCTGGCAGGGGGATTGGACTTGATGATCTTTCGAGGTCCCTTCCAATCCCTAACATTCTATGATTCTATGATTCTATGATTCTATGATCCAACCATTACACTCTTTTGGCTACTCTCTCTAAGGGAGATTCCTTCTCCACAGTGTTAGACCTTAAAGATGCCTTCTTCTATATACTGTTGGAAACCAACAGCCAAACAATATTAGCTTTTGAATGGGAAAATCCTACCATGGGAAAGAAAACCCAGATGTGTTGAACAGTCTTATCACAAGGATTAAAAAACAGCTCTACTTTATCTGGAACTATGTTGGCTGTGGATTTTTATAACTAGCCAAATTTAAATGAAGAAATCTTACTGCAGTAGGTTGATGACTTATTGCTGAAGGTCCCAATGAAAGACAAGTGTACCCAATTAACTATAGATCTGTTAAATTATTTGGGAATGGCTGGATAGTGGGTGTCCCAGAAAAAGCCTCAAATAGCCCACCAGAAAGTACAGTACTTGGGATTTAATATTTCCCAAGGCCAGAGAGCATTAAGTCCTGAGTGGAAAGAAGCCATATGCCAAATAGCTGTCCCTAGAAAAAAGAAACAGCCGTGAGGGTTCCTAGGAATGGCAGGGTTCTGCCAGATCTGGATTCCAGATTTTGGGATACTAGTAAAACCCCTTTATGAAGCAACAAAAGGGCCGGAAAATGTATTGGAATGGACTGCTGAGTGTCATAAAGGATTTTATGACATTAAAGAGGCCCTAACATCAGCACCAGCTCTAGGACTGCCAAATATGGGAAAAACCTTCCAACTTTTTGTGCATGAGAGGGACTGCAGATATTAGGAAGTTGGAAAAGGTCCGTAGCCTATTTTTCTAAAAACAGCTGCATGAAAACAGTAAAGGATGGCCAGTGTGCCTACAAGTGGTGGCAGCAACAACATTAGCAGTCCAGGAAGCAAAGGAAGTTAACCCTAGTAAAGCCACTGATGTTTTTTTGTCACATGTGTATTAACTGTGATGGAAGCTAATGGAAACCACTGACTGTCCTCAAGTCGGATGGCAAAGTACCCGGCTATTTTAATAGTCCAGGGGGACATAAAATTGTCATTAATCAATGCCTTGAATCCAGTAACTCTTCTCCCAGTTGAGGAAGCAAAAGAAATCCAGCATGATTGTGTATTATTGAACACATATATGGCAGCTGAGTCAACTTAAAGGATGAGCCAATATCTAATGCAGACCTTAAATATTTCACTGATAGAAGCAGCTTTATGAGGGGATAATGGACAGGACAGGGCTGGATACACTGTGATAACACTTTGGGACACAGTGGAAGCAAAACCATTGTCCCCATATACCTCAGTACAGAAAGCTGAATTAATTGCATTCACCAGAACCTCAGATTTGGCAGAAAGAAAAATACTTAATGTTTATACAGACCCTAAGTATGCCTTTGGAGTCCTATATGCTCGTGGAGCCATCTGGAAAAAGCAAAGCCTGTTGACAACAAGCAGGGGTCCCATCAAAAATGGTCTGGATATATTAAAATTGTTGGAGGCGGTACAGAAGCCTAAAGCTGTAACCATGATGCATGGTAAGACTCACCAAAGGGGCGACCAAGATAAAGCTAAAGGCAACAGAAGAGCAGATTTGATGGCAAAAGAAGCAGCAAAGAGAACACTGAAAGAACTTTCAGGAAGCATTAATCTCCTGTGCAATGATTTTCCATTTTGAGATACCCAAGGGACTTTCCTCAGATAACAGGTCACTTTTTATATCATAAATAGCCGAAAGAGTAGCAAAGACATTAAAAATTAAGTGGGACTTACATACAATGTGGAGACCACAATCAAGCTGTCAATTAGAAAGAATGAACCAGACATTAAAGAAACCATTAGCCAAGATTTGTCAGGAAACTCAACTAAAATTATTGTCTCAAATCTGGGTTCTTTATCTCAGTGTGCAAAAGCTGAAACACACGCTGAATATGGAAAGATTACAGAGCAGATCCTCCTGGAGGCACTGCTGAGGCAGAAGAATAACGAAGAGATGATTGGGTACAGTCAACAAGTCTTCATCAAGGGCAAATCGTGCCTGACAAACCTGGTGGCCTTCTATGAGAAGGTCGCAATGTCAATACACAAGGGAAGAGCAACTGACGTCATTTAATTGGACCTGAGCAAAGCCTTTGATACTGCCCCGCATCACATCCTGGTCTCCAAGCTGATAAAATATGGGATTGATGGATGGACAATTCGGTGGATAAAGAACTGGCTTGACGCCCGCACCCAAAGAGTGACTGTCAATGGATTCATGTCCAAGTGGAAGCCAGTGACAAGTGGAGTCCCTCAAGGATCAGTATTGGGACCAGTCTTGTTTAACATCTTCATCAGCACCATGGACAGTGGCATTGAGTGCACCCTCAGCAAGTTTGCCGACGACGCCAAGCTGTGTGAGGCAGCTGACACCCTGGAGGGTAGGGATGCCATCCAGAGGGACCTCGACAGGCTGGAGAGGTGGGCCCAGGCCAACCTCATGAAACTCAACAAGGCCAAGTGCAAGGTCCTCCATCTGGGCTGGGGCAACCCCAAGCACCAATATAGGCTGGGCAGTGATTGGCTTGAGAGCAGCCCTGAAGAAAAGGACTTGGGAGTACTGGTGGACGAGAAGCTCAACATGAGCCGTCAGTGGCACTTGCAGCCCAGAAAACCAATCGTGTCCTGGGCTGCGTCAAGAGGTGCGTGGCCAGCAGGTCGAGGGAGGTGATTCTTCCCCTCTACTCCACTCTCATGAGACCCCACCTGGAGTACTGCGTCCAGTTCTGGAACCCACAGCACAAGAAAGATCTGGATGTGTTGGGGCATGTCCAGAGAAGGGCCACGAGGATGATTAGAGGGCTGGAGCACCTCTCCTATGAAGACAGAGTGAGAGAGTTGGGGTTGTTCAGTCTGCAGAAAAGAAGGCTCCGAGGAGACCTTATTGTGGCCTTCCAGTATCTGAAGGGGACCTACAAGAAAGCTGGTGAGGGGCTTTTTATGATATCGGATAGTGATAGGACTAGAGGGAATGGATTGAAGCTAGAGATGGATTGGTTCAGACTGGATGTTAGGAAGAAGTTCTTCCCCATGAGGGTGGTGAGACACTGGTACAGGTTGCCCAGAGAGGGGGTGGAAGCCCCATCCCTGGAAGTTTTTAAGGTCAGGCTGGATGGGGCTCTGGGCAACATGGTCTAGTGGGGGATGTCCCTGCCCATGGCGGGGGGTTGGAACTAGATGATCTTTAAGGTCCCTTCCAACTCTGACAATTCTATGATTCTATGATTCTACGATATTTGTTTTATTTCGTGTCTGCACAGAGGTGGGTGCTAGGCGGTAACTTCACAAAGTTAGCACACCTCAGAACACAAACTACAGTCCTCTCTTTACATCATAGTAAATCCTATTGGTTAGTTTTCATTTAAAGCCACAGCATCCTTTTATTAAGGAATCAGGGAATATGAGGAATTAGGGAATTAAGTAATCAGGGCCATCAGGGAATGTGAGAGAGAGAAAGATGCTCAGAGTCACACCCTGCCTACCATGATAGAAAACCATCAGGAGGACATAGCCTCTGCTGCAGAGAACTCCCTGTCATCTCTCCGCCCGAATGTATGTGGTGACTTGGAGGGCAGGGGACAGTGGCGAGAAGTTCCTGACTGATGCAACAGGCATCACAGGCGTGTCTGCCCAAAGTCTACCCCATCTTCCCAATACAAGTAACTATCACAGAAACGTGGTGGGATGTCTCACACGACAGGAATGCTGCAATCAGTGGCTACAAGCTCTTCAGAAAGGACAGACAAGGAAGGAGAGGTGATGGGGTGGTGCTGTATGTTAGGGACTGTTATGAATGTTTAGAGCTTAACTATAGTGATGATAGGGTTGAATGTCTATGTCTCAGAATTGGGGGAAGACCAATAAGGCTGATATCATGGTGGGAGTCTGTTATAGACCACCCAATCAGGACAGAGAGGCAGATGGAGCATTCTAAAGCAGTTGGGGGAAGTCTCACGATCGCTTACCCTTATTCTTGTGAGGGACTTCAACTTCTCAGATGCCTGTTGGCAATACAACACAGCAGAGAGGGAACAATCCAGGAAGTTCCTAGAGTGCGTTGATGATAACTTCCTGACACAGCTGGCGAGTGAACCTACCAGGGAAGGTGCCCTGCTGGACCTGCTCTTTGTGAACAGAGAAGGACTGGTGGATATGACAGTTGGAGGCCATCTAGGGCACAGCAATCATGACTGAGTTCTCTATTCTTAGAGAAGTAAGGAGGGGGATCAGCAAAACTGCCACCTTGGACTTCCAAAGGGCAGATTTTGACTTATTTAGGAGACTGCTTGGCAGAGTCCCTTGGGAGGTAGTCCTGAAGGGCATAGGTGCCCAAGAAGGCTGGACATTCTTCAAGGAGGAAGTCTTAAAGGTGCAGGAAAAGACCTTCCCCATGTGCCTTAAGATGAGCTGGTGGTGAAGAAGACGGGCCTGGCTGAACAGGGAGCTTTGACTGCAACTCAGGGAAAAAAGGAAAATTTATGGCCTTTGGAAGAAAGGGCAGACCACACACAATGACTACTAAGATGTTGTGAGGCTATGCAGGGAGAAAATTAGAAAGTCTAAAGCCCAGCTAGAAATTAATCTGGCTTCTGCTGTAAAAGACAGCAAGAAATCTTTCTATAAGTACATCAGCAGCAAAAGAAGGGCCAGGAAGAGTCTCTACCATCTGTTAGATGCAGGAGGAAACATGGTGACTAACGATGAGGAAAAGGCTGAAGTTTTTAATGCTGCCTTTGCCTCAGTCTTTAGTAATAGGACCAGTTGTATTCTGGGAATCCATCCCCCTGAGCCTGAAGACAGAGATCGAGAGCAAAATGATCCCCCTCCAATCCAGGAAGAGATGGTCAGCCACTTTCCATCATTTTTCAGCAGTCCTGGCTGAACAGGAAGATCCCAGCAGATTGGAAGTTGGTCAACGTGACTCCCAACTACAAAAAGGGCTGGAAGGAGGATCTGAGGAACTACAGGCCTGTCAGCCTGACGTCAGTACCAGGGAAGGTCATGGAGCAGTTCATCTTGAGTGCACTCACATGATGCCTGCAGGATAACCAGGGGATCAGGCCCACCCAGCATGGGTTCATGAAAGGTAAGTCCTGTTTGACCAACCTGATCTCCTTCTATGACCAGGTGACCCGCCTAGTGGATGGGGGAAAGGCTGTGGATGTTGTCTACCTGAACTTCAGTAAAGCCTTTGACACCATCTCCCACAGCATTCTCCTGGAGAAACTGGCTGCTCATGGCTCGGATGGGCATACATTTTGCTGGGTAAATAACTGTCTGGACAGCTGGGCCCAAAGAGTGGTGGTAAATGGAGTTAAATCCAGTTGGCATCCAGTCACAAGTGGTACTCCCCAGGGTTCAGTACTGGGGCCAGTCTTGTTTAATATCTTTATCAATTTATCTGGATGAGGTAATCAAGTGCACCCTTAGTAAGTTTGCAGATGATACCAAGCTGGGTGTAAGTGTTGGTCTGTTTCAGGATAGGGAGGCTCTACAGAGGAATCTAGACAGGCTGGATCAATGGGCCAAGACCAATTGTGTGAGTTTCAATAACGCCAATTCTTGGGTTCTGCACTTTAGCCACAACCACCCCCAGCAGCGCTACAGGCTTGGGGAGGAGTGGCTGGAGAGCTGCCAGGCAGAGAGGGACCTGGGGATGTTGATGGACAGCCGGCTGAATATGAGCCAGCAGTGTGACCATGTGGCCGAGAAGGCCAATGGCATCCTGTCCTGTATTAGGAATAGTGTGGCCAGTAGGACCAGGGAAGTCATTGTGCCCCTGTGCTCGGCACTTGTGAGGCCTCACCCCAAGTACTGTGTCCAGTTTTGGGACCTTTACTAAAAGAAGGGCACTGAGGCACTAGAGTGTGTCCAGAGAAGGGCAACAAAGCTGGTGAAGGATCTAGAGCACGTGTTTAATGAAGAGCGTCTGAGAGAACTGGGGTTGTTTAGCCTGGGGAAAAGGAGGCTGAGGGGAGACCTTATTGCTCTCTACAACTACCTTAAAGGAGGTTGTAGAGAGATGGAGGTTGATATATTCAATCAATAACAAGTGATAGGACTGTGTCTTGTGAGAGGACTCACGTTCTAGAAATTGTGTGAAAAGCAGTCTCCCTTGAGAGGGACCCCACGTTGGAGCAGAGGAAGTGTGAGTAGTCCTCCTCTGGAGGAAGAAGGAGCAGTAGAAACATCTGATGAACTGACCACAACCCCCATTCCCCAGTAGTAACTCAGCACAACATGCTGCCTCTCCTGTCCTGAGAGACCACCATAACAGATGGACTAAATTAACTCAATGGATGTAGATGTATTGGATAGTGTGGAATCTGGGCATGATGCAAACAGTATGGAATAATTGGTGGAGATTATACTATGTCTGTCTGGGATGGAGTTAACTTTCTTCATAGCCTGTATGGTGTTGTGATTTGTATTTGTGACTAAAACACCAGTGCTATTTTATTCTTGTCTTCAAAGGAAAGAGTAACCTTATCCCAAAATTTGGTTGAAAATTCAGAAGAGGAAGTATTTGAATTTAAGTCTCTCTCTTCTTCATATTCCAGACTGTTGGAAAAAATGAGATGCAATTTACAGGTTGAAGATCCTAAAGTACATAGACAGTTTTCTACCTTTGCCCAGTAAGACCTCTTTTACTACCTTGCCTAAAGTAATTTTCTGGAAGAATTAACTCTGAAAACAGGTTGCTCCAGGGATGGTTCTGGGGCAAAGCCATAGGAACAAATTATTGCAAATGGGACACAGTGAAGAGGCAGAAAGTCAAGTTCAAGATGCAAAGACCTGGAAGCTCTACAGGGCAGCAGAGTAGATTTGCTGTCTGCATATCTCTCATTTGTCATATGAGGAACGCCTGAGGGATCTGGGCCTGTTTAGTCTGGAGAAGAGGAGACTGAGGGGAGACCTTATCGCTCTTTACAACTACCTGAAAGGAGGTTGTAGAGAGGAGGGGGTTGGTCTGTTCTCCCTTGTGATAAGTGATAGGATGAGGGGAAATGGCCTTAAGTTGTACCAGGAGAGGTTCAGGTTGAATATTAGGAAGAATTTCTGTACTGAGAGGGTTGTCAGGCACTGGAACAGGCTGCCCAGGGAGGGGCTTGAGTCACCGTCCCTGGAGGTGTTTAAGAGATGAGTAGATGTTGCATTGAGGGACATGGGTTAGTGGTGTTGATAGGGCTAGGAAAAGGTTGGACTAGATGATCTTGAAGGTCTCTTCCAGCCAAAAATGTTCTATGACTCTATGATTCTATGATATATAGGGAGTTAAGCTTTAAAGAAACCTCAAAACCTAAGTTTTCAATACTCACAGTGAAGCCACGTCACAATCTGCATCTCAGATTAGCTATGACACAAATTATTCTCCTGAGATGAGTTTTGACCTGCTTGAAAAGAACAGAATGAGATAGGACTCCCCAAGTACCAATGAGCATTGAGACCCAGCCTTCTTTACCTTTTACTAATCACCTTGCAAAGAGCATGGGACAGGACCAATCATAATCTGGCCCAGGAATTAAAGGTTTATTGCTTCAGAACTGAGCATTTGTCTCTCCTTATAGCTACCGTAGAGAGCTTGGTAAAAAGCCATTAGTTGATTTGCCATTATACCTTGCTGAAGTTGCTTTCTCACTGCTATCCCAATAGTAAGAAAGATCCAATAGTTCTTTGACAGTTATTTCTGCTCGTTTATCCTGTCAAGTAGCCATTCAAGATTAATGGTTTATCTCAGTCACAAGAAATCCCTAAATAAGATAGTTAGAAAAATAAACTTGAAATCACATTGATTATTTCTAAAATGTTTATCAGAAATATAATCAGATAGTATATGGAAAAGTAGAAATATATTTGAAAGCATAATCCATGGGATTCAAATTTCTTCCCTCAGCAGCAGACTTTCTGACTTTCACTGTTCAGACTTTCCCTTGTTCTTTACTGGTAGCAGTGGAAAAAAGCCATCAGCACAACTTTTCTTTGCAATTTAGATCCTGTATTGAATGCAGAGGTTTTTACTCCGTAGAAGAACATCTCAACATAAAGTGAAAAGTGAAAAATATTTGAGGGAGATGACTGCATGCATCACAAATTTCCTACACTCATCATGAATTTTCCTTCCACACTATTATATTATATAAATCTCAGACAATTCAGATCTCTCTTTTCACACTCTTTCAGACTATTTGTAAGAGTGTAACTAACATTATTTTTGAACTGTAAAGATTCTAAAAATGGAGCACATGTGAAGTTAATTTAGGCCATTTGCCTACATAATTTGATTCTTTTTAAAATATGACACATTCCATGTGTTAAACTAATTCTATGGAAGCCAAAATACTATACATATTCCTCCATGTATGCTGCTGGTTTTTTAATATATAGTTAAGGACCAGCAGAATGTTGTTTGGATTTACAGCAGTAGAGATCATTGTCCATCCCAGGCAATAATTTATTAAGGGATGTTAAGGATGCAGTCACTCCCTCCAGCAACTCCAGCCCAGGATTTCCTCCTTCCTAGCCACTGGAGCCCATCCTGTTTGCCTGGGGTCTATGCCCAAGCTGAGGGACACTTTCCCATTTGTGAGTTCAACCAGTAGCAAAGATGGACACATATCCCAATGACATACACAGAGATGGTCACACACAGGACACCGACAGTCAATTACACAGGCTGCCACAGACAATGCGCTGTCTTCAACAGTACCTACGTACAGGACCCACATGAACCAAACATAGTCAAGTCACCTTCCTCTTCAGCTGGTAGAGATAGAAGGTCACTAGTGAAGGCACAAACACAATGCTCTGTAGATTCACAAACACATCCATATTCATGGATCCCTTGAGTATGGCATAGCCTTCTCTGTCCATCCAGTATCCCTGCCCAGATCCCAGGCCCTCTTACCCGCTTCACAGGTTCCTACTTGAAGGCTACTCCACTGTCCTGGTTTGAGTTAAACAAAAACTATTCTGTTCAGTGATTTTTATTTTTCAGTTCAGTCTCTTTTAAGAGGTTGCACTTTCTGAAGTTAGCAGCATGTTTTTACAGACAGTGTGTGCTACTAACAGCGATAACACCTGATGTTTACAGTTACTGCCAAGGATGAGGATGCAGAAAGGCTCTTGCTTATACTTATTCCTATAGTGACCAAGGCCACTACTGGCTCTTGTGTGCCATGCTGGGGGTGCTGGGAAGTAAAAGGGGTCCCAAAGAAGTAAAAGGTTGCACCTCCGGGGTGTAATAGATAGGACAGATGATCAACAAGAGTATTTCATTTCATATATGTCATATTCAGTATAAAATTGAGGGATCATGAGGGTTTAGGCCTCTTTTTGCTCCTTCTTCATTGGCCAGTGTCTGAGGAGGACTCCATCCAATCTCCTACTTTTGATCCTGATCCTAAGTTCCTGAATCCAGCTCCTGTACCAGCCCCACTGCTGCTGAGCCTGGGACTTCCCTGGTGCCTGCCTGCTCTGCAGCATCAGTGGTGATTGCTATCGGGGGAGGGAGTTGGGTTTGATAGCGGATTTGCATATATTTGTATATAATTCTCTTTTTATTATTTCCTTAGTTTTTTTATTGTTTTATTAAAGCTGTTTTAGTTTTCTAATCCATAAATCTCTCTGCCTCATTACCTTTTCCTTCCTGTTTTGAGGGGGGGGGGGGGAGAGGGGATTAGAGATCATCTGTCAGCATTTAGTGGCTGGCTCAGCCCTAACCTTCGACATCTCTCTTGAAGTTTTGTAGGGAATTACACATACACATACCCACACACACTAGGTTTGGGGAAAATACAGACACTCGTTTCAGCCTCTGACCCACACTCCTGCTGCAGCTGCTGGTGCTGAGCCCCTCGTTCACCTCACTCATGCTGATCCTTCATAGTAGCTGGTTTTTGGAACATCATCCCTCCATTCCTGCCCCAGTGGTTGGAGATTAAAGACCCCCACTCACTCCAGTAGATGGCCTTGAGACATTCCCTCTCTCCAGTAGCTGACACCACAGACCAGGAGTGTCACACCACAGTCTGACCACAGTAGCTAGTACCCAGTCTACTTACACCAGTTGCAAAAGCAGTTGACACCTTGGGCACAAAGATTGCAGTACCGTCCTTAGATCCAGAAAACTATAGCCCCTCAACTACTGATGCTAGTACCCCCACTCACTCCAGTAGCTGACACCACAGGTTGCAGGGCACCTACATCCCAAGTCTGACTCCAGTAGCTGGCACCAAATTCCACTCACACACACAGAGGTCTCACCAGTAGTTGGCACTTAATCCTTGCAGTGCACATATAAACAGGATAGAGAGTGAGATTAAGCAGAGCGATAGTTAAGAGTGCATCCTAATGTCATTGAATTATATAGGGACAGAAACTGTTACTATTTGTGGAGTGATGGGAGCTCTCAAGAACTGACTGTATTGGAGGCTGAAGTGAGCCTAACTGGTGTTATCTGGTCATAAAGAAATTAAATGCTATTTTGAATTAACTTTAAACTTGTATTAACTGATTAGATGTACTGAAGACAAACAAGTACGTACACTATATTTGGGAGTAGGAGGATTATCCTTGAAGTTGTCAAAGATGATTATTAAAGGAACTTTTAATCAAGAGCTGTTCATCCTTGGAGAAGAAACATCTTGGACAATACATAAAACATATGTATCCACCATTATCTTGTTTACATATATTTCTGAGCAGTTAGCTAAAGAGATGATTAGCCTTAGTGTTGCATGAAGAGGAGAAGCACCAATTCCTGTTGTGAACAAGAGGCAACAATTTCTGTTGCAAAAAGGAGGTGCCAATTTCAGTCGTGTTAAAAGAGGCAACAATTGCTGTTGCAAAAAGGCTCAAATCAGTTTGGCAGAAGCTAAACCCAGCTTGTCCTCAGATATCAGAGGGGCTGGGGGCAGCAAGGCTTGGGTTCTGAGTGATGCCCAATTCAACATTACTAACACGACACGCCCAATTACCTTTGATCTGGCAATGTCCCTGGAATTACACAGCCAGCCTTCACAGGGGTGGCAATATGATTCTTCGATCTGACAGCGTCCCTGGAATTACGAGGCCATCAGGGACTCACACAATCAGATCGGAATCAAATACTTGCACAGTCAAACTCTGTGGATAAAGAGTCAACAGGGACTCACACGGCCAGATCAGAATCAAATAGAATTTATTCAAGCAACAGATACACAGATTTGTTTTGATTGTTGGTGATAGTGACTGACTGCAAAGCACATGCAAAGGTTACAGATGTAATAGGTTATGCGCAGCTTTATAAAGATTTCCTAAGTATCCCAGGGTAGCACTTGGTGAGACCAAGTGTTTGGACCTTACCCAAAGGCATCCCTATGGGGGGAAGAGAGGCTCAGTCTGTCAACTGATCCCAGCAGTAGTCAAAGGTGGTCCATGGTGGTATTTCCCCTGACGATGGTGGAATCTTTCCTAAAGTTCCCCCTCTCTTGGGCCATTCTTATATTATTTGTTATCTTTCAGGTGGATCTTGAGTGACTCTAGTCATGCATATCTTTACTATGATTGGTGTAAATGTTCCTCACTTTGCGTTTAAAGGTGTAGACTAGAAAAATCCAATGCACAAGCTCAGTGAGGGGTGATCGCACCTCGGAGGGGGGTAGCTTTTGGGATGGAGGTGTGTTTTGGGATTACAATGAGATTATAAAGAGTATAGTTCACCCAAAGGACAGCATCTATCAAAAGATGACAGACTCTTGGCCCAGGATAGTAAAAGTGCAGTCAACTGGTTCCTTGACGTCTCCAGGTTCCTTTATGTTCACAGAGCTTGACCACGGTATCTCCACAACGTTCCATGCTCCATGAGATTTTCTCTTAGGGACAGAATAATCAAGCTTCCTTGATGCTACCGACCCCAAAGTTTGAGTCAAGGTTTTAGCCAAGATGGTTGCCTTGCAGATAGAACTAAAGTTTAGGCAAAGGTGCCTTAATCCCACACTTAGTCAAACTATCCTTGTTATAATACTAAAAAAATCACACCCACGGGGCAGGACACCCTGGCCTGAGGCCTTTACTTTACAATATGCAAATTACTAAGCAATCTCGTACTAGTGAGATGTCTTTGGAAATCAGTTAGTGATAAGATTGTGTATAAAAATTGCCTTAGAAAGCACTAAGGTGTTCTGGTTTGATCTCAGTACCCAAACTTGCGCAACTTTGTAATAAACAGCAATATCTCATCTCATTGTGTGAGACCACAGAATCACAGAGTTGTTGTAGTTGGAAGGGAACTCTAGAGATCATCTAGTCCAACCTCCCCTAATGTTTTGGTTTGGCCTGGCCGGATTTTGACGGCGAGGGGGGAGTTGCAGGGTGGCTTCAGCAAGAAGCTGCTAGAAGCTCCCCGAGTTTGATAGAGCCAATGCCAGCCGGCTCCAAAGAGGGACCCGCCATTGCCTAAGGCTGAAACTGTCAGTAAAGTGATAGCAGAGGAACGCCTCTGTGAAAAACATATTTAAGAACGGGAAAAAGAACTGCGCCATAACAGCTGGCACAGAGATGGAGGAGTGAGAATCTGTGCAGACACCAAGGTCAGAAGGAGCGGGGGGAGGATGAGCTCCAGGCGCCGGAGCAGAGAGAGTCCCCCAGGTCCATGGTGAAGATCATGGTGAAGCGGGTTGTCCCCCTGCAGCCCATGGGCGAGGTGCAGATGTCCACCGTGAGGATCACCGCGTAGATGTCCACCGAGGACTCCACGCCGTGTGGGTGGATGCCTGAAAGGGGGCTGTAGCCCGTGGGAAGCCCGCATCAGAGCAAGTCGCTGCCAGAACCTGTAGCCCGTGGAAGAGAGGAATGCCCACACTGGAGCAGGTTGGCTGGTGGGACTTTTGGGACGCTGCGGGTGGCTCACGCTGGAGCAGTTTCCCCCAAAGGACTGCACCTCAGACTCACGAGAGGTGGGCTACCCCTCGTGAGGTGTCTCACGTCGGGCAGTTTGTGATGAATTGCCCTTCGTGGGACGACTCACGAGGAGGAGAGAGCGTGAAGCTTGTCTCCCGTGAGAGGGACCCCACAATGGCCCTGGGGAAGAGTGAAGAGTCCTCCCCCGGAATGAAGAAGCGGTGAAACCAATGTCGGATGAACTGACCGCAACCCCCATTCCCTGTCCCCCTGCGCCGCTCGGGGGGAGGAGGTGGAGAAACCGGGATTGGTGTTAAGCCCGGGAAGAAGGGAGGGACGGGGGGAAGGTGTTCTGTTTAAGATCTGTTTGCTCTTTCTCACTTCTCACTACTCCTCTCTGATTAGTTCTTTTAATAAATGTACCTAATTTCCCCAAAACCGAGTGTGTTTTGCCCGGGACGGTAAATGAGAGTGATCTCCCTGTCCTTATCTCAAACCCTGAACCCTTGGAAATATTTTCTCCCCCTGTCTAGCCGTGAAGGGGGAGTGAGAGAGCGGCTGTGTGGGTACCTGGCGGCTGGCCAGGGTCAAACCACTACACCTGCTAAAGCAGGATTGCCTAGAGCAGGTCACACAAGATTGCATTCAGGCGGGTTTTAAGTCTCCAGAGATGAAGACTCCATGACCTCCCTGGGCAGCCTGTTCCAGTGCTCCATCACCCTCATAGTAAAGTTCTTCCTCATATTTAAATGAAACTTCCTGTGTTCCAGCTTGTGTCCGTTGCCCCTTGTCCTGTCATTGGGCACTACTGAAAAAGATCTGGTTCCATCCTCCCTGCACCCACCCTTTAGATATTTATAGACATGATTGGCTTATTGCATACTGGGGAATGACCTGAGTTTTGAGACAACACTGGGAATATGTGGGAAAAGCACCCTATAGTGACTGATCCAAATGCCCCGTGTGTCCTTGACATAGACTTCCTCAAGAAAGAATATTTTAAGGACCCAAGAGGATATTGATGGGCCTTTGGTATAGCAGTTATAGAGACGAGGACACTGATCAGCTGTCTAGCTTACCCAAACTTTCAGAGGAGTCTGTTGCTGTGGGGCTGATGAGTATTGAAGACCAACATGTGCCAATTGCTACTAAAATGGTGCATCCACAACAATATTGCATCAGCTGAGACTCTGTGGTTCCCATCTGTAAGCTGATCCGTCAACTAGAGAGCCAAGGAGTGATCAGCAAAACTAGCTCACCCTTTAACAGTCCTATATTTCCCATGTGAAAATCTAATGGAGAATGGAGACTAACAGGATTCGATGTCCCCAGTGGTCAGGATCCATCCACACCCCATACCCCCCGTTTACAGTCTTATCAGTTGGAAAGTCCAGGCTGATCTTCTTGGAAGTGGTGACTGTGATTTCTTGCTAGCCCATTAATTAGTGTGAGTAGCATGGTTTGTTTCTTATCATTGTATCTTTTGTTTCTAGTTTCTACCTTTTTCTTTTAGTTTCCCATCTGAGAAGTCCCCAGTCAGATAACCTTGCTGGAATAAACATTCTCATATTCTCATATGCCCTCATCAATTCCTATGCCTGACCAGGTTTGGTTTTCATCACTGCCTCTCTTAAAATTTGTCCTCAGGTTTCTGTCCCTGGTATGTTCTTGTTTATGACTTTCTCCTTTTTGCATTGAAAAAGATCCTTGACCAGATACCCTTAAAGGAGCTGATACTCCCTTCCACATAACCTGATAAAACTAATCTTAGATTTTTTTTCCCTTTACCAAAGTCTAAAGGCCTGTGTTTATTATGTAGCTGGCATTTCTTTCATTTTCTTGGAATAAGCTCTTATTCTCGGTTCCCAATTCAGTAGCTATTGGCTCTATAGGTTTGTTTCCCTACCATCATAATGGAAGGACAACTCAGCCAACCAGCCACAGTCCAGGAGGTTCCTCCAGTGCATCGATGATAGTTTTCTGATGCAAATGGTGGAGGAGCCGACTAGGAGAGGAGCACTGCTGGACCTCATCCTCACTAACAAGGAGGATCTGGTTGAAGCAGTAAAGGTTGAGGGCTGCCTTGGCTGCAGTGACCATGAAATGGTGGAGTTCAGGATCTCATGTAGCAGAAACAAAATAGCAAGCAGAATTGCAACCCTGGACTTTGCCAAGGCAAACTTTGGCTTTTTCAAACAATTACTCGAGAAAATCCCATGGGCAAGACTGTTTGAAGGTAAAGGGGCCCAAGATAGTTAGTTAGCGTTCAGGGACTGCTTCTACCATGCTCAAGATCAGAGCATCCCGACACGTAGGAAGTCAAGGAAGGGAGCCAGGAGACCTGCGTGGCTAAACAGGGATCTTCTGGGTAAGCTCAAGTGCAAGAGGAGAATTTACAGATCCTGGAAGGCAGGGCTGGCACTTGGGAAGAATATAAGGCTGTTGTCCGAGGATGTAGGGAGGCAACTAGGAAAGCGAAGGCCTCCCTAGAATTAAACCTGGCGAGAGGGGTCAAGGACAACAGGAAGAGCTTTTTCAAATACGTGGCAGATAAAACTAACACCAGAGGCAATGTAGGCCCACTGATGAATGAGGTGGGTGCCTTGGTGACAGAAGATACAGAGAAGGCAGAGTTACTGAATGCCTTCTTTGTCTCTGTCTACTCTGCCGGAGGCTGTCCTGAGGAACCCCGTTCCCATGAAGCCCCAGAGGAAGTCAGGGCAGTGGAGGAGTTTGCTTTAGTCAATGAGGACTGGGTTAGGGACCAATTAAGCAATCTGGACATCCATAAATCCATGGGTCCACATGGGATGCATCCACAGGTGCTGAGGGAGCTGGCCGATGTCATTGCTAGACCACTCTCCATCATCTTTGCCAAGTCTTGGGAGATGGGAGAGGTGCCTGAGGACTGGAGGAAAGCAAATGTCACTCCAGTCTTCAAAAAGGGCAAGAAGGAGGACCCGGGAAACTATAGACCGGTCAACCTCACCTCCATCCCTGGGAAAGTGATGGAACGACTTATCCTTGGTGCCATCTCAAGGCATATCAAGGATAAGAGGGTCATTAGAGACAGTCAACATGGCTTCACCAAGGGGAAGTCGTGCTTGACTAACCTCATAGCCTTTTACGAGGATATAACAAGGTGGATAGATGATGGCAGAGCGGTCGATGTGGTCTACCTTGACTTCAGTAAAGCATTTGACACAGTCTCCCACAGCATCCTTGCTGCTAAACTGAGGAAGTGTGGTCTAGACTCTCGGGTAGTGAGGTGGACTGCGAACTGGCTAAGGGGAAGAAGCCAAAGAGTTGTGGTCAATGGGGTGGAGTCTGATTGGAGGCCTGTATCCAGTGGAGTCCCTCCAGGGTCGGTACTGGGACCAGTATTATTCAATATATTCATCGATGACTTGGATGAGGGACTAGAGAGTACTATCAGCAAGTTTGCTGATGACACCAAGCTGGGAGGAGTGGCTGACACGCCAGAAGGCTGTGCTGCCATTCAGCGAGACCTGGACAGGCTGGAGGGTTGGGCGGGGAAAAATTTAATGAAATATAACAAGGGTAAGTGTAGAGTCTTGCATCTGGGTAGGAACAACCCCAGGTTCCAGTATAAATTGGGGAATGACTTATTAGAGAGCAGTGTAGGGGAAAGGGACCTGGGAGTCTTGGTGGACAGCAGGATGACCATGAGCCAGCACTGTGCCCTTGTGGCCAGGAAGGCCAATGGCATCCTGGGGTGTATTAGAAGGGGGGTGGTTAGTAGGTCGAGAGAGGTTCTCCTTCCCCTCTATTGTGCCCTGGTGAGACCCCATCTGGAATACTGTGTCCAGTTCTGGGCCCCTCAGTTCAAGAAAGACAGGGAACTGCTGGAGAGAGTCCAGCACAGGGCAAGTAGGATGATGAAGGGAGTGGAGCATCTCCCTTATGAGGAAAGGCTGAGGGAGCTGGGGCTCTTTAGTTTGGAGAAGAGGAGGCTGAGGGGTGACCTCATTAATGTTTACAAATATATCAAGGGTGAGTGTCACGAGGATGGAGCCAGGCTCTTCTCGGTGACAACCACTGATAGGACAAGGGGTAATGGGCTGAAACTGGAACATAAGAGGTTCCGCTTAAACTCGAGAAGAAACTTCTTCTCAGTGAGGGTGACGGAACACTGGAACAGGCTGCCCAGAGAGGTTGTGGAGTCTCCTTCTCTAGAGACATTCAAGACCCGCCTGGACACGTTCCTATGTAGCATTATCTAGGTGTTTCTGCTCTGGCAGGGGGATTGGACTTGATGATCTTTCGAGGTCCCTTCCAATCCCTAACATTCTGTGATTCTGTGATTCTGTGATTCTGTGATCAGAAATACTGACTCAAGCAAGTTAACTTTTCCATCTCAGTTTCTCAAGGAACTGCATGTTAATTCTCACTTTTTGTTTTATTTTTTCAACGTGCCAGTAGACAATAAACTGAGCCTCACTAACAAGAGAATTTTGCATGAGGCAGAGTGAATATTTTTTTGAAGGCAGCAAATTTTGAATGGGTATACAAAAATCAAGATTAGTGAGGATCCCCAGGAAAAAAGTTTTATCCTTCCCTGATAAAATCTGTGGTAATGCAGTAAAAGTAGTCACTTGCATAACTTGGTGTTGTCTTCCTTCTTAACACTTTTGAGAATGATTTCTGAATCATATCATAGATTTGTTTTGTACTACTTCTGCTATTAACATTGTTTGCTGTTATAGCTTAAAAGGTTACTTTGTTTTCTAATTCATTTAATTAATAAGCATTTAAGTTAGATACCTTCTTTTCTAAGTAAAAAATGGCTAGAAGTCAGTACTGTAAAATTCAATTAATTAGAACTTTTACGGAGAACACAACACACCATTTCCAGCATATGACTCCATTTGTGGATCAAAATGTTTGTAAGCATAATTAAAGACATCCTACAGTCCAGTTCAAAGATGGGTATATACCACACGTAGACAGTTCTGCAGTCCAAACTCTTTTTGTGCAAAATGCGTAAAGATCTTATATTTCCTTATACATATTTAAAGGATTAGATGCCCTTTCAGAGCTGTCTTCCACGCAAATGTTATTAGACATTATAAAAAATAAAACAGCCCTTTCCCTTCCCAAAGTAGTGTCAGTCTATGTAAATTTCCATTAATTTAACCTGAATGTGCATTTAAAGTAGCATATTGTGTGCTTTAAGTTGTGGCAGTTAATTAACAAAAATATGCCTTTCAAATGTCAGGTCTAGGTAGAACACATTAAAAAAAAAAAAAAACTAAGAAAGTTGCTCAAACTGAAGTGCGTAGATGTCAGTATTCATTATCAGAGTCAGCTTTGAATGGGGTAGTCTGGTGTAGAGATTTGAACAATGTGGCACCAAAAATCATGGAGATGTTAAAAAAAGGACTTATATTCAACAGAGTTCAACTTTTACAAGTGAATTTAAAGATTAATTGGAGAAAAAAAAAAGTCAAAATATATAGATATTTTAACTGTCAGATTGTAAAATCCATTTACATTTACAATTGATTATGTAAATCATGACAATGATTTAAGAAAAGGGACATGCAACAGAAAGCAATAATTAACATACAATTAGAATAGTTGTTGTGTATATATTATGTTGTACATATATTGCCCCTGTACCCCAAATTTGGAAGAGGAATTGAGGAATTCAGGGCAGTAAACTAGTAAAACGGGAAGAACAAACCCCGAAAAGAATGCTTAGAAGCCTGATAACTTTTCCCAGGCTGCCAATCCTAAAAATCACAGAATGGTTGAGGACGGAAGGAACCATTTAGAAGTCATCTAGTCCACACACCCACTCCCTCCAAGCAGACTCACCTGGAGCTGATTGCACAGGACCATGTCCACACATTGCCACAAGGGAAAATGGCAAGAAGTTCTTGCTTGATGCAACGGGTGCCACAGACATGTCTGCACAGCAACTACCCCACCTTCCCAGATGCCGTTGCAAAACAGGTACAATGCTCTGACAGGGCAACTGGACAACAATAAGGATGATAACTCTTCTAGTTTGGAGGTAGCACTGAGGTCTGACTGGACCATCCCCCATATTAAAACCACCTCTGTAAAGAATAAAAGACAGGCCATTGTCATAGGTAACTCCCTTCTGAAGGGAGCAGAAGGTCAATATGCAGACTGGACCCTCTATATAGGGAAGTCTACTTCCTCCCTGGGGCCCAGAATAAGGATGTAAAGGGGAAGCTTCCTTCCCTGGTACAGTCCTCAAATTATTATTCCTTTTTAATCTTTCAGGTAGGCAGTGATGAAGTAGTGAGAAGAAGTCAAAGGTCAATGAAGAAAGATTTCAGGGCCTTGAGATGACTGGTCAAGGGACTGGGAGCACAAATCGTGTTCTCTATTCCTCCAGTTGCAGGGAATCATAGAATCATAGAATTGTCAGAGTTGGAAGGGACCTTAAAGATCATCTAGTTCCAACCCCCCGTCATGGGCAGGGACATCCCCCACTAGACCATGTTGTCCAGAGCCCCATCCAGCCTGACCTTAAAAACTTCCAGGGATGGGGCTTCCACCACCTCTCTGGGCAACCTGTACCAGTGTCTCACCACCCTCATGGGGAAGAACTTCTTCCTAACGTCCAAGCTGAACCGATCCATCTCTAGCTTCAATCCATTCCTTCTAGTCCTATCACTACCCGACATCCTCAAAAGCCCCTCATCAACTTTCTTGTAGGCCCCCTTCAGATACTGGAAGGCCACAATAAGGTCTCCTCGGAGCCTTCTTTTCTGCAGACTGAACAACCCCAACTCTCTCACTCTGTCTTCATAGGAGAGGTGCTCCAGCCCTCTAATCATCCTCGTGGCCCTTCTCTGGACACACTCCACCACGTCCAGATCTTTCTTGTGCTGTGGGTTCCAGAACTGGACGCAGTACTCCAGGTGGGGTCTCACGAGAGTGGAGTAGAGGGGAAGAATCACCTCCCTCGACCTGCTGGCCACGCACCTCTTGATGCAGCCCAGGACACGATTGGCTTTCTGGGCTGCAAGTGCGCACTGACGGCTCATGTTGAGCTTCTAGTCCACCAGTACTCCCAAGTCCTTTTCTTCAGGGCTGCTCTCAAGTCAATCACTTCCCAGCCTATATCGGTGCTTGGGGTTGCCCCAGCCCAGATGGAGGACCTTGCACTTGGCCTTGTTGAGTTTCATGAGGTTGGCCTGGGCCTATATTTCTCTCCAGCCTGTCGAGGTCCCTCTGGATGGCATCCCTACCCTCCAGGGTGTCAGCTACCTCACACAGCTTGGCGTCGTCGGCAAACTTGCTGAGGGTGCACTCAATGCCACTGTCCATGTCGCTGACGAAGATGTTAAACAAGACTGGTCCCAATACTGATCCTTGAGGGACTCCACTTGTCACTGGCTTCCACTTGGACATGAACCCATTGACAGTCACTCTTTGGGTGCGGGCGTCAAGCCAGTTCTTTATCCACCGAATTGTCCATCCATCAATCCCATATTTTATCAGCTTGGAGACCAGGATGTCATGCGGGGCAGTGTCAAAGGCTTTGCTCAGGTCCAATTAAATGACGTCAGTTGCTCTTCCCTTGTCTATTGATGTTGTGACCTTCTCATAGAAGGCCACCAGGTTTGTCAGACTCGATTTGCCCTTGGTGAAGCCATGTTGACTGTACCCAATCATCTCTTCGTTATTCTTCTGCCTCAGCAGTGCCTCCAGGAGGATCTGCTCCATGATCTTACCAGGCACGGAGGTGAGACTGACTGGCCTATAGTTCCCCAGTTCATCCTTCTTCCCCTTTTTGAAAATGGGGATTATGTTTCCCCTTTTCCAGTCAGTGGGGACTTTGCCGGACTGCCATGACTTCTGGAATTTAATAGAGAGGGGTTTAGCAACCTCATCTGCCAGTTCCCTCAGTACCTGTGGGTGTATCCCATCAGGTCCCATGGACTTGTACACTTTCAGCTTCATCAGATCGTCATGAATCTGATCTTCGCAGTTCTTTCACAGAATCACAGAGTGTTAGAGTTTGGAAGGGACCTCAAAGATCATCTAGTCCAACCCCCCTGTCAGAGCAGGATCACCTACAGTAGATCACACAGGAACGCATCCAGTTGGGAATGGCTCCTGCCATTGTCTTCTGTGACTTCAGGAATGATGAGGCTGTAAATAGGAAGAGCCAGCAGATCAATGCCTGGTTCCAAGCCTGGTGCTACCAGCAAGACTTTGGTTTCTTTTTGAGCACAGTTTGATTTACAAGACACCAGGCCTGCTGGTAACAGACAAGAAGAGTCTATCTCACAGGGGAAAAAGGATTCTTGGACAAGAGTTAGTAGGGCTCATTGAGAGAGCCTTAAATTAGATACAAAGGGGGATGAGGATGTAACTGGGTCTACTAGGGAGACATGTGAGTGTAGTAACTCAGTACTTGTGGGGCAGTGTGCTAGTATTTTTGAGAACCAGAAGGCCTACCACCCCTCAAGGGTGAAAAAACCACATTCAACTCCCTTCCTGAAATGCTTATACACCGATGCATGCAGCATGGGGAATAAGCAGGAAGAACTGGAGATCTGTGTGTGGTCTCATGGCCATGATCTCATTGCAATTATTGAGACATTGTGGGACAGCTCACATGTCTGGAACACTGTCATGGATGGCTATATCCTTTTTAGGAAAGACGGGCCAGCAAGGCGAGGTGATGGAGTTGCTCTTTATGTGAGAGAGCAACTGGAATGTATTGAGCTCCCGCTGTGGGCAGATGAAAAATGAGTTGAGAGCTTGTGGGTGAGGATCAAGGGGCAGGTTAATTTGAGAGACACTGTTGTGGATGTTTATTATAGACCACCAGATCAGGATGGGGAAGTTAATGAGACCTCCTACAGACAGCTGGAAGTAGCCTCACAATTGCAGGCCTTGGTTCTCATGGGGGACTTCAATCACCCTGATATCTGCTGGGAAGGCCACACAGCCAGGCCTGTATAGTCCAGGAGGTTCCTCCAGTGTATTGATGATAATTTTTTTACTCGGGTGGTGGAGGAGCCAACCAGGAGAGGTGTAATACTGGACCTAGTAATGACAAACAAAGAGGGACTGGTGGAGGGCATTAAGGTTGGGGCAGCCTTGACTGTAGCGATCACGAGAGGATAAAGCTCAGGATCATAGGTAGTAGGCACAAAACAAGTATGACTGTGTCGTGGTTTGGCCCTGATTGGAGGCCACTCTATCACTCCCATTTTTTTTAGATGGACAGGGGAGAGGGAAGATATAACGAGAGGCCCGTGGGTTAAGATAAAAAACAGTTTAATATAGCAAAAGCAAAGACCGCATGCGGAAGCAAAGCCAAACAAAGAATATTCTCTAATTCCCATCAGCGGGTGATGTCCAACCGCTTTCCCAGGAAGCAGGGCTCCAGTACACGTAGCGGTTGCTCCGGAGGACTGTGGCAGGTGCATCCCCCTAGTCTGGGAAGCCTCCCCTCACAGAGGTTGCCAGGTAGATTTCAGAGAAACTGCTGGAAGTTTCTGGCTAGTTTGGGTCTAGGCCACCAGCCTGAGTGTACACCCAGGAAGTTAGCTCGTAGCCAATGGGAGGTCGAGATGGCTTTGAATGTCCACAGCTCAGATTCGACTGAACTTTAAAGGAGGGTCCTGCTGGGGGTGCGTTGGAGCAAGTCCCTTTGGAGCAGCAGATCCTGCAGTCAGGGCACAGCCTCCCCCTTGATCTGGGATGCCGGCCAAGGTGATTCCTCAAGGTTGAGAGTCCTCATCTTTGTACAGGTGAGTGTATAATACGATCCGAATCATTATTCATAGAATCATAGAATCATAGAATGGCCTAGGCTGGAAGAGACCTTAGAGATCATCTAATCCAACCTCCCTGTCATGGGCAGGGACGCCTCTCTACTAGATCAGGCTACTCAAGGCTCTGTCCAACTTGGCCTTGAACACCTCCAGGAAGGGGGCAGCCACAACATCTCCAGGCAATTTATTCCAAAGTCTTGCCACCCTCGGACTGAAGAATTTCTTCCTAAGATCTAATCTAAATCTATTCTCCTTCACCGTAAACCCATTTCCCCTTGTCCTATCAGTCGACACTCTTGTAAAAAGTCCCTCCAGAGCCTTCCTGTAGGTTCCCTTCGGATATTGGAAGGCAGCTATTAGGTCCCCCCGAAGTCTTCTCTTTTCAAGGCTGAACAATCCCAACTCCTGCAGCCTGTCCTCGTAGCAAAGGTGCTCCAGTCCCTGGATCATCTTTGTGACCCTTCTCTGAATGCGCTCCAACAGTTCTATGTGCCTCTTATGGTGGGGACACCAGAACTGGGCGCAGTATTCGAGGTGGGGTCTCACCAGAGCAGAGTAAAGGGGGAGAATCCCCTCTCTTGACCTGCTGGCTACACTTCTCCTGATACATCCCAGGATGCCGTTGGCCTTCTGGGCTGCATGAGCGCCCTGCCGGTTCGTGTTGAGCTTCTCATCTATCAACATTCCCAAGTCCTTCTCTTCAGGGCTACTCTCAACCCACTCTGTGCCCAGTTTGTATTTGTGCCTAGGATTGGCCCTATCTGTTATTCTTTGTTAAGGATTGGGTGTAGTATAGTAGCCGCTCTTCTCAGCCGATACCGAAACTTGTAAACTTGGGGGAACTTTTCATTTCTTAATAAATCCAGTTTAATTATGTGTGTGGATTTGACTGAGAATGGGAGCACTCCTCACAAGGACAAACACAAATAGTAAATGTTCCCCCACTTGATAGGGGAAGAAGCATCTAGTGAGAGGCACCCTCTCAGACTCATTAGGACGCAATCAGTCAGAGGCCTCAGAATAAGGAGGATGAGGTTGTTCAGTACCCGTTGTAAAAGAACATAAATCAAAGACAAATTAACAAGGACACTAGTGATAAGGGCAACTAACAAGGACCATCTGGTGACGAACCCCTTTGTGTAATTTGATAACAAAACTTCTTGCGAAAAAGTGCTGAGAACAACTAGTTTTGGGACGAGGGTAAAAAGTTCATTGTGAGGAAGACATACGGCCTTCATCCCTGAAGACCCCTGCCCAAGACCACCTGGAGACATCGTGTAAGCGTCAAGAGGAGGAGCTGCTGACCACCGGAACCGAGTGCCTTTTTCGGGATAGCTTATGAATATGTATAGGTGTCTAATGAATATGTAACTTTCAATGCATATAACCAAGGTAGTTGCATGGTTCAGGCGTGCACATTTCCAGAGATAAATATTCCCCCGTGCACCCAGAGCTGATAAAAACATACCTACTTTATAACCTTCTGGGTTATAGAGTCTTTATTCCGCGTGTCACACTTCCCTCTTCCTTCTTGTTTTTATATCTGAGCTGACATCATATGGTATGGAATACCCTTTTGGTCAGTTTGGATCAGCTGGCCCGGCTGTGTCCCCTCCCAAGATGTTGCCCACCCTCAGCCTGCTGTTGGGGGAATGTTGGAAAACCACAGCCTCGGTGCTGTCTGAACACTGCTCAGCAGTAGCCAAAACCCTGGGGTGCTCTCAACACCCTTCTAGCTACCACTCCAAAAACACAGCACCGAGAGAGCTGCTGTGGGAAGATTAACTCCACCTCAGCCTGACCCAATACAGATTGCAATCTTGGACTTCAGAAGGGTTACCTTTGACCTCTTCAAGAATCTGCTTGGAGAAATCCCATGGGTTAGGGCTCTAGAAGGCAGGGGGGCTCAGGAGAGCTGGTTGATATTCAAGCACCACTTCCACCAAGCTCAGGATTGGTGTATTCCTAAGAGCAAGAAATCAGGCAAGGGAAGCAGGAGACCTGCATGGTTGAGCAGGGAGCTTCTGAAAAAGATTGTGGAAGAAGGAAGTTTATAGTTAGTGGAAGAAAGGACTGACCGCCTACGTGGAATACAAGAATGCTGTCAGAGGGATGAAACAAAGAAAGCCAAGGCCTCCTTGAAATTAAGCCTGGCAAGGGACATCAAGGTCAACAGGAAGGGTTTCTTCAAGTATATTGGAGGCAAAAGGAAAACTAGAGGAAATGTGGGCCTGCTGTTGAATGAGGCAGGTGCCCTGGTGAAGGAGGATGCAGAGAAGGTGTAATTACTGAATGCTTTCTTTACTTCAGTCTTTACTGCTCAGGTCAACCCTCAGGAGTCCCAGACTTTGGAGATAACAGAGAAAAGTTCTGGAGGAAGGAAAACTTTCCCTTGATTGAGGAGGATGAAGTCAGAGATCAGTTATGTAAACTGGATATTCACAAACCCTTGGGCCCTGATAGGATGCACCCGCGAGTGCTGAGGGAGCGGACAGAAGTTATTGCTAGGCCACTCTTGATCATCTTTGAAAGGTCCTGGAAAACAGGTGAGGTGCCTGAGGACTGGAGGAAAGCCAGTGTCACTCCAGTCTTCAGAAAGGGCATAAAGAAAGACCTGGGAAACTACAGGCCAGTCAGCCTCACCTCCATCCCTGGAAAGGTGATGGAACAGCTTGGTTTGGGTATCTGTAGTGGTTTGACTCTGGCTGGTGGCGAGGTATCCACCACAGCTGCTCTGTCACTCTCCCTTCTCAGCTAGATGGGGAAGAAAATATAATGAAGGGCCCATGGTTTGAGATAAGGACAGGCAGATCACCTGCAGTTACTGTCCTGGGCAAAACAGACTCGATTTGGGGAAATTAATTTATTTAACAATCAAAATCAGAGATGAGTACTAAGAAATAAAAGCAGATCTTAAAATGACACCTTCTCCCGACCCCTCCCTTCTTCCCAGGCTTAACATCAATCCCAATTTATCCACCTCCTCCCTCCAAGTGACACAGGGGGACAGGGAATGGGAGTTGCGGTCAGTTCATCCGATGTTGTCTCCACCGCTCCTTCTTCCTCCAGGGGAGGACTCCTCACTATTCCTCCATGGGGTGCAGTCCTTAAGGGGAAACTGCTCCAGCACGAGTCCCCTGAAGTGTCACAAATGTCCTGCCAGCAAACTTGCTCCAACATGGGCTTCCCACAGGGTCACAGCCCCCTTCAGGCATTCACCCACTCTAGTGTGGGGTCCTCCATGGGCCACAGGTGGACATCTAAACCCCATCACCTCCATGGGCTGCAGGGGGACAGCCTGCCTCACCATGGTCTTCACCACGACCCAGGGGGCGCTGTTGCGGGCCTTGCTGGCACTATAACATTGCAGCCTGCGCTTGGGAAAATACCTTAGATTCTTTGATCCTCGAGGTCAGCCTTCTGATGATGTGCCTCCCTGAAGCAAACAAGTCACGGATCATTAAGGTCAGTCTGCCCTTGTTTTGCTTCCTTGAAGCAAAACAAGGTTACAAATCTTTCTTGTTTGTCACTGAGAACAAAGACACTGGACATCTGGAGGTGCAACGTCCTGACAGTTTAAGTGTAGGCATATTAGATGTAACCGCACCAATCAGTAACTGTTGTAGTAGATAGAATGTAGTAATAACCAATGAGATAACAGAAAGTGTAATGTACTGAGAGTTGAAAGAGTATAAATGTTTGGTAGAAAAGAATAAAGTTGGATCTGTTTGTTCGCGCTCATATTGAGTCGTTGCCTGCGGTTCCTGTTTCTCCAGCATAAGGCTCCCCGCATCTTGGTGACCCCGACGTGATCCTGCGGGAGCTGCCGTGCGACGAAGAGGAACGTAAGAAACCCGTGGCGGTTGCGACCGGGCGTTCGAGAGAGACGCGAGTGACCACTGTCGACCGGTGAGTCGGAGCTCACAATACGAGCTGTTTTGTGCACGGGATGGGAAGCGCTGCATCAGCGATTGAAAAGGCGACCGTGGAAGCCATTTTATGTGTGGCTCAAAGAGCAGGGGAATCGCTGGATCGAACCCTGCTGACAAACTTATTACATTGGGCACGGCGCCGTGGTTATTTAAATGACTCAATTGACGTTTTTAAAGATGCTGTGTGGAAGGAGGTGGGGCAAGATATTTGGGAAACAGTACAGACAGGGAATAAGGAAGCGAAAGCAATAGCCCCGACATATCGCCAGTTATGATTACTGATAGAACGCATGGGAGCAGATGCTGAGGTAGAAGTTGCTGCTAAAACACTGTATACAGTTGCTGCTGAGAAATTGGCTACTCCATCTTCAGATTCCTCAGTAAAAAACTCACAAGATAGCCCTCTCCCGGTCGCAGCACCAGCACGCCGAGGTCCTTATGATGATCTCATCCCACCATGGGAGCCACCCGAACCCACTCTGCCCCCATCTCCCTCAGCTCCCCCTGGGACTATTGATCCGGCGACAGTGCCGTTACCTGAAGATATGGAAGTAGATGAATCCCTAGAAATGTTGATTCAGAAACAGACCAAGCTGTTAGAAGAAATGCAGCGATTGGATAAAGGGGCGCAGTCTAACATAATTCGAGAAAAATACCGTAAAGCTCATCAAGCTATAGTAGATGGACTCAAAAATTTTGAAAAGCAATTTGATAAGGCTGAATCTTCTGGTCCTCAAGGTAATCGGCGTGTTTGGGTGATTAACATGTTAAAAAACGAGGAATGGGACTGTGAGTCAGCTAATCACTATTTAGAATTGAACGGAGAACCCCGACTAACAGAAACTGAGATAAGTGACATTCAGGCATATCTTAAGCGTAATCCACCTAAAAAAACTCGCCTCCTTAGTATACTCTCTAAGAGAGGAGGAAAAGTAAAGGAGCGAGACGTATTAGCCCCATGGGCTCGGAAACGGGAGAAAATGAACAACCCGCCATTAATCTTTAGTTCCACGGAATGGCGTGAAGTAGGAGACTTTTTGTGGGACTGTACTCTAGAGGGAGGAAAAGAAGCGGAAGAACTAGGAACAGTTTGGAAGGCCGTGATGCGCACTCTAGAAGTCATGCAAGCAGAAAAGAGAGTTGCTGCGGCGGCGATCGAGGCGTTGGAGGGGGGGCAGGAGAGGAGGAAGGCAAGGGAAGAAACTCCCTGCTCGTCCCGACTGGGTCGAAGAAAAAAAAAAAAAAAAAAAAAAAAAAGAGAAACTGCACTGCGTTGCAGAATTAAGACTTTCGTCCTTGAGCTGAGCTCTTTTCTAAACAAGTGCATAACTCTTGCTTGCTAATTATGAAAAGAGACCCTGGCCAGCCAGGTACAGCTCATGTTGAGAGCTTGTCCGTGAGAATGAAGATAAGATGCTTCTTGTACACCAGATGCGCATGGGAGTGAACGGGAGAGTATGATCAAAACAGACCTGGGAAATTCTGCTCTCCCTGTGTGATAACAGAGTGACTGAAGTAATACTTGAGCTAATAAGGAAAAAAAAAAAAAAAAAGGTGGGGGGGGGAGAAAAGAAGGAAGATCAGGATGAACCCCTGAAAGAGATCCAGAGGAGGATGACAGTTCCTTTGATGTTGGTCCTGACGACCCCGAGGCAGAACCCAACCTTTATCCTCCGCTCACGCCGAATAGAGCCATGGTGGCATCTGCACCTCCTGCTCAGGACGTTTTTTCAGGACTTTCGGAAAAAGGAAAGGGGCTGTCAAAATCTGTTTCGCAGCTGTGTCAAAATAAGGGTCAGATGAACTCTCTTGTTCCACTCAATTATCAACCCCCAGCCTATGCACCCCCTCCCTTATTTTCTCCACAGGTTTGTCCAGCACTGTCTTCTATTACCAGGGTTCAGATTTCCTTGACAGATATTTTAACCGATCGTGATGAGCATGGTTTCCTTAACACTGACTTTTTTCCTCAGATAGTTAAAGCTATGCCAGTAGTCATGCATACGTGGCCGGATGGGACTCAGGCACCAGACCGTCAACAGATTTCTTATATCATGCTGAAAGAGTTGCGGCGTACGGTTGCTGAATCGGGTATTCAATCATCCTATACTGAAAATTTAATAGAAACAATGAAAGAGGCTTTTCTTATGGTTCCTCATGATTGGAAGGTGGTATTTAAGTTGATTTTAACACCCAACCAATATACAATTTGGTATGTAGAATACAGGGAATTATGTATATCCAATGCTACAGTAGCTCAAAATAATAATGCTCCAATTAACCTGGATCAGCTGTTGGGGGAGGGTCAGTTTGCGAATCCACAGCTTCAAGCTCATCTTACTACAGAACTTTTACAGTTCGCTGCACAATTAGCAACAAAAGCTTTTAAAAAGATTCCTGACATGAAAAAATCAAGCAAACTTTTTGGCACTATCAGACAAGCTAACCATGAACCCTACCTTCAATTTATTGATAAATTACAACGAGCTATTGAAAGACAGGTAGACATACCAGCGGCAGCAGATGCATTATTAATGCAGCTTGCTGTGGAGAATGCTAACGCGGACTGTAAAAGAATTCTGGAGATGCTGAGATGCACTAACAAAACAGCTACCGTTCTGTAAATATTGTTGCTGATTCCCATTATGTGTATGGCCTTTTGTGCAGAATTGAGTTTGCCTTTTTAAAACATGTTTCTAATCGTGTTCTTTTTATGTTGTTTCAGAAATTAGGCTTACTTTGTAGTAATCGGATACACCAATACTTTGTGACACATACTCGTTCTCATTCTAATCTACCTGGCCCGTTAGTCGAAGGTAATGCTCGGGCTGATTCTCTGGCTGCTATGACTGCTGTTCCTGATGTATTAGGACAGGCTAGACTTTTGCATGCTTTTTATCATCAAACTAGCAAGGCTTTATCCAAACAGTTTAACATAACATCTCGACAAGCTCAAGATGTTATTTTGTCATGTCCAGATTGTCAAGCGGTCACACCACTGAACTCTAATATAACAGCAGTCCCTCGTGGTCTTGCTCCCAATGACGTATGGCAAATGGATGTTACGCATATAGTTGAATTTGGTAAACTGAAATATGTGCATGTTACTGTAGATACCTTCTCACCTTTTATTGTTGCCACAGCGCACAGTGGTGAAAAGTTTAGAGATGTTCGACTGCATTTGCTACGTGCTATTGCCACGTTAGGAGTGCCATCACAGATAAAAACGGATAATGGTCCAGCTTATGTTTCTAACAATTTTAAAGTATTTTTACAGGAATGGGGAATATCTCATGTGATGGGGATACCTTATTCACCAACGGGACAGAGCATTGTGGAAAGAGCACATCTCATGCTGAAAAGAATGTTACAGAAACAGAAAAGCACTGTTGTCGGAATGTCTCCACACGAGAAGTTGTCTAAAGCAACGTATGTGTTAAATTTTCTGAATATATCCAGTTTTGATATGTTAACTCCTCATCTGAGATCTCAAAAAGAAAAACAGAAAGACTTGCCAAAGCCTAATGTACTGTATACGGATATTCATACTAATGAATGGAAAGGTCCGGTACCTCTGTTGACATGGGGAAGAGGTTATGGCTGTGTTTCTTTTTCCACAGGACCTTATTGGCTGCCAGCGAAACGAATTAAGCCATTTAATGACCATGATTTGGTTCCTATCCCGCATGATGTGGCTGTGCAGCATCCTGTTACTTCAACAGCGTAGTAGCAACACAACCGTGCACTGGGCCTGCCTGTTGAATCCCTTTGTTTCGCCCAGTGACATGATGGGACCCTGAGGTACCGATTACCAACGACGACATGGATTGGACTGGGAGAAGATGGTTACGGCTGATAGCAGAGCAATTATGGGAAGATGTAACTGTTTTCAATGTTACCCGTTGTACTGATATGTATTCTCGTTATGTGACTAACAATGAAGCTTATATTGGTTGTGTAAGACTGTCTAATCAAAGCCACATAATAGGTGTTAAGGTTTATGGTACTAACCAGCAGAGTGATCTTTTTTTAGCTGAAAGCAAGGCGGGGGAAACTAGCTGCCTTTTGCTTTGTTAGAAGTGTGTGATTAAGGACCAAAATTGATAGGGAGACTCCCTTGCATTCTTCTTTCAGCCCTGGCCAAGCTGTGAGAAGAATTCAACGGAGCAAACAACACCAGATGTTCCCGCACTCAATGTTATGTAAGGTTGTTTATTTAATAGTATAAATGCTGGACCCTCTTGCAGCGACTTCGGAAACCTCACCTACGGGTGGACGCACTGCGTAGGACTTCCCAATTGTCGGGAGGGTTCTCCAGAAACCTCGCTGCAACAGGGGCTCCCCAGCGACTGCGGGTCTGGATGATTTAAGATAAAGGGGTGTTCAACACCAATTGGGTGTCCCTTATAACAGCACTGGACAAGCCATTGTCGAACGAAAACATCAGGACCTTAAACGCTTATTCCGAGCGTTACGAAAAGAGGGAGAACATACCCTCACACCTCAGGAAATCGTTATGAAAGCGGTATATGTTCGCAATTGGAAGACGTACATCGATGTGGTAGATACTAAACAACAACTGACGCCCATTCAACTTCATCATCAAAGGAAAGGATCCTTATTAACACACGACGTTTCTGTACAAATTTGGGACCCCGCTACACAAAACTGGTTTGGACCGGTGAGATTATTAACTTGGGGGCGGGGTTATGCTTGTGTTTTTCTAGGTGACAAATCATCGTGGGTACCCGCGAAGTGGGTGAAACCGTGGATAGCGAAATATACTGAAGGACATAGCAGCCCAATTCAGGACGAGGTGACGCAGGGAACTACGTCTACGGCCTCTTCGCTCGATACTGGAACAAGAACTACGGATATCATTACCACTGGTACCTAATACTGTAGCATTTCGGAGAGAAGTTGAGAAGCTTACAATTACTAAAGTGTGTGGACTACACTGGCCACCTTGTGGCTGCACAGTGTGGCTCCAAGGACATTTTTACTGTGGAGGGTGTGGGAAACTGGTTTTTTTTTTCTTATAATAATAGACAGTGGTTTTTAGGTTGTTTAGTTTGTAGGTATAGGTTTGTCCCTGTTATAACTTCGTGTTTAGTTAAACTGTCCAGAGTTGTTTTTAAGAGAAGGAATTAGCCTTGTTATAGACACAAATCAATTCTATTATAAACTAGTTAATTATTGTCAAACATACTGATACTGTACAGTCTTAGTATTTGAAGAATTGCAAAAGTCATAATGATCCGCCTGATGTTCCTCACCTGTTTATGGATTAATTGGACATTAGCAGACTTCCCTATGACGAATTTTTGGGTACAATGGGCAAGTCAGACTGGCAATGATGCCTTTTGCTTACATTTAACATCAGCAACTGATCCCTTTAAGACATGCTTAATTGGAACACCTGTGTCCCCTTTTCAATTGGGTGACTGTAGAAAAGCAAGTAATAGCAACCACTGTCTTGCCATGATTGTTAAGAATTTATCAGTGCCACTTCCTTGGGATCCCCAAGAGCTGGATTTACTAAACAGTCAAAAACCAAATGGGTATGGGTGTATTTACTTTGGTTCCTGGAATTTGTCACTATCTCCAAAACAAAATTGGCTGACTCCCCATAAAAATTTTAATCATTCTGAGTATTATGGATCTCGCCCTTATGGTTGGGGACCTGGACATTTATATTTAAACATCTCCTCTCCTCTTTCATTACCGCCCCACATTTACTTGATCTGTGGCGACCGTGCTTGGCAAGGAATTCCTAGCTTTGCTCACGGTGGTCCTTGTTACCTTGGTCATTTAGCCTTACTTGCTCCATCTAAATAATTTTTTGCAACCTTGCATCATACCCGAACCAAAAGAAGTATTTCTCTATTGCCTCCTGACTGTAATGACGATGTGGAGCTATGGGGTCCCACAGCCAGGGTTTTTGCTTCCTTAATTCCTGGCATTGGCACTTCTCATGCTTTACAACAAATTCAAAGACTGGCATGTTGGACAGCAAAACAAGCTAATGTCACTACTCAAGTAATATCCCAACTAGCCCAAGATATGAGCAGTCTGCGTCAAGCAGTCCTTCGAAATCGTGCTGCCATTGATTTTCTATTACTAGCTCAAGGTAAAGGGTGTGAGGAAATTCAAGGAATGTGCTGTTTTAACCTGTCGGATCATAGTGACTCAATTCACAAACAACTACATTGGCTTCAACAACATACACAAAAAATTACTGTAGGTCATAATCCTTTTGATGACTGGCTTTTGTCTTTTGGAATTCCTGCCTGGCTTAAAGATGGAATTAAGATGGTTATAATTATTATTGTTATCGTATTGATTGTAGCTTGTATGGGACCTTGCATCATCCAATGCTTCTCTGCTCAGATCAGAAGGCTAGCTGATGCCGTGTTTGATAAAAGAGGGGGAGATGTTGCGGGCCTTGCTGGCACTATAACATTGCAGCCTGCGCTTGGGAAAATACCTTAGATTCTTTGATCCTCGAGGTCAGCCTTCTGATGATGTGCCTCCCTGAAGCAAACAAGTCACGGATCATTAAGGTCAGTCTGCCCTTGTTTTGCTTCCTTGAAGCAAAACAAGGTTACAAATCTTTCTTGTTTGTCACTGAGAACAAAGACACTGGACATCTGGAGGTGCAACGTCCTGACAGTTTAAGTGTAGGCATATTAGATGTAACCGCACCAATCAGTAACTGTTGTAGTAGATAGAATGTAGTAATAACCAATGAGATAACAGAAAGTGTAATGTACTGAGAGTTGAAAGAGTATAAATGTTTGGTAGAAAAGAATAAAGTTGGATCTGTTTGTTCGCGCTCATATTGAGTCGTTGCCTGCAGTTCCTGTTTCTCCAGCATAAGGCTCCCCGCAGGGCGCTCTGCTCTGGTGCCTGGAGCACATCTTCCCACTTCCACCTTCACTGACCTTGGTGTCTTCACATATTCTCACTCCTCTGTCTCTTTGCCACTTGTTCTGTGGTGCTGCTTTTTTCTTTTTTCCCCTGCTTCTTAAATGTTTTCACCAAGGCATTCCTATCCTATCATTACTGACAGGCTCAGCCTTGGCCAGCGGCAGGTCCATCTTTGGAGCTGACTGGCATTGATTCTATCAGACCTAAGGGAAACTTCTAGCAGTTTCTTGCAGAAGCCATTCCTACAGCCCCCCGCCCCGAAATCTGGCCAGGCAAACCCAACACAATCTCAAAGCATATAGAGGAAAAGAGGGGTTTTTTTTAGGAATAATCAACATGGATTCATCAGGGGGAAGTCATGTCTGACTACTCTAATACCCTTCCATGATGGCATGACCAGATGGGTAGATGAGTGGAGGGCAGTGGATGTGGTCAACCTTGACTTCATGTAGTGCTAGGGCCTGAATCATAGACCCTGAACTGAAGTTAGAATCATAGAATAGAATCATAGAATAGTTTCAGCTGGAAGAGACCTTGAAGACCACTGAGTCCAGCCTTTGTCCCAGCCCTTATCAACTGGCTAAACGATGCCCCCCCAATGCAACACCTAGTCAGTTCTTAAACACTTCCAGGGACGGTGACTCGACCACCTCCCTGGGCAGTCTGTTCCAATGCCTGACAACTCTTTCAGTAAAGAAATTCTTCCTAATATCTAAACTGAACTCCCCCTGGAGCAATTTAAATCTATGTCCCCTCATCCTATCACTCTCCACTAGGGAGAACAGACCAACTCCTGCCTCTCTACAACCTCCATTCAGGTAGTTGTAGAGGTCTCCACTCAATCTCCTCCATAGTTGACCTATAGATGAACCTCACAACCCCACACTATAGAGTATTAATCACATATGCAATGTATTGATAATCTATTGTAGCATGTATATATATATATATTCCAATGCCAATCTGTGAAAGCTTTGCTGTAACACTAACGCTGCGGTGGGAACCAGCAGGGTGATCTTTCTTTAGCTAAAGGCCAGGTGCAAGGCTGCGAAACTGGCTGCCTCTTGCTTTGTTAGAAGCATGTCACAAGACCGTGAGACCAGAGGCCTGGCTTGGGTGAGAAATATGTGATTAAGGACCGAAATAGATCGGGAGGCTCCCTTGTATTTATTCTTCCTTTAGCCCTGGCCAGGCTGTGGGAGGAATCCAACAGAGTGGACAACACCCGATGTTCCCACGCTCGAAGTTATGTAAGGTTGTTTACTTAATAGTGTAAAAGCTGGACCCTCTTGCAGCGATGCTTGGAGCCCTCCCCTATGAGTGGACGCACTGCGTAGGACTTCCCAGTTGCCGGGACGGTTCTCCAGAATCCTCGCTGCAACAGGGGCTCCCCAGCGACTGCGGATCTGGATGATGGTATTAGGGCGATTGGTGATGGATCTTTCTTAATCACTATCGCTAACCCTGTATAGTACTGATCAGGTGCATTACCCTGCTTGTTCTCGCTGCTTAAAACTGGAGTATAATAAGCTTGCATTGCCTTGTTCTTGTAATACTTTGAAATAGACAGTAAAATAAACCGACCCTTCTGTTGGTGCCTGTGTCCTTTTCTGCAGGACCCTTCCCCCTCCCGCCCTGGGCCAATTAGCAAAACACTTCAGCAAGGCTTTTGACACCGCCTCCCACAGCATCCTCATAGGCAAGCTTAGGAAGTCTGGGCTAGATGAATGAACAGTGGGGTAGATTGAAAACTGGCTGAAAGATAGAGCCCAGAGAATTGTAATTAGTGACACAGAGTTTACTTGGAGGTCCATAACAAGTGGTGTTACCCAGGGGTCAGTACTGGGTCTGGTCCTGTTCAATATATTCATCAACGACCTGGGTAAAGGGATTGTGTACACTCAGCATGTTTGCTGATTGCACAAAACTGGGAGGAGTGGCTGACACACCAGAAGGCTGTGCTGCCATCCAGCGTGACCTGGATAGACTGGAGAGTTGAGTAAAGAGTGACCTTACGAAATTCAACAAGGGCAAGTGTAGGGTACTGCACTTAGGGAGGAATAACCCCATGTATGAGTGCAGGTTGGGGGCCGAGTTGTTGGGAAGCAACTCTGTGGAAAAAGACCTAGGAGTCCTGGTGGACAACAGGATGACCACAAGCCGGCAATGTGCCCCTGTGGCCAAGAAGGCAAATGGCACCCTGGGGTGCACCAAGAAGAGTGTGGCCAGGAGGTCGAGGAAGGTCATCTTCCCCCTCTACTCTGCCTTGGTGAGGCCGCATCCGGAGTCCTGGGTCCAGTTCTTGGCTCCCCAGTTCATGAAGGACAGGGAACTGCTTGGTATACAAGACACCAGAGCTGCAGACAGACAATGGGATGCACTTGTCCCGGACGGGGAAAATGATTCTGGGGCAGGAGTTGGCAGGGCTCATTGATAGGGCTTTAAACTAGATTTGAAGGGGGGGAGGGGTCAATAATTTCATGCTTGCCTGTGACACATCAGGGCCAGAGGAATGGAGTCCTAAGGGCTCTCAACTTGTTGCCCTGAGGCAAGCCAGGGACAATGCACTGGGACATCCCAATGGAATCAAGGGGAATTTTCACAAGAGGGTGACACAGCCAGCCCAGCTGAAGTGCCTCTATGCAAATGCACACAGTTTGGGCAATAAACAGGATGAATTAAGGGCCACTGTGCACCTGGAAAGCCATGACATAGTGGCTGTAACTGAGACTTGGTGGGATGATTCCCATCACTGGAACATAATGATAGATGGATACAAGCTGTTCAGGAAGGACAGGCAGGGTAGGATGGGAGGAGGAGTTGCCCTCTACATCCATGATCAGCTGGAATTGATGGAGGTCCATATGGGGAAGGACAGTGAGTCAGTTGAGAGTGTATGGGTTAAGATTAAAGGGAAGACAGGGGAAGGTGATGTTACAGTAGGGGTCTGCTACAGGCCACCTGACCAGCAGAGCCAACCAGATGAGGCCCTCCATAGGCAGACAGAAGTGTCTTCCCATTCACAGGCCCTGGTCCTTGTGGGGGATTTCAACCACCCTGACATCTGCTGGAGGGACAGCACAGCAAGGCATCAGCAATCCAGGATGTTCCTGGAATGCATTGATGACAACTTCCTCCTCCAAATGGTAGAGGAACCAACAAGAAAAGATGCTATGCTGGACCTTGTTCTCACCAACAGGGAAGGGCTGGTGAGCAATGTGAGGCTCAGGGATAGCCTTGGCTGCAGTGACCATGAAGCGATAGAATTCAAGATCCTCAGGGCAACTAGGAGGGTGTATTCCAAGCTTATGACCCTGGACTTCAGGCACGCAGACTTGGATCACTTCAGGGATCTGATGGCCAAAGTGTTGTGGGACAAAGCCCTAGAGAGAAGGGGGACCCAGGACAGCTGGTCAGTATTCAAGGATCACTGTAGGGGAATCTCTTGTGGAGCAGAGGTGCGGTATCACTTTAAAGGTGTGGACAACCCAGCTTAGGCCTAAACAAAGGCTCTGTCCTTGAAGCTGTCTTGGGACACAGGGAGGAGGAGGTTTTATCTGTTTTGTGAGAGCTTTGCGAGATGCTTGGCTGGAGGTGCTGGCCCCGGGGGAGAAGGGGGGGGCGAGAACCGCTTGCATAGTGGAATGGCACTGCCCAATAAAATGCTGGCGTGTGTAAACCTGTAACTGACCAACTCTGTTAAGGGGCAGGCGCGAGGACACTGCTTAACTGTATATATTGGGCTGTCCGGAGCAATAAAGGGAGAACGACTTGTAGCCATATTGGTGTGATGGTCGTTAACTTGGCCGGCTCTCCGAAGGGACCTTTCTAGAGATCACCTTCTCTGTGTCCAGGAGCAAACTATACCAACAAACAGGAAGGCAGGAAAGAATGCTAGGAGACCTGCCTGGATGAGCAAGGAGCTCCTGGACACACTGTCACACAAAAAGAAAATTTACAAGGAGTGGAAGATAGGATGACTAGAGTGGGGGGCGTATAAGGAAGCTACCCGAGCAGCAAGAGACCTGGTTAGAAAAGCGAAAGCTCACTTAGAATTAAACCTAGCCAGGGAGATCAAGGGAAACAGCAAAAGTTTCTTTAGGTATATTAATGGTAAGAAAAAGACCAAGGAAGGTCTGGGACCCCTCAGAAAGGAAACGGGTGAACTGGTTAAAAGTGATTTGGAGAAGGCCGAGGTTCTCAAGGGCTTCTTATCCTCTGTCTTCACTGGCAAGGGCTCCAACCACACTCCTGAAGTCACAGAAGACAATGGCAGGGGTTAGATGAAAGAACTGCCCATTGTAACCAAAGATCAGGTTCGTGACCATCTGATGAAAAAGAAAGTGTACAAGTCCATGGGACCTGATGGGATACACCCACAAGTACTGAGGGAACTGGCAGATGAGGTTGCTAAACCCCTCTCTATTAAATTCCAGAAGTCATGGCAGTCCGGTGAAGTCCCCACTGACTGGAAAAGGGGAAACATAATCCCCATTTTCAAAAAGGGGAAGAAGGATGAACTGGGGAACTATAGGCCAGTCAGTCTCACCTCCGTGCCTGGTAAGATCATGGAGCAGATCCTCCTGGAGGCACTGCTGAGGCAGAAGAATAATGAAGAGGTGATTGGGTACAGTCAACATGGCTTCACCAAGGGCAAATCGTGCCTGACAAACCTGGTGGCCTTCTATGAGAAGGTCACAATGTCAATAGACAAGGGAAGAGCAACTGACATCATTTAATTGGACCTGAGCAAAGCCTTTGATACTGCCTCGCATCACATCCTGGTCTCCAAGCTGATAAAATATGGGATTGATGGATGGACAATTCGGTGGATAAAGAACTGGCTTGATGCCCGCACCCAAAGAGTGGCTGTCAATGGATTCATGTCCAAGTGGAAGCCAGTGACAAGTGGAGTCCCTCAAGGATCAGTATTGGGACCAGTCTTGTTTAACATCTTCATCAGCACCATGGACAGTGGCATTGAGTGCACCCTCAGCAAGTTTGCCGACGACGCCAAGCTGTGTGAGGTAGCTGACACCCTGGAGGGTAGGGATGCCATCCAGAGGGACCTCGACAGGCTGGAGAGGTGGGCCCAGGCCAACCTCACGAAACTCAACAAGGCCAAGTGCAAGGTCCTCCATCTGGGTCGGGGCAACCCCAAGCACCAATATAGGCTGGGCAGGGACTGGCAGGTCAAGGGAGGTGATTCTTCCCCTCTACTCCACTCTCGTGAGACCCCACCTGGAGTACTGCGTCCAGTTCTGGAGCCCACAGCACAAGAAAGATCTGGACGTGCTGGAGCGTGTCCAGAGAAGGACCACGAGGATGATTAGAGGGCTGGAGCACCTCTCCTACGAAGACAGAGTGAGAGAGTTGGGGTTGTTCAGTCTGCAGAAAAGAAGGCTCCAAGGGTGGTGAGACACTGGTACAGGTTGCCCAGAGAGGTGGTGGAAGCCCCATCCCTGGAAGTTTTTAGGGCCAGGCTGGATGGGGCTCTGGGCAACATGGTCTAGTGGGGGATGTCCCTGCCCATGGCGAGGGGTTGGAACTAGATGATCTTTAAGGTCCCTTCCAACTCTGACAATTCTATGATTCTATGAAAGGGTAGAGAAAAGGGCTACAAAGATGATTAGGGGACTAGAAGATGTCTCTTAGGAGGAAAGACTGAGGGGGGATATTATCAAACCTTATAAATACTTAAAGGATGGGTTTCGGGAGGACTGGGGCCAGTCTTTTCAGCGGTGCCCAGTGACAGGAAAAGAGGTAAGAGGCACAAACTTGAACACAGGAAGTTCCTTCTAAACATGAGTAGGAACCTGTACTTTCACAGAATCACAGAATCACAGAATGTTAGAGGTTGGAAGGGACCTCAAAAGATCATCTAGTCCAGCCCCCCTGCCAAAGCAGGACCACCTACAGTAGATTGCACAGGAAAGCGTCCAGGTGGGTTTTGAATGTCTCCAGAGAAGGAGACTCCACAACCTCCCTGGGCAGCCTGTGCCAGTGCTCTGTCACCCTCACAGGGAAAAAGTTTTTCCTAATATTTTTGTGGAACCTCCTATGTTCCAGCTTCCACCCACTGCCCCTTGTCCTGTCATTATATGTCGCTAAAAAAGTCCTGGCACCGTTCTCTTGACACTCCCCCTTGACATATTTATAAACATGAATGAGGTCACCCCTCAGCCTCCTCTTCTCCAAGCTAAAGAGACCCAGCTCCTTCAGCCTTTCCTCATCAGGGAGATGTTCCACTCCCTCCATCATCTCTGTGGCTGTGCTGGACTCTCTCCAGCAGTTCCCTGTCTCTCTTGAGCTGAAGGGCTCAGAACTGGACACAATATTCCAGATGTGGCCTCACCAGGGCAGAGCAGAGGGGCAGGAGGACCTCTCTCGACCGACTAGCTACTCCCCTCCTAATACACCCCAGAATCCCATTGTCCTTCCTGGCCAAGAGGGCACATTGCTGGCTCATGGCCATCCTGCTGTCCACTAGAACCCCCAGGTCCCTTTCTCCTACACTGCTCTCTAGCGGGGCAGTCCCCAACCCATACTGGCACATGGGGTTGTTCTTTCCCAGGTGCAAGACTCTACACTTGCCCTTGTTGAACTTCATCAGATTTCTCCTCGCCCAGCCCTCCAGCCTGTCCAGGTCTCTCTGAATGGCTGCACAGCCTGCTGGGGTGTCAACCACTCCTCCCAATTTCGTGTCATCAGCAAACTTGCTGACAACATTCTCTAATCCCTTGTACAGGTCATTGATGAAGATTTTGATCAGCACTGGCCCCAGCACTGACCCCTGAGGGACCCCCTAGACACAGGCCTCCAACTAAACTCTGCCCCATTGACCACAACTCTGTGACTTCTTCCCTTCAACCAATTAGCAACCCACCTCACTACTTGGTCATCCAGACCACACTTTCTCAGTTTACCTATGAGGATGCTGTGGGAGACGGTGTCAAAGGCCTTGCTGATATCCAGATAGACCACATCCACTGCACGGTCACCATCCATCCACCTGGTTAGGTCTTCATAAAAGGCTATCAGGTTGGTCAAACATGACTTCCCCTTGGCAAAGCCATGCTGACTGCTCCCAATAACCTTCTTATCCTTGATATGCTTAGAGACATCGTCAAGGATAAGTTGCTCCATCACCTTTCCAGAGATGGAGATGAGGCTGACCGGTCTGTAGTTACCCGGGTCATCCTTCCTGCCCTTCTTATAGATTGGAGTGACATTCGCTTTCCTCCAGTCTTCAGGCACCTCACCTGTTGCCCACGACTTACCAAAGATGATGGAGAGTGGCCTAGCAATTACTTCCGCCAGCTCCCTCAACACCCGCGGGTGCAGACCATCAGGGCCCATGGATTTATGGATGTTCAAGTGTTCCAACTGATCCCTAACCCAAGCCTCCTCAACCAGGGCAAACTCCTCCTTTATCCTGACTTCCTCTGGGGCCTCAGGGGACTGAGGCTCCTGAGGACAGTCTCCAACAGTGTAGACAGAGGCAAAGAAAACATTCAACCTTCTTTCTGTCCTCTGTCTTCAGGGCACCCACCCCATTCACCAGAGGGCCTACATTGCCTCTTTGAGAGTGGCAGAGCACGTGAACAGGCTGCCCAGAGAGGTGGTGGAGTCTTCATCTTTGGAGACTTTCAAAACCTGTCTGCATGCTCCCCTGTGCAACCTGCTTTTGGTGAACCTACTCCGGCAAGGGGGGTTGGACTAGATAATCTCCAGAGGTCCCTTCCAACCCTTAACATTCTGTGATTCTGTGAATATCTTCAAGGAGGGAGACTCCCCAACCTCTCTGGACAATCTGTTCCAGTGTTCAGTCATCCTCACAGTAATAAAAGGATTTCTTGATCTTGAGGTGAAAACTCCCGTGTTTTACTTTGCATTTATTGGTTCTTGACCCGTCACTGGGCACTACTGAGAAGAGCCTGGCTTCCTCTTCTTCATTTCCTCTCTTCAGATATTTGCACACATTGATGAGAACACCCTCCCTGCTTCCCCTCCTGAATCTTCTCTTCTCCATGCTAAATAGTCCCAGCTGTCTGAATGTGATCAGTACCCTCTGCTCCTGACCCCTGGTAATATGATGGTCACATATCAGTTCCCTTCCCCCTCTTCATCAGGCCTTGAAGGTCCTGCACGCCAGGTAAATTTCTTCTTCCCTTCCCTATCTCCAGGTTTCTGGGCACCAGGCAGACTTCTTCCCTCCTTACTGGCCTTGAAGGTCCCTGGCACCTGACCAACCAGATTGTCATGTCCCTGACACAGAACAGGGAAGTGTAGCAGCATACAGAGCACTGTCTATTAAATCAAGCAGTTACAAGCCCTAGGTGGGACTTGGAACAGAACTGCTGCTGGATGGCAAAACTCGTGATCCTCCAGTGGTCAGGGACACTTCCACCGATGTCTGCTTCTACTGAGGATTGAGTGACTTGCATTCTTTTACATATTTCAAGCATGGATTATGATTGTTATGTTGATACAGCAAATCATGTATTAGGATTTGACCTGATCTGTAGAGGGTCCAGGTGATTAGAAAGCATAAGCTAAACTTTGCTATAAAATTCTGTGCTACGCTACTTATAAAATTGTACTATATTCATTCTTCTTTTAAAAAAAACTGTACTACTCTGATCATAAGATTCTATGCTGATCATAAAATTCTACTAAAAAATAAAGCTTTAATTGTAACCACAACTTTGTGTCATCATCATTCTGCCAAGGATCCCCAAAAGAACCTGTCTGTCCCCGTAGAGCCAGGGGACACTCAGCCTCTCCTCATAGGAGAGATGCTCCAGTCCTTTAAACATCTTTGTGGCCCTTTGCTGGACTCTCTCCTGTATGTCCATGTCTCTCATACTGGGGAGCCTAAAACTGGACATGATACTTCAGATGCAGTCTCACCAGTGCTGATAAAAGGGAAGGATCATCTCCATCGACTTTCTGGCAACAATATCCTAAAGTAGCCCACGATACTGTTAGCCTTCTTTGCCACAAGGGCACATTCCTGGCTCATGTTCAGCTTGGTGTCCACCAGGACACCACATACGCACACACAGAGTCCTTTTCTGCAAAGCTTCTTTCCTGCCAGTCAGCCCCTATCATGTACTGGTACATGGGGCTGTACCTCCTCAGGAGTGGAACTGCACTTCCCCTTGTTAACTGCGTGAGGTTACTGTCAGTCCATTTCTCCAGCCTGTGGAGGTCCCTCTGGATGGCAGCACAATCCTCTGGTATATCAGCCACTCCTCCCAGTTTTGTATCATCTGTGAACTTGATGAGGGTGCACTCCTTCCCACTGTCCAGGGGTGTTGACAAGTTAGTGACAAACTTGGGGTATCCATGTGAGATTTTCCCCTGTATAATCAGGGAAGAGGGAGGAATAAGGAAAAAATCTCATCATTTCAATATTCAAAGTCAGGCTTGGTAATTTAACTTTAATGACATAAAATAATTAAGTGTCCATGTATTAGTATGAAGAACTTGATGCATCTTGAGGAAATTCACAGCATTGTGGTATTATTCTCTTCACTGCTCATCATCTTTAGGTTTGGATAAATTCTACTTTTTTTTTTAAATTTAGCGGGTAAAATAAAATTCAAATTTTGGTTAAGCACATTGATTCAAAGCAGACAAATATATCAGCTAAACACTGACAAACACTTCTGCTACTGACCTACTGATAACTGCGAGCTATAGTGTGTTTTGGAAATAAGAGGCTCCCTCACAGATATGCATAAACCTGTGAGAAGGAATTTTTTGGTGAAATAGTTTAAGCATTTTGCTTTACCTCAGTCAAATTCCATATTATCGACATTCATACTTGGCAAAAACAAAAAGAAAAAATATTTGATGTGACTTAGCAGGCAAACTTATTTCATAGCGGAAAGTATTATACTAGCATACATAGCTCAACTTTAAAATCATACTAAGTCCTTTTCAATTAAACTACTGAAGAAATTGCTTCTTTACGATCTGAAGTCACATCACTACATTTTTCTCATGAGAATAAAATTTACAGTCATGAATTGCACATAAATGATTTATTTGAAATGTTTTAAGGATAGAGTTACATCAATTATAAAAATTACTTACAGAATTAACAGATTTAAAGTGTTCATACTTCTAAATGCAGAGAAATAAAAATAATGAAAAAAAGCTCTAAAGATGAAGTCATTGCCTAATTTTAAAATGTGAGCACGAAGACCTTTGAACCATACACATACCAAGAACCATCCAAATTGCACCAATGACGTAAAATACAAAAAGCACAGCATTTCCAAGGAACCAGAAACTGCTTTTACCATAATTCTTTTTCCCTGAAGCAACTGTAATCTATTCTATCTGAAGATAAAGCCTCAATTTTTAAATAATTCACTTGAAGGCTTATACCTATTGCAATAAATAGGATTTTCAACAAAGTATTTCAGTCTTTATGTAGTCCAACTTAGTTTAGGGTTTGGCACTCAAAAGAAAAAATGTAGTGTTTTACTTATTGATTGTGATTTTATTTATTCTTGAACAGAATATATGGTCCCTTCAAATGCTGTATGACACATACAACTGGAAAATTACCTTCTGTTGGCACTATGTTTGCCTCACCAATGTATTTAATCCTACTAACAATCATTCAAACAGCACAATAAACAAATTCACAAAAAAACTGAACACAAAATAAAAACAGAACAAAACCCGAACCTAAATATTATAACATGCAACTTTAGTTTGTTACATTGAATGTTCTAACCTTCTAAGCATGCAAAAAAGGATGGTCTGCATTTAAGTTTTTTTCCTTTTTAAAAGTTTTACATGGCTGCCTGACATCATGCACACACACAATATATAACAATGCTACAGTAGGTAAATGAGAGAGGCAAATAACTTTTATACAAAGATCCATGGCTTGTGCCATAACAAGACCTATGATAAATTTGGAAAGTAATGTTGAACCCCTGGAACAAGGGATCAACATGTAGTTACTAGGGTAATGCAAGCACTGCATGCAGATCTGAAACATGAGCCTAAAATAAAGCCCAAAACAGATGGCAGGGAGTGGAATTAGTCTCAAGACTCAAAAACGTGGTTTAAGCTATTAAAAAAAAACCACCACAAAACCAAAAACACTCCCCTCCAAACCTTAAGAAAAAAGATGAAAATAAAAAACCCATGCACCAGACAATGGGGACATCTAAAAACAACCATAAAATTTGACAGTGTATAGATCATATTCTAATTAGCAAAATATGTAGCATATTAGAGAGGCTTGCATAAAACCCAAGAATACAAGCCTAATGCTACACCTAAATCTCAAATATTTCAAAACAAACATTGTATTCCTTAGATGTAAAGCCCAAAATTCATTGTACTTATTCATATATTTTGTGTATTATCAATATACTCATTCTTGTGCCAGAAATACTAACTTGGGCTCATGGAGCCAGGCTCAGCTTTGAGATTTACATGCAGGACTCTTAAGAGTCAATAGAAAGCACATAACAGATCTGCAGGATGAAAGCATTGTGTTGCAAATCTGCTCACTTAGTTCAAAACACAATGAACATTTACTGACTCGGATGCTTAGTGCTTAAAGACTGGATTGAGGAGCTGTGAATTCAAAGACAATAGCCTGCCTTTGATTGCCCATGATGAAATACAGGATATAATGCAATATAGTAGCAAGGGACAAAGAATTAAGATACCATATTTATACAGTATTATCATTTAACAGCATAATGAGGTACAAGCCTTAAGGCTAAAATATAAAATCAGGCCAAAAAATTAATAGAAAGGGACTTAAACCACTGAGTCTTTGACATCAAGAACACCAACAATCAAAGTCAGACCTCTGATTAACAATAGCTCTCCTGCATCCTTCCACTAACAGCATAAGGTTGGATATCTACGTATTCTTTCTTTCCATCAAGTGTTGACTGTATTCACATTCTTTATACACTGTATTTCTGTGAAGCAGTGCTTTGAAGCTTGTAGAGCTCTGGTTTAAAATGACAGTTTTTTTGTTATGTTGAACTTTATTAAAATTCTGATACTTTTAAAAGTTGCTACACTTAAAAACCAACAAATGCCCTAACCTTGATTTACAACTATCTTGCAGGATTAAGACTGCAAAAAAAATCTGCTGTTGTGGGCTGCTATTTACATCCACAGTCTAATGTAGATGACTGAACCACTGAGACTGTCTATAGTTCCTATTAGATAGTACACAACTGGCATGCAGAACTCTAGCGTTCGTAGAATGAAATTCATGTTAACAGCATACCTCAAAGCAAGTACACCACAAAAGGCCACAACAGGTTTAAACTATAATTTGTCTTAGCACTCCTTATATAGAAAAGATGGAAAAAGAATACATAGAGAAGATGACTTCTTGAACCAATATTCTGAAAACCAATAGTAAACTCTAAAACAAAAGAAAGCAAAGAAATAGAGCAGACTGAGCAGAAGGCAACAAATGCTTCTCCTTCCCTAAAGGAGGTTTTCAGTGTAAAAGGACCCCCCACCCTCATAAGATTGTATTTACCTAGTAAAAGATTAACTACTATTACTACTATACTGATTGCCAATGCATAGTCTAAAGTCTTCTTAAGCAGCATATATGCTGTTGAACTTGTTGCACCAAGCACTTGGGTTCTGCTAAGAAATGTGTATAACAAAACAGAGTACAACATTTTGGATTAAAGGTGGCTTTGTTGTGTATGTTTTACTGGTTCTTACAACTTGTAAACACAGGCCCTTAACCTGCATTTTCTAATTAACTGGTTATACAGATTAAATATATTTTTATAGTTTAAAGCCTTTTCACTGAAAGGTAAGTCAAACACTTGATATCCTACTGCGCTCTGACTAGTAAAAAATGCAGAAGTATTTCCGTGTACTGTGAGTTCTTAAAAAGCTTAATTTGAAATAAAATGTAGAAACACAGTAGATTGATGTTACTTGGGTTAGGCACTCCTTACTGCTGCAGGAACTGTTTAAATCTTTCAGAAAAGTCATCTCTGTCCCAACCCAGAAAACAAGGACTGCCAGTAGCCAAGAAATCAAATTTAATGTTCAAAAGAAGGCATATCAAGCTACACCTGCATGTGGCAGTTAAACAGGTGAGTATAAAGTTGAAGAAAAAGTTAAAATCTATGAAAAAATCTAGATAACAATACTAGATTGACTTTACACAGCTTGAATTTGCAGCTGTTCTTTGCTTTTAACTCCCTCCCACCAAATATATCGACTTCCTTCAAGAAAAGTTCTCTTACGCAAAATGTGTCATGTTCACATAAATTTGTATTATTCAGAACAAAACAGTTTTGCTGGCAGGTTGTGGGTTCGCAGGGACATTTAAGCTTTCATTTAACTGAAAAACAGTCAAGTCTTTGTGTCTACGAATTTTACATTTAATAGCTCCACAAATTTGGCAAAGTTCATGATGATGTCTAGGATGTCTTTACCAAATCGTAGACATAAATATGGAAATCATCATCAAACTTGATGAAATAGACAGATGGTTTGGCTTCAACTTGATGAATGACCATACCAGTCCGTTTTGAGCCATCTTCTTTGGCATATTCCACTTGTTTGCCTACCAGGCTGTCGACAACTTCACCTGGTTCCCGTTCTGCAGGAGGTGAATCATCTGTAATAAGAAAATACAATTTAATTTGGTAGGCATTTATGGATTTTTTTTTCCAATATATAAAACTGTAGAGTCATCTTTAAAAGTTAAGAAACAATCACAAGTTTAAAATGCAGAATATGTTTAAAACATGTTGAGTTGTTCAGACAAGCACCTAACTACTGCTGTGCTTCTAGAAAGTACAGTCATAGAATTTTACTTTTTCTTTAGGTAATACCATCTTCAATTTTATGAAGTAAAAAATAGCACTTCAATTGGCTAGAAAAGTAAATCTTTTGACATGAAGATTTACACATCAATTACAGAACATATTTGTAAATAATTGAATTTAAGTCCCCAGCAGAACAAGGAGTTGATTCTCTTTAACGGAAAAACAGGTGTCCTAGAGCTCTCTCTCCCCACATGTTTTATCCAAAACGTAAATTCAGACATGCCATTGCAACAAAACCACACCTTCCAAGCTAAGTGTAACCTCCTTAATCAATAATGTTGTTAAAAGGGGCTATTGATTTCATGCTAGAACGGATACTGTTGAGAAGTCGAACTATATGATTTGCTTTTCTGGCAAAATCTACCCAGAAATATCCTTAAGGACACAATTTATATTGTTTGTAAAAGATCCAGATTCAGGGAAGGTAGTTCATAGTTCTCAGTGTCTTAGAAACAGAAGTAACTAAGTTGGAGAGATACGAATTTTATAGGTGGACTGGAGGTAGTGGTCAATGTCTCTATGTCAAGATGGAGATGGGTGAAAAATGGTGTCCCACTGGGACCAATGCTGTTTAATATCTTCATCAATGACATAATGGGATTGAGTGCACCCTCAGCATGTTTGCAGATGACACCAAGCTGAGTGGTGATGACGATATGCTGGAGGGACAGTATATCCTCTAGAGGGACCTGGATGAGCTGGAGAAGGGGGCCCATGCGAACCTCATGGGGTTCAACAAGGCCAAGTGCAAGGCCCTGCACTTGGGTCAGGGCAATCCTCATTATCAGTACAGGCTGGGGGATGATGTGCTAGAGAGCAGCCCTGCAGAGGACTTGGGCGTACTGGTGGACGAAAAACTGGACGTGAGCCACCAGTGAGCGCTTGCAGGCTAGGCGGCCAGTCGCATCCTGGGCTGCATCCAAAGAACCTTGGCCAGCGGATCGAGAGAGGTGATTCTGCCCCTCTGCTCTGCTCTGCTCTGGTGAGACCTCACCTGGAGTGCTGTGTCCAGCTCTGGAGCCCTAAGCACAAGAAGGACATGGACCTGTTGGAGTGGGTCCAGAGGAGGGCCACAGAGATGATCAGAGGGCTGGAGCACCTCTGCTAAGAGGACAGGCTGAGAGAGTTGGGGCTGTTCAGCCTGGAGAAGAGAAGGCTCCGGGGAGACCTTACAGTGGCCTTCCAGTACCTGAAGGGGACCTACAGGAAAGCCAAGGAGGGTCTGTTTACAAGGCCATGTAGCGACAGGATGAGGGGCAATGGCTTTAAACTAGAGCAGGGTAGATTTAGATTAGATGTTAGGAAGAAGTTCTTCACTATGAGGGTGGTGAAACCCTGGCACAGGTTGCCCAGAGAGGTGGTGGAGGTCCCATCCCTGGAGACATTCAAGGTCAGGTTGGATGGGGCTCTGAGCAACCTGATGCAGTTAAAGCTGTCCCTGCTCACTGCAGGGGTGTTGCACTAGATGGCCTCTAAAGGTCCCTTTCAATGCAACGCATATCAGGAAAAAAAGAGTGTATTAAAAAATTAATTCTTAAATATGGAAAGCATAAGCCTTTTAGCGTTTTGTTTTAAGACTGAAGAAGGCTAAGCAGAAAGGTATTGCAGGATATTTGGAGATGCCAACTCTGAAAGAGCTTGCATTGTTTATTTATTTATTAATAGGAAGGGCACTTTTTCCATTAACGTTTGTGGCTCACTCTCTTCAAACCACAGATATGTTGCTTTTTGTTAGGTTGGAAAAAATCTAAAAACACAGTGTTAGTAAGTGCTACTTGTTTACTTAGCCATCAGACTATTTGTTATCAGTGCTAGTTCTGAAAGAAGACACTCCTAGAAACTCAATGAATGAATTTAAAATAATATTTATCTAGTGCACTGCATAGTTATCTAATTAATAATTTACTTTAAAACCAAAATTGCCCCTCTGTCACAGGAGTGCTTTTGAGGTGCAGGAGAGAAATAAGAGTACAATATTCTTAACAAACTTTTTTCTGCTTTTTTGTATTAGCAATCCAAATCTCTTGTACAGTATTGATTCTGTCAAAATCCTTCTATATTTATAGGAAAGAATCCAATAATCTTCACTTCAAGAGAGGAAGAATGAATATCCCTCCTATCTCACTCTTTGAGATGGCTCCTGATTTCTGACACCATAAGAAAATAATAATAGAAGGCTTCTAGTTTGTCATTTTCTGTTAAAAAAAATCTAAGTGTAAACTCTTCTGCAATAGTATGTATATCTTTATCAGAATTAGGAATTATTATGGAAAAAGATTTTCTAGTGTTTATTGTATATTTCACCACTGGTTCAAGTAAAATATTTCAGAAGTTTATACAGATGTATTTTCTGTTATGCTGTAACCTTTGTTAGTATTGATACTTATAAAGATTCTTGCTTGTTAACTCTCTTTTACATATATAAACCATAAGCTAAACAATAATACAAAGAGAGATGCTGCTTTCCAGAAGAAAAAAAGTAACTGGCCTACTTACTGGAATCAGGCATAATGCGAAGGTCACCTTCTTTATAGTCATCTAAGAGTTGGTACATATATAAGACAGGATCTTTCTCGTAGGTAATATAAAACCATGTGTTCATAATAGGAGCTCGAGCCAAGACCATCCCCCTCCATTCATCTTTTGAGCCATCTTCTGTCTCAAACATATGTTCCACAGCTTTACCAATCATTGTGTCAGCCAGGTGGGCATCGCTAATTCGAGATGAAGCTGAAATGGTAGCAATTCATAAGTATGTCCATTGAAAAGTACAGAAATAAGTCTTTGTAAAAAATAATCTTTATCTATATTCATGAATAAATTTGTTTGAAATTTAGTCAATTCACATACAAAACAAATATTGTCCATTCCAGAGCTGAAGACCAAAGAACAGCAGAACTTGAAGAATTATTTTAATACGTTAACACTCTTATAGACATTTTCCATCATTGTACACCCCCTCAATTAATCAAACTATCATTATGCAAGATAAAGGGAGACCAATACAGGCCACAGCAAAGAATAGTGTCTGTATTTAAAATATTTATATTGTGGGGGGAGGGAAGGAAGAGAGGTTAGATCACAGAGCAGCTGTATGAAGTTTTTAATGAAGATGTTCATTTTGGTTTCCCCTAACTCCATTCTAGAGACTGCTCCTGATCTCTTTGTAGTCAGGAAAAAAGAACTTATTACATTCAGAAATAAGTAATTACTAGGGTAACCTTTACAGTTTGGAAAACCCTGCATTTTAACAATTCAGTGCTAATTAAGAAAATCAATAAAGTCTTATTACTAGTCAAGCTATTTCACTTAGAAAATGTTTTTTTTCCCTACATTTATATTAGTACCTAGAGAAAGCACATGAACAAAAACCCAATCAGACACATAATTACTGTCAAACACACACAAGACAACATTGGATATTTCTCAGCTGGCTCAGAGTTTAAATTTTAATAGAAATATCAATGTTACATGTATATAAGTTTATTAGTGATAAGACTCTAAATAAGAAAAAATACAGTATTTGCTGCATACCATTTAAAGACAAAAGACAGCATTATGCTCTCTGGTATCATCAAATCTTTGTGAGATCAAGAAAAATTAAACAGAGCATTTAGACTCTTTGCCGTGTGATAAAAAGTAATTTAATAAAATTTAAATCTTCTGAAAATATATACATATACAGGAAAAAAGCTCTTACCAACTCTGTCTGGAAGGACTTCAAGTGCTGAAACTCTTTCATCTTTGTGCAGTTCTAGTCCATACACACAATCAAATCCATCATATTTTATAAGATAGAGAGAGGGATTTACAGGAACTTGATCAAGAACTGTGCCCTTCCATTGTGTTACAGGTCCACTCCCTTCTTTCCAGCCATGTTGTATTCTGCAGCCTACAATGTTTCTTCGTGGCTGAGAAATAGGTTTGCTTGGTCCAACACCGTTTCTATGCTTTCTGTACACAGATACAAACATAACATTAAACAAGTATATACTCAAAATTCTACTCCAGACAAGAGCTGTATGCTTTAAGAAGGCAATATATTATTATATATTAATAATGATACAATAAATTCTAACATATATATCTTAGTGCACCTTATACAAATTAGGGTATAAAGTATATTACATTGTACTGGAAAAAGGAAAAAAACCAACAAAAAACCCACATTGAAAAGTAGTGCAACACTTTCAACATTTTGTATAAGGTTGCTTTCATAATAGTAGTTTCTAAAACTAGCTTGCTTAAGCCAGAAGAAGTATTTTAGCCATTGCTACACTGAACATAAAAAATAAAATGCTTGTTAAAACCCTAAATCGTGTCTCAAAGAGCAACTTAACTGATACTTTTTCTTCTTTGTTGCTTTCTGCAGAACAGTAAACATAATGCCCTTACCCCAGAAGGAAGAAGTCAGTGGAAACATTAGTGATGGCTTACTAAAATTATTCAAAGCATTTGTTTTCCCTAACTTGTGTTGTCACCTGAAGGAAATTTTGATTCTCTCTGCACTACATGTATCTTTGACTACAAATGTTTTTAAAGACACATGGTAGCAACAGTATTTTTCTTTCTTCTTTAGTACAATACAAGAAAAATTATATGTAAAGGTCACAGCAATAGAAGGGATACTCTCAAAAGCAGATAATAAATTAAATATACTTTTTACCCTTCCTCAGTTTTTTAATCCAACTTGCACAAAAAGATTCCTTCTGGTGAATATCAGTTGCTCTGATAAAGAGTTATGTAAGCTATTTGACAGTTTCAACACACTAAAACAGCATTACACTAGTTTTATTCAACTCAGTTAAAAAACCCCCAGTAACTGACAGTCATGAATACAACATATGAAGAAATATATGAACATTACGACAGTACACTGGTGATAAATGTATATTATCATTATTTTAGTATGTTACAATATGCATATTCGAAGAAGGGTCCCTTCGGAGAGCCAGTCAAGACAACGACAAATCCCACCGATACGGTTGCAGGTCGTCCTCCCTTTATTGCTCTGGACAGCCCAATATATACAGTGAAGCAGTGTCCACGCGCCTGCCCCTTAACAGAGTTGGTCAGTTACAGGTTTACACGCGCCAGCGTTTTATTGGATAGTGCCATTCAACTATGCAGGCGGCTCTCGCCCCCCCTTCTCCCCCCGGCAAGGCTCTTCACAAAACAGCTGCACCTCCTCTCTGTGCCCCAAGGCAGCTCCAAGGACAGAGCCTTTGTTTAGGCCTAAGCCGGGTTGTCCAAACCTTTAAAGGGATACCGCGCCCCTGCTCCACAAGAAATTCCCCTACACATATTCATTCCTAAAATGATATTTAAAGGGTTGTCTGATTAAAACTCTCATGAATGTTAGCTAATTCCAAAATAAGTTTCTGGATTAGTTACCAGTTATAGTACACTTCATTTAAATGGCAATAAAACACACACATCACAAACATGCTTAAAAGCAACATTTTAAAAAAGAAAAATCAGTTGCAAAAAACAACATCCATCCTCAGATTAGTGACAGTGACCAAAGAGAAATGTCTCCAGGAACAATGAAAGCTGACAGAGCAGCCCATGTATAACAGAGATCCAAGAGACAAATAGCAATTGTATCAGTAAAGTTTCATAATTAGCTTAAAAGAACAACAAAACCAATGTATAAAATTAGCAGTGCTGAAGATGTAATCATAGCTCTATTAAAAACAAGATGTACAATTCCTTCAGCAGCTTGTCCCACCCAGACTTCCATTTTCCATGAAAATATTGAGTTCCACAGTATATTTTGCCAAATCAGAATTGGTTTTGTGTTATTATTTTAGGCACATTCTATTTGTTAATACTCTTGACTTAGATCAAGACAGTTAGATCACATTTTATGACAAATTAATGCAGAACACCATGAAATTCCAAAAGGTTCACATACTTCTTCTTGCAACTGTATCTTTTAAAGCAACTTAGGGGGAGCAAACAGCATTATAAATTCAGTTGCAAATCAAGTTGCAGCTAGGTATACTTACATTTCAAGATTTTCTTTGAAGGCTGTACTACCAGACAGTCACTATATTCTCATTTGTAGTGGACGATTTTCAAACAAATAAATTGCCAAAGAAAAACTACTTTTGCTTGCATCTGATCATGTAATAAGAAAGAAAACATACATTTCTAAACTGACTAGAAATAATCGAATCGTAGAATGGTCAACCTTTAAAGATCATCTACTCCAACTCTTCTACCATGGACAGGGAGATTAGATCAGGTTGCTCAAAGCCTCATCCAAGTACACCTTGACACTTGCCAATGATGGGGCATCCACAACTTCCCTGGAAAACCTGTTCCAGTGTCTCATTATCCTCACAGTAAAGAATTTCTTCCTTATGTCGAATCTAAATCTACTCTCTTCCAGTTTAAAACCATTGCACCTTGTCCTGGTACTACAAGCCCTCTGTCTCTCTTTGATATAAGCCCCCTTTATTTACTGAAAAGCCACAATAAGATCTCCCCAGAGTCTTGTCTTCTCCAGGCTGAATAACCCCAAAAGCCTCAGCCTTTCTTCAAAGGAGAGATGTTCCAGCCCTCTGATAATTTTCGTGGCCCTCCTTTGGAATCACTCCAATAGATCCATGTCTTTCTTCCCCTGGGAATGCCAGATCTGGGTGCAGTATCGTAGAATCATAGAAACATAGAAAGTGTTATGCCTTGGCCTTCCTGACCTCATCCCTACATAACCGAGCAGCGTCCCTATAGTCTTCCCAGGATACCTGTCCCTGCTTCCACTGCCTGTGCAGTTCCTTCTTGCCTTTTAGTTTGACCAGCAGGTCTCAATTCAGCCACATTGGTCTCTTCCCTTCCTTGCCTGATTTCTTACACCTGGGGATGGGAAGCTCTTGTGCTCTATGGAAAGCATCCTGAAAGATCTGCCAGCTCTGTTCTGCTCCCTTGTCCCTCAGGACCGTTTCCCAGGAGGTCCTATTGAGTAACTCCTTGAAGAGCTGGAAGTTTACTTTCCTAAAATTCAGGGTCCTGACTGTGCTCCTCATCTGACTCATATCCCTTAGGAGTGTGAACTCCACCAGTGCATGATCACTGCAGCCCAGACTGCCTCCAGTCTTGACATCCCTCATGAGCTCACTTGCATTGGTGGCCATCAGGTCCAGTATCACATTCCCTTGGGTAGGAGTGTCTATTTCCTGGCTTAAGAAGTTATCAATGAAGCACTCCAGGAGTCTCCTGGATTGCCTACAGCTCGCTGTGTTACCTGTCCAGCAGACGTCGGGGTGGTTGAAATCCCCCAGCAGGAGGAGAACCTGCGAGTGTGATGCCTCCTGTACCTGGAGTAAGGGGGCTTAGTCAGCAGGTTCCCCTTGATCAGGTGACCTATAGTAGACATCAACCACGAAATTGCCCTTGTTGTTGCCTCATGTATCGGGTTCAGCTAGGATGGGGTTAATTTTTGCTAGAAGCTGGGAGGGGGGCACAGCCAGATAGCTGAACCAAACTAGCCAAGGGGATATCAAGCAGGGCAGAGCTCGCTCGCTCTCTCTCTCTCTCTCTCTCTCTCTCTCTCTCCCCCTCCCTCCCTCTCTCTCTCTGAAAAGCTTGGGACATGCTGCATCCTTGGGTTCCGGGTGTTGAGACATCTGCACTGCACATTACTCACGTTATACGCTATCTAGTTAAACACTACTGTTGTCACTGTTATCTCTTTTTTTCCTCCCATTATTATTATTTTTTTTATGTTTCACCATTAAAAAACTGCTCTTATCTCAATCCCATGAGGCTCTGCCCGACTGCTCCTTCCGGGCTCCCCTCTTCATTCCCTCTTCATTCCCAGTAGGGGAGGGACGACTGAGGGAGCAACTGGTGGTTCCTTTGTCTTTCCCTGACAGGCAGCCGGCTTGAACCGTGACATCTTTTGGAGCCCAACGTGGGGCAAAGGGGTTGAGATAACTGTTGCATCCTACTATTTGGATACGCTAGTAAAGAACTGAACAAGTCAGTGAGAGGGACGGGGGGCAGGAGTCATGCAAAGGACAAAGCGTTGATACGGCAAGACCTTGAAACTGCAAAATTATCAACATTAGGGAGGCTGTTATACAAAACCCAAACCTGGCCAGTAAGACAGGATATGCATGCTTGTTAGGCAGTTACCAATCAATGGAGTCAGAGCGGCGCGTGAACAGCTCGTGCTGGGCAGCCTGTAGCCAACCACAACATGCATGATGCGTGCTAAGGAAAGTGAGAACAGTATAAATGTGTGCTACTTTTGCAATAAAGCGGCGATCTTTGGAACATCATATTGGTGTCGTGTCATCTGCCCTCGCATGGATCCCAACAGATAACGGCAGATTTGCCAAAAGCGTGTTAAAAAGATAATTTTTGTTGGACTAACTTCCCACATTAGTCAAGTGGTCATAATGTTGGTTCATTTGCTTACATGGTGGCATTGGCTGAACCCTTATATACCCTATGCATTTCCTGCGATGGTATTTATCAGCTGTGGAAAAGGGGTCAAAAGAATAATTCTTTTGTGCTGGATAATGTCGACTTATGATATGATTGCATCACTGGCCATGAGGGTAAGCTGGTATTTGTATGAGGCGCTATTGTCATTCCCATGCCTTGGGCGCCTCCTCTCTGAATTCATTAGTAACAGCACCAAACCCATGGGGAAAGCGGAGGAGAATGTTCTCTCCCGTTTGTCCTTCAAGCCGATCACAACAGTTTTTGAAAACTCTGAATATTCTTGGAATGCCCAATCCAGCATGGTTCTCGTCCTGTGTCTCCTGAATGTGTGTCAGATCTTGCTCGGGGTCACACCAAAATTCTTTGAGGATATCACCCAGAGACCTGCCCTGAAGCCAGATAACTATGAGTGGCAAGGTGTGTGGGAGAATATGGGCAAGCTTCTAGGACAATGGTCATCTCCGGTATTTTGGAATTTCACCCCTGAACATATACAGAATCCTAAAAAGCTAGCAGAGTATATGGAGAAAGTATGCTGTCAGCCTGGCCACTCCAAAGAAGCCCAAATCACTGCTGTGTGCTGGGGCCTGGCCCATGCCTATCGAGCCATTTTCAATGCCAGTCACTATCCCCGAGGGGAAGAGGAGGTCTCTGGACCTAAAGACAGACCAACAGATGATGTGGCTGTCCCAACCCTTGCGACAAGTGCTGTGGCTGCTCAACCCCTGAGACAAGTGCTGCTGCTGAACCAGAAAACCAGCCTGTGCCAGTATCGGTTGCTCCAGTACAGAAGAAGAAGTACACGAAGAAATCGGTTCGCTTGGTGAGGGATGAAAGTGAAGCAGGTTCATCACGAGAACAAGAAGAGGAGGCAGAGCCAGAGATAATCACCCAATCCCTGTCCCTGAGTGAGCTGCGAGATGTGCGAAAGGACTTTGGCCGCCATCCAGGTGAGCACATTATTACCTGGCTGCTCCGATGCTGGGACAGTGGAGCCGGTAGCCTGGAACTGGAGGGTAAAGAAGCCAAACAGTTGGGATCCCTCTCTAGGGAAGGGGGCACTGACAAAGTGCTTGGGAGGCAGACACAAACCCTCAGCCTCTGGAAGCACCTTCTGTCAGGCATGAGGGAAAGTTACCTCCTCAAGGAAGATATTGCATGCCACCCAGGTAAATGGACCTCAATGGAGAGAGGTATCCAGTACCTGAGGGAACTGGCTGTGCTGGAGGTGATTTACAATAATCCAGATAACGAGCAGTCACCCACCGATCCAGATGAAGTCCGATGCACACAAGGCATGTGGCGGAAGTTCATACGAAGTGCACCACAAACATATGCAAGCTCATTGGCAGTGCTGTCCTGCAGAGAAGGGGAGGGACAAACCGTGGATGAACTAGCTCGCCGGCTCCAGCAGTACGAAGGAAGTCTGTCTTCATCCCTCCAGGCTTGTGTTTCAGCTGTGGAGGAACTGTCCCGGGAGGTCCAGCAGCTCAAAGTGGATATGTCCTGCTCTCCACCTGCACGGGCATGTGTCTTAGCTGTTAGGACTAGGTACTCCTCCGCTCAAGAGAGGGAATATGGGAAAAAACACGCCGGAATACTCTGTGGTCTTACCTACGTGACCACAGAGAGAACATGAGGAAATGGGATGGAAAACCCACTTCGGTCCTAGATGTGTGGGTACGTGAGGTGCGAGGGGAAACAACAAAGGAAAAGGATTATTATAAGAAAAATGTTGCTCCACTTTCCAGTGTGAAGCCTTCCAGACAAAACAGAAGAGAAGATATCCTTTAGATATTAGGAAGAAGAGACGATACCCTTTAGATATCAGGAAACACTTCCTCATGAAGAGGGTGATCAGGAGGCATTGGAATGCACCGCCCAGGGAAGGCGTGGAGTCATGGTCCCTGGAGGGGTTTAAGGAGAGGCTGGATGTGGCACTTAGCGTCGTGGTCTGGCCGATGTGATGGTGTTGGGTCATAGGCTGGACTTGATGATCTCAGAGGTCTTTTCCAGCCTCAACAATTCTGTGATTCTGTGATCATCTCTGATCCTCTTGAAGGAACCTCTAAGTCATACTCACAAGAAGTGAGTGACTCCGATCGAGAATAGAGGCGCCCTGCCTCCAGTCAGGTGGAGGAGAGGGACAATCGGGTCTACTGGACTGTGTGGATCCGATGGCCTGGCACGTCAGGTCCATAGGAATACAAGGCTCTAATAGACACAGGTGCTCAATGTACCTTGATGCCATCAGGATATAGAGGGGTAGAACCCGTCTGTATTTCTGGTGTGACAGGGGGGTCCCAGCAACTGACTGTATTGGAAGTGGAAGTGAGTCTGACTGGAAATGAGTGGCATAAACACCCTGTTGTGACTGGTCCAGATGCTCCGTGCATTCTTGGCATAGACTTCCTTGGAAGAGGGTACTTCAAGGATCCAAAGGGATGCTGGTGGGCCTTTGGCATAGCTGCTTTGGAGGCAGAGGAAATTAAAAGGTTGTCCACCTTGCCTGGTCTCTCAGAGGACCCTTCTGTGGTGGGTTTGTTGAGAGTTGAAGAACAACAGGTGCCACTTGCTAACTCGACGGTGCATCGGCGGCAATATCGCACCAACCGAGACTCCCTGGTTCCCATCCATAAGCTGATCCGTCAGTTGGAGAACCAAGGGGTTATTAGCAAAACTCGCTCACTCTTTAACAGCCCCACATGGCCAGTGCGAAAATCTAATGGGGAATGGAGACTAACAGTGGATTATCGTGGCTTGAATGAAGTTACGCCGCCACTGAGTGCCAGACATGCTTGAGTTTCAGTATGAGTTAGAATCAAAGGCTGTCAAATGGTATGCCACCATTGATATCGCTAACTGTAGTGCTAAGGCCTGAATTGCAGGCCCTGCACTGAAGTTGACCTATAGATGAACCTCTCAACCCCACGCTATACGGTATTAATCACATATGCAATGTATTGATAATCTATTGTAGCATGTATATATATATATATTCCAATGCCAATCTGTGAAAGCTTTGCTGTAACACTAACTGTGCGGTGGGAACCAGCAGGGTGATCTTTCTTTAGCTAAAGGCCAGGTGCAAGGCTGCGAAACTGGCTGCCTCTTGCTTTGTTAGAAGCATGTCACAAGACCGTGAGACCAGAGGCCTGGCTTGGGTGAGAAATATGTGATTAAGGACCGAAATAGATCGGGAGGCTCCCTTGTATTCTTCCTTTAGCCCTGGCCAGGCTGTGGGAGGAATCCAACAGAGTGGACAACACCCGATGTTCCCACGCTCGAAGTTATGTAAGGTTGTTTACTTAATAGTGTAAAAGCTGGACCCTCTTGCAGCGATGCTTGGAGCCCTCCCCTATGAGTGGACGCACTGCGTAGGACTTCCCAGTTGCCGGGACGGTTCTCCAGAATCCTCGCTGCAACAGGGGCTCCCCAGCGACTGCGGATCTGGATGATGGTATTAGGGCGATTGGTGATGGATCTGTCTTAATCGCTATCGCTAACCCTGTATAGTACTGATCAGGTGCATTACCCTGCTTGTTCTCGCTGCTTAAAACTGGAGTATAATAAGCTTGCATTGCCTTGTTCTTGTAATACTTTGAAATAGACAGTAAAATAAGCCGACCCTTCTGTTGGTGCCTGTGTCCTTTTCTGCAGGACCCTTCCTCCTCCCGCCCCAGGCCAGTTAGCCTAATGTGTTTTTCTCAATTCCTCTGGCAGCAGAGTGCAGGCCAGTTTGCCTTTACTTGGAGGGGCGTCCAGTACACCTGGCATCGACTGCCCCAGGGCTGGAGACACAGCTCCACCATTTGCCACGGACTGATCCATGCTGCACTGGAGCAGGAGGAAGCTCCGGAGCACCTGCAGTACATTGATGACATTATTGTATGGGGCAATACAGCGGAAGAAGTTTTTGAGAAAGGGAGGAAGATCATTCAAATCCTTCTGAAAGCCGGTTTTGCCATAAAGCATAGTAAGGTAAAAGGGTCCGTGCAGGAGATCCAGTTTTTGGGAGTAAAGTGGCAAGATGGACGCCGCCAGATTCCCATGGATGTGATTAACAAGATAGCAGCGATATCTCCACCAACTAATAAAAAGGAGACACGGGCATTCTTAGGCGCAGTGGGGTTTTGGAGGATGCACATCCCAAGTTACAGTCAGATTGTGAGCCCTCTTTTCCAGGTGACCCAGAAGAAGAACGATTTTAAACGGGGCCCTGAACAGCAACAAGCCTTTGAGCAGATTAAACAAGAGATTGTTCGTGCAGTATCTCTTGGACCAGTCCGGACAGGACAAGATGTTCAAAATGTGCTTTATACTGCAGCTGGGCAGAATGGCCCTGACTGGAGTCTCTGGCAGAGGGCACCAGGGGAGACCCGAGGCCGACCCTTAGGGTTTTGGAGTCGGGCACACAGAGGATCTGAGTCCCGCTACACTCTCACTGAGAAGGAGATACTGGCAGTGTATGAAGGAGTCCGAGCTGCCTCAGAAGTAATTGGTACTGAGGCACCTCTCCTTTTAGTACCCCGATTTCCAGTTTTGGGCTGGATGTTCAGAGGGAGGGCCTCATCTACACATCATGCGACTGATGCCACGTGGAGTAAATGGATGGCACTGCTCACACAGCGGGCCCGAATGGGGAACCCTCATCGACCAGGAATTCTGGAGGCAATTACAAACTGGCCAGAAAGCAAGGACTTTGAAGTGTCGCGGCAGGAGGAAGTGAAACGTGCGGAAGAGGTCCCATGATATAACGAATTACCGGAGGATGAGAAGCGGTACGCCCTGTTCACTGATGGGTCCTGTCGCATTGTGGGAAAGCATCGAAAATGGAAGGCTGCTGTATGGAGCCCTACCCGGCAAGTTGCTGAAGCCACTGAAGGGGAGGGTGAATCGAGTCAATTTGCAGAGGTAAAAGCCATTCAACTGGCTTTAGATATTGCTGAGCGGGAAAACTGGCCAGTCCTCTATCTCTACACTGACTCGTGGATGGTGGCAAATGCTCTGTGGGGGTGGTTACAGCAATGGAAGCAGAATAACTGGCAACGCAGGGGTAGGTCCATGTGGGTTGCCGAACTGTGGTGAGATATTGCTGCTCGGGTGGAAAACCTGGTTGTGAAAGTACGCCATGTAGATGCCCACATACCCAAGAATCGAGCCACAGAAGAGCACCTAAACAACCAGCAGGTAGATCGGGCTGCTAAGATCCAGGTGTCTCAGGTGGACTTGGACTGGCAGCACAAGGGTGAATTGTTCATAGCTCGGTGGGCCCATGACTCCTCGGGCCATCAGGGAAGGGATGCGACACACAGATGGGCTCGTGATCGAGGGGTGGACCTGACCGTGGACGCTATTGCACAGGTTATCCATGAATGTGAAACGTGTGCTACAATCAAGCAGGCCAAGGGGGTAAAGCCTTTGTGGTATGGAGGGCGATGGATGAAATACAGAGATGGGGAGGCGTGGCAGGTTGACTCTATTACGCTCCCACTAACCCATCAAGGCAAACACCATGTACTCACAATGGTGGAGACGACCACCGGATGGCTGGAGACATACGCTGTGCCCCATGCCACTGCTCGGAACACCATCTTGGGCCTTGAAAAACAGGTACTGTGGCGACACGGCACTCCGGAGAGGATTGAGTCGGATAATGGGACTCATTTCCGGAACAGCCTCATTGACACCTGGGCCAAAGAGCACGGCATTGAGTGGGTGTACCACATCCCATATCATGCACCAGCCTCTGGAAAGGTGGAACGGCACAATGGACCGCTAAAGAGTACATTGAGATCAATGAGTGATGGAACTTTCAAACACTGGGACACAAATTTAGCAAAAGCCACATGGTTAGTCAACAACAGAGGATCTTCCAATTGAGCCGGGCCTGCCTAGTCAAAACTCCCAGCTACTGTGGATGGAGATAAAGTCCCCGTTGTGCATATGAGGAACATGTTGGGGAAGACGGTGTGGGCTAGCCCTGCCTCAGGCAAAGGCAAACCCATCCGTGGGGTTGCTTTTACTCAGGGACCTGGGTGTACTTGGTGGGTGATGCAGAAGGATGGGGATGTTCGGTGTGTACCCCAAGGGGATTTAACTTTGGGAGAGAATAGCCAGTGGACTAAATCATGTGATGTTAACTGATACATTACCCTGCCAATGTATGTCATCACTGCTGCTGTCGTTATGCGTCATGTCAATTAATATTACAGTAGGAACGACCCAGACCAACAAAGGATAGGCTACGATGAAAACGAGGGAAGGACAGCTATAAGGGAACCCGAGGTGGCGCCCAGTGACTTCCTTAAGATAACCTCTTTGAGTTTCAGACTGTGGGCATGGGCCGTGCCAAATGCACCATGAGTCCCGGATGCAGCATGCAACAATCCAACACCATTCTCGCCTACCCTAAAGAACTGTTGTGATGAATGGAGCCTCTAAGTCATGGCCTACATGAACTCAATGGATATATTGGAGGGGTGGTGCATAGATTAACGGAATGATATCTGTGGATATGTATATATATGCATGTGTGTATATATACACATATATAAAGGACAAGAAAGCTAGTGGTAAATGTAAAGTGTAAGATCTGGGCATGACGTAGATGGTATAGAATATAGGGGTGGATAATATATATTTTCTCTAGAAGCTGGGAGGGGGGCACAGCTGAACCAAACTAGTCAAGGGGACATTAGATACCATGGTCACCTCGTGCATGGTGTATATAGCGGGGAAAGGGATGGGGCTGGGTCTCTCTCTCTCTCTCTCTCTCTCTCTCCCTCCCTCCCTCTCTCTGAAAATCTTGGGACATGCTGCATCATTGGTTTCCAGGTGGTGAGACATCCGCACTGCACATTACTCACGTTATACGTTATCTAGTTAAACACTACTGTTGTCACTGTTATTCCTTTTTTTCCTCCCATTATTATTATTTTTTTTATGTTTCACCATTAAAAAACTGCTCTTATCTCAATCCCATGAGGCTCTGCCTACTGCTCCTTCCGGGCTCTCCTCCTCATTCCTGGTAGGGGAGGATGGAGCAAGCAACTTCCTGATTCCTTTGTCTTTCCCTGCCGGTCAGTCAGCTCTGAACCACGACACCTCAGTCACTAATTCCTACCCATAAGCTTTCAACTTGCTCTTGACTGTTCTTCAGGGACATCTCTTCACAGTCTATCCATTTCTTAACACAGAGGGCAACACCTCTGCCCCTCCTTCCTTGCCTGTCCCTTCTGAACAGCCTGTAGCCATTGATAGCCACACCCCAGTCACAGGATTCGTTCCACCAAGTTTCAGTAATGGCCACTATGTCGTAGCTTTCAGCAGCACGGTAGCTTCCAACTCCTCCTGTTTGTTGCCCATGCTGCGCGCGTTGGTGTAGAGGCACTGCAGCTGGGCTGTTGGCCATGTCACCTTCTTGGTGGAACACCGCTTAATTCCCTTGAGGTGTTTCATGGATGTTTCCCGGTTGGTTCCTACTACCTCAGGAGTCCCTGGTTCATCTCTATAAGACTTTGAATGTGCTACAGTGTCCCCAACATGCCTCAGGGCAACAGGTTGAAGGTCCTTAGTAGCACCCCGTCCCGCTAACCCTGGTGTGTCATCCCACAGCTTGTCACAGACAAGCCTGATACTGTTATCCCCTCCCCCTTCACATCTAGTTAAAAGCCCTGTCAATCAGCCCTGAAATCTCTTGAGCAAAGACCCTCTTCCCCCTTTGGGAAAGGTGTCTTCCATTTGATGCCAGCAAGCCTGGTGCCGTGTATGCCATTCCACTGTCAAAAAAACCCGAAGTTGTGGTGGAGTCACGGAGCCATGTATTAATAGACTGGGTCCATCTGTACCTTCCAATGTCACTGCCCGCTGTTGGAAGGAGGGAGGAAAAAAATAACCTGTGCCCCAGATTCCTTCACCAAACATCCCAAGGGCCTGAAGTCCCTTTTGATTGCTCTTGGACTACAAGTTGCAGTTCCTCTCCACCTGCGTGGAAGATCAGTAATGGGTAATAGTCCGAGGACCTTACCAAGCTAGGGAGCTTACTAGTGATATCCTCAACCCAGGCTCCAGGGAGACAGCAGACTTCCCTATGCTGAGGGTCTACCCAGCATATTGGACCCTCTGTTCTCCTCAGAAAGGAGTCACCTACAACTATAACCCTTCTTTTCTTCCTTGTGCATGTGGTCATGATAAGAGTCTTATAGAACTTCATCCCGTTGGCCTCGGCCCATCGACCCAGCCTGTCCAGGTCCCTCTGCAGTGTCTTCCTACCCTCCGGCAGATCGGCACTCGTGTACCTGGTAGACAATGCAGGAGGATGGAAAAGTTAAATGTGTACCTCAATGAAATTTGATTTTGGGTGGGAATAGCCAGTAATTTGAACTGTATGATGCTAATTGTTATAGGATACTGCTCATCACAATTTTTCTAGTTGTTTATTACAGTAAGAATCATCCAGATTAATGAAGAACAAACCTCAGCAACTGGCACCCAGTAATTTCCTCAAGATCACCATCTTCACCCCAGATCGTGAACATGGACCGCACCAGATATACCAGCTGTGAGCTCCAGATGCATGAAACATCATCCTGCTGCACCCAACTTCACCTGTCCATCACACCTGCCCTAAAGGACTTCTATGATGACAGATGGAACCCATGGTTTTGGACTAAATGTATTCAATAAACTTTTTGGAGAAATGAGTCATGGACCAAGGGAGTAATATCTGTATGTATATATGTATTGAGAGATGGGAAAAAAAATAGTAGTTACTTGGGTGTGGTGTAAATGATATGGAATAAGGGGTGGAATACTGTCCTGGTTTTACTGGGATAGAATCATAGGCCAGCCATGGTATGCAGGCTGTTAACAGTTTTTAGTCAGTCAGGAGCTTAAGCTGGGAGGGGCAAAAGCCAGGGCACTGGCCAACAGGTGTATCCCATACCATAAACGTCATGCTCATTATAAAGGAGAAAGTTTGCTGAGGATGGAGGCTGCCTCCTCTTAAGGGTCACTATCCCTACTCCCAAAGACTGCCTTCCTGTTTATTATGATCCCTGTACATTGACTGAGCCGAGTATAACTTTGTATACTGTATATTGGCATTAAATGTGTTCTCATTTCAACCCATGGGTCTCCTCTTTTCTTGATCCCTCTTCTTGGCTGGGGAGGGGTCATTGGGTGATAGAACAACTGCTATAGTTTAGTCCCGGATACAGACTAAATGTAGACAATAGTTAAAGACAGTAAATTAATTAAGACTGTGAGTTGTAGATTGCCAGAAAGGAAATGCATTCCTGTTCCAAGTACGCAGGGATTTCTGAGTGAGGAGGGGGTGGGAGACATAAACACTGTTTCCCTTCTACGGGGAGGCAATCTCATAATATCTTTCTTTCAGGCCTACTTACACTCATGGCTTTGTTGTAACAGTATATATGTAAGCGCATGACTACAAAATACACATTAGTTTCTGTCCAGTTCTCTGCACTTGAACCATGAGAAATAGTTCCTGTAGTGTTTTCTCATTTCCAGTAGTATCTTTCCTCAATTTTGAGACATGACTTTTTTTCTCTACGTAGTAGGCAACCTGTGACAACAAGAGCTACTGCTATTAAAAATGCTTCAGAAACTGCCAATATATGATCATAGAATGTGTTGGGCTGGAAGAGACATTTAAAGGTCATCCAGTGCAACCCCCCTGCAGTGAGCAGGGACAGCTTTCACTAGATCAGGTTGCTCAGAGCCCCATCCAGCCTGACCTTGAATGCCTCCAGGGATGGGGCCTCCACCACCTCTCTGGGCAACCTGCGCCAGGGTTTCACCACCCTCATAGTGAAGAACTTCTTCCTAACATCTAATCTAAATCTACCCTGCTCTTGTTTAAAGCCATTGCCCCTCATCCTGTCGCTACATGGCCTTGTAAACAGTCCCTCCTCGGCTTTCCTGTAGGCCCCCTTCAGGTACTGGAAGGCCACTGTAAGGTCTCCCCGGAGCCTTCTCTTCTCCAGGCTGAACAGCCCCAACTCTCTCAGCCTGTCCTCTTAGCAGAGGTGCTCCAGCCCTCTGATCATTGCTGTGGCCCTCCTCTGGACCCACTCCAACAGGTCCATGTCCTTCTTGTGCTTAGGGCTCCAGAGCTGGACACAGCACTCCAGGTGAGGTCTCACCAGAGCAGAGCAGAGCAGAGCAGAGCAGAGCAGAGCAGAGGGGCAGAATCACCTCTCTCGATCCGCTGGCCAAGGTTCTTTGGATGCAGTCCAGGATGCGACTGGCCGCCTAGCCTGCAAGCGCTCACTGGTGGCTCACGTCCAGTTTTTCGTCCACCAGTACGCCCAAGTCCCTCTCTGCGTTATTATTTTAGGCACATTCTATTTGTCAATACTCTTGACTTAGATGACGGTTAGGTCACATTTTATGACAAATTAATGCAGAACAGCATGAAATTCCAAAAGGTTCTCATTCTTTTTCTTGTAACTGTACCTCCAGAGATGGTGACACAACCACTTCCCTGGACAGCTTGTTCCAAAGCTTGATAATCCTTTCGGTAAAGAAATTTTTCCTCATATCCAGTCTAAACCTCCCCTGGTGCAACTTGAGGCCATTTCCTCGTCTTATCACTTTTTACTTGGGAGAACAGACTAACATCCATCTTGCTACAACCACCTTTCAGGTAATTGTAGAGAGTGATAATGTCTCCCCTGAGCCTTTTCTCCAGGCTAAAGTCTCAGTTCCCTCAGCTGCTCCTCATAGGACTTGTTTTTTAGACCCTTTGCCAGCTTCGTTGCCTTTCTTTGGACACACTCCAACACCTCCATGTCTTTTTTTTTAGTGAGGGGCCCAAAACTTAACACAGGATTTGAGACGTGGCCTCACCAGTGCCGAGTACAGGGGCATAATCACTTCCCTGATCCCGATGGCTACGTTATATCTGATACAAGTCAGGATTCTATTGGCCTTCTTGGCTATCTGGGCACACTGCTGGCTCATATTCAGCTGACTATCAACCAACACCCCCAGGTCCTTTCCAGCCACTCTTCTTTCCCCAAGCCTGTAGCACTGCATGGGATTGCTGTAATTCAAGTGCAGGGCCTAGCACTTGCTCTTGTTGAACCTCCTACAATTGGCCTTGGCCCATCGATCCAGCCTGTCCAGATCCTTCTGTATAGTCTTTCTACCCTCAAGCAGATCAATACTCCTGCCCAGTTTCATATAATTTGTAAAACTACTGAGGGTGCACTCAGTCCCCTCATCCAGATCATTGCTAAAGTCATTAAACAGAACTGGACCCAATACTGGGCCCTGGAGAACACCGTTTGTGACCGGCTGCCAACTAGATTAAACTCCATTCATCACCACCATTTGGGGACGGCCATCCAGAATGTTTTTCACCCAGCAAAATGGATGCCAGTCCAAGCCATGAGTAGCTAGTTTCTCCAGGAGGATGCTGTGGGAAACGGTGCCAAAGGCTTTACTGAAGTCCAGGTAGACAACATTCACAGTCTTTCCTTAACCCGGTAAGTGGATCACCTAGTCATAGAAGGAGATCAAGTTACTCAATCAGGACCTGCCTTTTGTAAACCCATGCTGACTGGGCCTGATCACCTGGTAAATGGCATGTGATGGCACTCAAGATGATCTGCTCCATAACCTTCCTGATCACCAAGGTCAGACTGACAGGCCTGTAGTTCCCCAGATCCTCCTTCCGGCCCTTCTTGTAGATGGGCATCACATTTCCTAACCTCCAGTCCACTTAGACCCCCTTGGTTAGCCAGGACTACTGATAAATAATAGAAAGTGGCTTGTTGAGCACTTCGGCCACTTCCCTCAGTACCCTTGGGTGGATCTGTTTTGCTAATTGGCCCGGGGCGGGAGGGGGAAGGGTCCTGCAGAAAAGGACACAGGCACCAACAGAAGGGTCGGCTTATTTTACTGTCTATTTCAAAGTATTACAAGAACAAGGCAATGCAAGCTTATTATACTCCAGTTTTAAGCAGCGAGAACAAGCAGGGTAATGCACCTGATCAGTACTATACAGGGTTAGCGATAGCGATTAAGACAGATCCATCACCAATCGCCCTAATACCATCATCCAGATCCGCAGTCGCTGGGGAGCCCCTGTTGCAGCGAGGATTCTGGAGAACCGTCCCGGCAACTGGGAAGTCCTACGCAGTGCGTCCACTCATAGGGGAGGGCTCCAAGCATCGCTGCAAGAGGGTCCAGCTTTTACACTATTAAGTAAACAACCTTACATAACTTCGAGCGTGGGAACATCGGGTGTTGTCCACTCTGTTGGATTCCTCCCACAGCCTGGCCAGGGCTAAAGGAAGAATACAAGGGAGCCTCCCGATCTATTTCGGTCCTTAATCACATATTTCTCACCCAAGCCAGGCCTCTGGTCTCACGGTCTTGTGACATGCTTCTAACAAAGCAAGAGGCAGCCAGTTTCGCAGCCTTGCACCTGGCCTTTAGCTAAAGAAAGATCACCCTGCTGGTTCCCACCGCAGCGTTAGTGTTACAGCAAAGCTTTCACAGATTGGCATTGGAATATATATATATATACATGCTACAATAGATTATCAATACATTGCATATGTGATTAATACCGTATAGCGTGGGGTTGAGAGGTTCATCTATAGGTCAACTTCAGTGCAGGGCCTGCAATTCAGGCCCTAGCACTACAGGATCCCATATGGCCCCATAGACTGTGTATGTCTAAGTAGTGACACAGAGAAGTAAAAACATTTAGTCAGACATCGTCAATGCAGCGAATAGTTTAGCGAAATGTAAACATGTAGTCAAGCCCGCTAACACTGCAAGTAGTTTAGAACCTTTTGTTGCAAGAGAACTCAGATAACAGGAGCTGCTAGCGCACATGTAGACATGATAATGGGAAATTTATTGTCTGTAAGGGCCTGATGGAAATTTCCTTGCTGAAAGCCTTCTAACAAGCAGCAGAAATGAACTATGTAACAGTTGCATTGTCAGACGGGTCCGTACGCACATTGTGATCCTTTGAGCGGGACTTATCTCCGAGAACGGAATGCAAGGCTCCTGTGAGATAAACAGGCACAGGGTGCCTCAAGACTGCAGCCCTTGCTTGTCAGCAGGAACAAGGGAGTACAGGCTATGGTTCACCAAAGAACATGGTGATGAGGAAGAGGACTACGAGCCTTCCTCCAGAAGACCCCAGCCCATGACCACCAGACGGCACTGCGCATGCGGCAAGAGGAGGTCCAGCACACTTATCTTAGAACCAACCCAGCCTACCCTCATGAATATGTATGCTTTTGTGTGATAAATATCTGTCTGTTTGACCAAACGGTGTGCAAGCTTTGAGGAGAGATCCCCTTGCACTCGGCACCGTAATAAAGAATACCTGCTTAATAGTCACCAAGACTATTGAGTCTTGATCTCGGCTTTTCACGGTATCAGTAGAGCAGCAGGTCACACACCATTTCCCATGAATTATGGGGGCTTCATTCTTTTGCCCATCCCTGTCTTCCAGCTCACGGGGCCGGGCATCTGGAGAACAACTGGTCTTACTATTAAAGACTGAGGCATTAAGTACTTCAGCCTTTTCCTCATCCTTTGGCACTATGCTTCCCCTCACATCCAATAATGGATAAGATTCTCTTTAGTCCTCCTTTTGTTGCTAATGTATTTATAGAAACATTTTTTATTGTCTTTTACAGCAGAGGCCAAATTAAATTCTAGCTGGGCTTTGGTGCTTCCAATTTTCTCCCTGCATAACCTCTACGACAACCCTGTAGGCATCCTGAGTTGCCTGCCCCTTCTTCCAAGGGCCATAACTCTTTTATTTCCCTGAGTTCCAGACAAATGTCTCTGATCAGCCAGGAAGGTCTTCTTCCCTGCCAGCTTGTCTTTGACACATAGGGACGGCCTGCTCCTGCACCTTTAAGAGTTCTTTCTCGAAGAATGTCCAGATTTCATGGACTCCTTTGCCCTTCGGGACTGCCTCCCAAGGGACTCTGTCAACGAGGGCCCTAAACAAGCCAATGTTTGCCCTCTGAAAGTCTGACATAGCAGTTCTGCTGACTCCCCTTCTTACTTCTCCAGGACTCAAAAAATCACATCACCCACAAGTCCTCATCTGTTCACAAACAACAGGTCCAGCAGGGTGCCTTCCCCAGCAGACATCTGGGAAGTTGAAATCTCCAAGAGAACAAGGGCTAGTGATCGTAAGACTTTTCCCAGCTGCTTGTAGAATATTCCATCTGCCTCTTCATCCTCCCTTGATGATATCTCTCACCATGATATCTTCCTTGTTAGCCTTTCCCCTGACTCTTACCCATAAACACTCAACCCTTTCAGCATCATCGTCAAGCTCTAGACAATCAAAACACTCCCTAACATAGAGGGTGTGATATTTTAGCCTGAGGGTTTCAGACTTGCTGAACGCAGGTGCTTGCTTATCTGTTGTGCAGACCCTGAGAATGGAGAAAAACAAGGCCTACACAGTGAGAACCAGCCGAAGGAGGGAGTCGTGTGATGCCAGGACGGCCCTGTTTTGGCTAAGGAGCAAGGCCGCACGGAGAGTAACGGTGTGAACATCATCCTGCAAAAAGATAAGCTGCTTCAAAACAAAATCCTGAAGGCCACAGGGCCCAGAGTGGAAGTTTTTACCTTAATATCCCTATATGACTATAGTCACCCACTCTTCACTCAAATCATGCTGAATGCCACCCCGGGGTGGGGGGGGGGGGGGGGTGTGAAAAGATAGTATATAAGGAGCATAGAGGGTATGTGTCGTTGGGAGGAGAAGACCCCAGAAGAGGAAGAGGCAGTCGACAGGCTGTGCTCCTTCTCCTTCACCCAAGACAGGGACACCTTCTTGGTAAGAATTGCGCTTCCACCTTTTGGTGTGTAATACCCGGGACAGTATTTTGCTAGCATTAGTATCGTATATTAGAGCTATTGCAGAGTGAATTTATCAACGGCAACTCCGAACCTTGTATCTGTCGCTTCAATAAATTACCTATTGTTAGTTACCTTGCAAATTGTCTCAGTGCAAGTCCTTAAACGGGGCTCTGAAAATTCAGTGCAAGTCGCTAACGGGGCTCTGAAACAAGTAAGTGCTTAGCTGGGGTACGTGCCTCTCACAGCCACATACCTTTCACGTGACAGAGGGCTATCCCACTGCCTCTCCTTCCTTGCCTATCCCTTCAGGAGAGTTTATAGCCATCCAGTGCAGCACTCCAGTTGTGCGAGTCATCCCATTATGTTTCTATGATTGCAAATATATCATAGTTTTGCAACTGCACAATGGCTTGCAGTTCCTCCTGTTTGTTGCCCATGCTGTGTGCGTTGGTGCAGTTGTGTTTGGGCTATTGATCCTGCTGCCTTTTTGGGGGGAGAAGGCCTAATTCCCACACGATCATTCTCAGGTGCTTCCATGGTTTCGAACATATCAGTAACGCTTGCGTCTTTGCTGCCATGTGGATCTCTATCCCCTACCTCCACTGATATGGCAGAGCGAAGGAGCTCACTAGCACACCATCCCTCAGATGTTGGAGGGGCACCCACAGGCTTGACAGAATCACACAATTGTTGAGGCTGGAAAAGACCTCTGAGATCATCAAGTCCAGCCTATGACCCAACACCATCACATCGGCCAGACCGCAGCACTAAGTGACACATCCAGCCTCTCCTTAAACCCCTCCAGGGACGGTGACTCCACTGTCCACTCCCTGGACAGTGATTTCCACTGCCTGATCACCAGATCAGATTATCTCTAATTATTTCAGATTATCTAAACATATATGTATTGGTTTGGCCTGGCCGGATTTTGGTGGTGGGGGGGAGCTGCAGGGTGACTTATGCAAGAAGCTGCTAGAAGCTTCCGAAGTCTGACAGAGCCAATGCCAGTCGGATCCAAAGAGGGACTTTTACAGCAGAGGTCAAATTAAATTCTAGCTGGGCTTTGGTGCTTCTAAGGAATTAGTTGGATGGTTACACCCGGGGGTAGCAGTCAATGGTTCAATGTCCAGATCGAGACGGGTGACGAGTGGTGTCCCTCAGGGGTCCGTTGCTGGGACCAGTGCTCTTCAATATCTTCATCAATGACATAGTGGGATTGAGTGCACCCTCAGTATGTTTGCAGATGACACCAAGCTGAGTGGTGATGACGATATGCTGGAGGGACAGTATATCCTCTAGAGGGACCTGGATGAGCTGGAGAAGGGGGCCCATGCGAACCTCATGGGGTTCAACAAGGCCAAGTGCAAGGTCCTGCACTTGGGTCAGGGCAATCCTCATTATCAGTACAGGCTGGGGGATGATGTGCTAGAGAGCAGCCCTGCAGAGGACTTGGGCGTACTGGTGGACGAAAAACTGGACGTGAGCCACCAGTGAGCGCTTGCAGGCTAGGCGGCCAGTCGCATCCTGGGCTGCATCCAAAGAACCTTGGCCAGCGGATCGAGAGAGGTGATTCTGCCCCTCTGCTCTGCTCTGCTCTGGTGAGACCTCACCTGGAGTGCTGTGTCCAGCTCTGGAGCCCTAAGCACAAGAAGGACATGGACCTGTTGGAGTGGGTCCAGAGGAGGGCCACAGAGATGATCAGAGGGCTGGAGCACCTCTGCTAAGAGGACAGGCTGAGAGAGTTGGGGCTGTTCAGCCTGGAGAAGAGAAGGCTCCGGGGAGACCTTACAGTGGCCTTCCAGTACCTGAAGGGGGCCTACAGGAAAGCCAAGGAGGGTCTGTTTACAAGGCCATGTAGCGACAGGATGAGGGGCAATGGCTTTAAACAAGAGCAGGGTAGATTTAGATTAGATGTTAGGAAGAAGTTCTTCACTATGAGGGTGGTGAAACCCTGGCGCAGGTTGCCCAGAGAGGTGGTGGAGGTCCCATCCCTGGAGACATTCAAGGTCAGGCTGGATGGGGCTCTGAGCAACCTGATCTAGTGAAAGCTGTCCCTGCTCACTGCAGGGGGGTTGCACTGGATGACCTTTAAATGTCTCTTCCAGCCCAACGCGTTCTATGATTCTATGATCATAAGGAAGATCTTACACTGTTTTCTCCACTCTTTCCTTATGCACCAAGGGTGGAAAGGATAAGAGCAAAGAGATTACTGACTGATCTGACACAGTTAAGGTCAGCTTCATATTCATAGAAATCATCGCTACCCATTGACACTGACAGAGCACTCAGAAGAACTGCCCTTTTGCAGCTGACCTGTAACTATGGGACCCCCTTTCAAAAGGATCAACAGTTAACTACAATTTTAGTTAAGAAGATTTAAGAAGACTAATCCACACAACTCATTTTATCACTCCCTCCATTACTGGACCATGTCCTGTTCCATCCTGTTGGCTCTTCGCACATGAATTTCTGAATCTAGTTTAGAATCTCCCCCATGACCTTCATGTGCCAATAGACTTGTTCCTCTTTTTTATTTAAACAAGGAATATTAAAGTCATCATAACCAAATCAATGACAAAGTATGCATTACTAATTCATAGTCTGCTGTAACAGTACTATCATAATTGCATCAGTATACATTTTGAAATTATTATTATTGTCCCCTTTTAATCTTTCAGGTAGGCAGTGATGAAGTAGTGAGAAGAAGTCAAAGGTCAATGAAGAAAGATTTCAGGGCCTTGAGATGACTGGTCAAGGGACTGGGAGCACAAATCGTGTTCTCTATTCCTCCAGTTGCAGGGAATCATAGAAACAAATATCATAGAATCATAGGGTTGGAAGGGACCTTAAAGATCATCTAGTTCCAACCCCCCGCCATGGGCAGGGACATCCCCCACTAGACCATGTTGTCCAGAGCCCCATCCAGCCTGGCCTTAAAAAATTCCAGGGATGGGGCTTCCACCACCTCTCTGGGCAACCCGTGCCAGTGTCTCACCACCCTCATGGGGAAGAACTTCTTCCTAACGTCCAAGCTGAACCGATCCATCTCTAGCTTCAATCCATTCCTTCTAGTCCTATCGCTACCCGACATCATAAAAAGCCCCTCACCAGCTTTCTTGTAGGCCCCCTTCAGATACTGGAAGGCCACAATAAGGTCTCCTCGGAGCCTTCTTTTCTGCAGACTGAACAACCCCAACTCTCTCACTCTGTCTTCGTAGGAGAGGTGCTCCAGCCCTCTAATCATCCTCGTGGCCCTTCTCTGGACACGCTCCAGCACGTCCAGATCTTTCTTGTGCTGTGGGCTCCAGAACTGGACGCAGTACTCCAGGTGAGGTCTCATGAGAGTGGAGTAGAGGGGAAGAATCACCTCCCTCGACCTGCTGGCCACGCACCTCTTGATGCAGCCCAGGACACGATTGGCTTTCTGGGCTGCAAGTGCCACTGACGGCTCATGTTGAGCTTCTAGTCCACCAGTACCCCCAAGTCCTTTTCTTCAGGGCTGCTCTCAAGCCAATCACTTCCCAGCCTATATCGGTGCTTGGGATTGCCCCGACCCAGATGGAGGACCTTGCACTTGGCCTTGTTAAACCTTGGTTGGCCTGGGCCCACCTCTCCAGCCTGTCGAGGTCCCTCTGGATGGCATCCCGACCCTCCAGGGTGTCAGCTGCCCCACACAGCTTGGCGTCGTCGGCAAACTTGCTGAGGGTGCACTCAATGCCACTGTCCATGTCGCTTCATATCCCACTTGTTTACTGTAGGTATGTCTACAGCACTACTTACTGTTCATTTCAAAAAAGTAAGCAATGAATATAGAATAAAAATAACTCTATATTAGTCTCTGTCATGCTCAGAGAATTCAGTGAACAACACAGAAAGTCATCTCACGTTCTGTACTTTCCTGGTTTCACTGGGATAGAATCATAGAAGTAATTTTCTAGTCATGAAAGCTCCATTTTTTGGAAGACTGCAGCACCCGATTCAGTGAGAACAAAGTTGATACGATACTTTGTTATTGTTCGTAGCCAGGGTCTTTGGTAGCTTCAAGTTAGGTGCTAAAGCTAGGAGGAGCAAAAGCCAAGGCAGCTGACCCAAGCTGGCCAACAGAAGTATCGCATATCATAAATGTCACGCTCCCTATAAATTCGCAAGTTTACTGGGGACAGTCTCTTCTCCTCAGTGGTCGTCATCCCTGGAAGGTCTCGCCCATCATTCTGCTCCTGAGGCCTACTCTCCCATTTATTGTGACTGTCACATTCTTGCTGGAGCTGTGGTGCTTGCAGTGCTTGACACCTAGCATTCACTGCTGGGAGTGCACAGCTCGTGACCACTACGTGGGCTGAGTATAACTGTGTGTATTTTATACTAGCATTAGGTTGTTTAATTATTATTTTATTAAATCTGTTTCCATTCCAACCTACGGGTCTCCTTTCCTTTTCCCGATTCCCCTTCTCACTAGGTGTGTGGTGTGTGTCACTGGGTGATAGAACAGCTGACTAAAAGACAGATGCAAAACAAAACCTTTAACAAACAATTATTAAACAATTAAACTATGCTAATTAGCATAAAACTCAATTGGGCACTTAAATGCTTTAAAATCATGTGGCTTAGGACTATGTCTTAATATACCCCATAAAAGCCTTTACACTAACAAATATACAACCTATGTAGGTATTTAAATAAGTTTATATCAGCACAACAAAAGACAAATCTAGCCACCCTCAAGTACAAAAGTCAACCCACCTCTGATAGTCTTCCCATCATACACTCCTTTCTCTGAGCGGTTGAAAAAGAACAAGAGAAATTAAATTTTAACTCTACCTGTCTCTAGACAAATAAATGTTTATCTTTTCCTTGTAAGGAGATAGACAAGACTGAATAGTGAAGAGTTGGTGGAAGGAATTAAGAGTAGTTTTACATCAGGTGTTGTCTCTGGGAACCAGTTAATACTTATTCAAATGTTAATCACAGAAGATATTTCTGCCAGACAAATTGCTTTACATTGATGCATGGTATATATCAGCACTATAGGACTTAAAACTCAAAATATAACTTAGCAGCATTTTAAATAAATTTTACCTTTTCCCGGCTTATTTTAGAGTTCACCCACCAGAGATGCAGCCAGATGCAACATCTAGCTGTTAGACACTAAGGTCAATCATGTCTAAGCTATTATCTCTGTCTTCTCACATTTACTCATAGCAGAATTTAACTGCTACTATTTCAAAATGGAGTAGAGATAGAAATACATGCCATGAATGTATAGAATAAGCAAGTATCCTTTATGCAAATAGCAGTCGTCTTATAGAAGTACTTTAGTGTGTTTATTTTTTTAATTAAAAAAAGTCAAAAAACCTTTTCAAAAACTACAGCTGTAATAAATTCTAGAGTACATGTGCCCAATTTCTGGCTTGCAACCTCTTGTCTCTGAATTATAGACTAAAATACAGAATTGTATTGATAGGATGATTTCTCTCAGAGCAACATTCAAAATGATGTTTAGAACTCTATCAATGGTGCATTCTTTCCCACTGTCCTCACAAAAGAATTAAAGCCTGACTCTACACAAATACAGTGTGTGAATACTACTACACATGATTTTCAACAGCACAATGACTGGAACAATACAAATACATTTCTAGAACTGTATTTTCAGTTATTGAGAACTATATTTTAGGAAAGATATTAGCAACTTACTTGTGGGAAGTTCTTTTCTTCATCATGCTTGCAGAGACTCCTGCATGACCTACAAAATAAATGATGGAATTATTGAACAATAAAGTGTGTATATACACAATATCAAAAAGTTAAAGTTCTCTTTCAAGTAAAAAAAGATAAATCCAAATACCTCATGTTGTGATTGATCAATGAGTTCCTACAATGGAAGGAGCCTTTGAGAAGACAAGCAAGGACTATGTACTCACTAATCTATGTGAAGTACAATGATGACAACAGTTCAAAAAAGCTGAACATAACACAAAGGAGACAAGAATCTGTTCTAGATAAATGGCTACAACAGTTGTGTGAATCAAATGGCTGTGCAATTGCCCTCCATAAGAAGATGAGGAGGAAGCAAATACATATCTCCATGAGTTAGCAAGACTAGAATAGATGGATGTACACGTGGCTCAGTCAGCCCGAGTATAAAAACTCAGTATAGAGACAAAAGCAATTATAAAGACCCAGTATAGCATACACAGTATAGAAACTGTACAACCAACAGAAAGAACATTGAAAAGAGCAACAGGCTTGAGCCAATTTCAACCCACATACTCCTTCCCAACAACTAGGGATGCCCAACATCATGACAGAGACCAGTAATGACAATCTCATTTGTATTGTGATTAGATTGTATATTGCAGCTGCTATACTCTAAACGTAACTTGTACCATGACTTAAATCGCTGTATCATTCTGCTAGATCAAAATCCCACATAATGTCAAATAACTTCAAAAAACTAAAGTTCGTATTAAGCATTAAAACCTCTATATATGGAAAATCCATAAGAATCCAGCCAGAAAGCACTGGATATATGTACGCTATCAATAAAAAAAATCCCTCATGTATGTGTAGAAACATGTTGAGAATTTCATCTATGGATGTTTAAATTCACTCAGACGAATACTTAACCAAGGGTTCTCTACAGATTCAAACAACTTGTTTAAATTTAACATTATGTGCATCTTCCAAACATAGTTTTGTCATACCTGTTATGAAAGTAATTTTCATAATACCAGTAGCATCACACAAGAGTTACACACTGAAAGTGCCATTAAGGTTAAAAGTTTTAATAAATGTTTTAATCTTTGGCTTTTCAGATGGAGAAAAAAAGAGGGCATGTCATGCCTCTCCATTAAATCTCTTAAGTGTCTGTAAACCAATGCAAGAAGCATGGGGAATAAGCAGGGTGAACTAGAAATCTGTGTGTGGTTGGAGAGCAGTGATCTCATTGCAATTACAGAGACATGGTGGGACAACTCGCATGACTGGAATGTGGACCTTGATGGTTATGTTCTTTTTAGGAAAGACAGGCCAACAAGGCAAGGTGGTGGAGTTGCTCTTCATGTGAGAGAGCAACTGGAATATATCGAGATCTATCCAGGGGCGGATGAGGAGCAAGTCGAGAGTTTGTGGGTGAGAATGAAGGGGCAGGCAAGCATGGGTGATACTGTGGTGGGTGTCTATTACAGACCACCTGATCAGGAGGAGGAAGCTGATGAGGCCTTTTACAGGCAGATGACAGCAGCCTCTCAATCCCAGGCCCTGGTTCTCATGGGGGATTTCAACTACCCAGATGTTTGCTGGAAGTCCCACCCAGCCAGCCATCCTCAGTCCAGGAGGTTCCTCCAGTGCATCGATGATAACTTCTTGATGCAAATGGTGGATGAGCCAACCAGGAGAGGAGCGCTGCTGGACCTTGTGTTCACCAACAAGGAAGGTCTGGTTGAAGCAGTGAAGGTTGAGGGCAGCCTTGGCTGCAGCGACCATGAGATGGTGGACTTCAGGATCCTCTGCGGTAGGAACAGAATCCCAAGCAGGATCGCAACTCCGGACTTCAGAAGGGCCAACTTTGGCCTTTTCAAGCAATTGCTGGGGGAAACCCCATGGGACAGGGAACTGGAAGGTAAAGGGGCCCAAGAGAGTTGGTCAATATTCAAGGACCACTACTTCCAGGCTCAGGATCAGTGCATCCCAACAGGTAGGAAATCAAGAAAGAGATCCAGGAGACCTGCATGGTTAACCAGGGATCTGCTGGGCAGACTCAGGTGGAAGGGGAGGGTATATAAATTGTGGAAGGAAGGGCTGGCCACTTGGGAGGAGTATAGGACAGCTGTCAAGGAATGTAGGGAGGCAACTAGGAAAGCTAAGGCCTCCTTGGAATTAAACCTTGCGAGGGAGGTCAAGGACAACAGAAAGGGCTTCTTCAAATGCATTGCAGATAAAACTAACACTCGAGGCAATGTAGGCCCTCTGGTGATTGAGGCGGGTGCCCTGGAGACAGAGGATAGAAAGAAGGCAGAGTTGCTGAATGCCTTCTTTGCCTCTGTCTACACTGTTGGAGACCGTCCTCAGGAGCCTCAGTCCCCTGAGGCCCCAGAGGAAGTCATGACAAAGGAGGAGTCTGCCCTGATTGAGGAGGACTGGGTTAGGGATCAGTTATGCAATCTGAGCATACATCAATTCATGGGCCCTGATGGGATGCACCCGTGGGTGCTGAGGGAGCTTGCGGGAGTCATTGCTAGGCCACTCTCCATCATCTTGGGTAAGTCATGGACAATGGGAGAGGTTCCTGAGGACTGGAGGAAAGCGAATGTATTTCCAGTCTATAAGAAGGGCAGGAAGGAGGACCCGGGTAACTACAGACCGGTCAGCCTCACCTCCATCCCTGGAAAGGTTATGGAACATCTTATCCTTGGCGCTGTCTTTGGGCATATCAAGAATAAGAAGGTTATTAGGAGCAGTCAGCATGGCTTTGCCAAGGGGAAGTCATGTCTGACCAACCTGATAGCCTTTTATGAAGACATAACCAGGTGGATGGATGGTGGCCATGCAGTGGACGTGGTCTGCCTGGACATCAGCAAGGCCTTTGACACCGTCTCCCACAGTATCCTCATAGGTAAACTGAGAAAGTGTGGTCTGGATGACCAAGTAGTGAGGTGGGTTGCTAACTGGTTGAAGGGAAGAAGCCACAATGTTGTGGTCAATGGGGCAGAGTCTAGTTGGAGGCCTGTGTCTAGTGGGGTCCCTCAGGGGTCAGTGCTGGGGCCGGTGCTTTTCAATACATTCATCAATGACCTGGACGAGGGATTAGAGAGCGTTGTCAGCAAGTTTGCTGATGACACAGAAATGGGAGGAGTGGCTGACACCCCAGCAGGCTGTGCTGCCATTCAGAGAGACCTGGACAGGCTGGAGGGCGGGGCTGGGACAAATCTTATGAAGTTCCACAAGGGCAAGTGTAGAGTCTTACACTTCGGAAAGAACAACCCCATGTGCCAGTACAGGTTGGGGACTGCCCCGCTGGAGAGCAGCGCAGGGGAAAGGGACCTGGGGGTGCTGGTGGGCAGCAGGATGCCCATGAGCCAGCAATGTGCCCTCGTGGCCAAGAAGGCCAATGGCATCCTGGGATGGATTAGAAGGGAAGTAGCAAGAAGGTCGAGAGAGGTCCTCCTGCCTCTCTACTCTGCCCTGGTGAGGCCGCATCTGGAATATTGTGTCCAGTTCTGGGCCCCTCAGCTCAAGAGAGACAAGGAAATGCTTGAGAGAGTCCAGTGCAGAGCCACAGAGATGATGAATGGAGTGGAACATCTCCCTGATGAGGAAAGGCTGAAGGAGCTGGGTCTCTTTAGCTTGGAGAAGAGGAGGCTGAGGGGTGACCTCATCAATGTTTATAAATATGTCAAGGGGGAGTGTCAGGAGGATGGAGTCAGGCTCTTTTCAGTGATGTCCAATGACGGGACAAGGGGCAATGGGTGGAAGCTGGGACACAGGAGGTTCCAGAAAAACATTAGGAAAATATTTTTCACTGTGATGGTGACAGAGCCCTGGCACAGGCTGCCCAGGGAGGTTGTGGAGTCTCCTTCTCTGGAGACATTCAAAACCCGCCTGGACGCGTTCCTGTGCGCTCTGCTGTAGGTGATCCTGCTCTGGCAGGGGGGCTGGACTAGATGATCTTTTGAGGTCCCTTCCAACTCCTGACATTCTGTGATTCTGTGATATCATGTGACTGTTGAAGTTTAAGCCTGAGCTAGCCACTAAACTTTGACAGATACTCTCCGTGATCCCTCATCACCCTCACAGGGGAGTATAGCAAGTGAACCAAGGAAAGAAACTTCGAGGTTGAAAGAAAACATTGAACCCATTTAATGAAAAAAAACCCCCAAAACTAACAATAATAATCAATATGTTAAATATACAGATATTACACAAGTATACAGATACATTCAAAGATACAAGGCAATATGCTAATATAGAACCCACATCCTCCAGATGACAACTAGGCCCTGAGCAGAAAAGTCCCAGACTTGACTCCACAGTTGACAGGAGCACCCAAGCATGGAGTCCTGATAACAGTCCAAAGAAACCAAACCAGGACAAAAAAAAAAACAAACACCAAAAAAAAACCAACCAAAAAAAAAAACCAAAACACAAAAGGAAGCTTTGAAGCAGCTGTATCACTCCCACACAGGGAAGACAGGGGAAAGTGACCTATCCCAACATATAGCACTCCTCTGCAACATGAAAATAGGAGACCAGAACACCTACAGCACAAGAAAACATTAACAAACAACCATTATCAAACCTTCCAACATAACAGACACTGAAGTTCTTCTTAGGGGCCCTTATATATTCAGCACTACAGGAAGAAACACTATGATTGGTCCATTTGGATCACCTGACCCATTCTTGCCTCCCCATAGACACAGCTGCTCCTCCTCCTCTGAAGAGGGTCCCATAGGAGAGCCGGTCAAGACAATGACAAATCCCACTGATATGGCTACAAGTAGTTACCCTTTATTGCTCCAGACAGCTCAATATATACACTTAAACAGTGTCCACACGCCTGCCCCTTAACAGAGTTGGTCAGTTACAGGTTCACACGTGCCAGCGTTTTATATATAGTTTTTATATATATATAGTGCCATTCCACTATGCAAGCGGCTCTCACCCCCCCCTTCTCCCCCTGGCAAGGCTCTTCACAAAACAGATAAAACCTCCTCCTCCCTGTGTTCCAAGGCAGCTTCAAGGACAGAGCCTTTGTTTAGGCCTAAGCTGGGTTGTCCACACTTTTAAAGTTATACCGCGCCTCTGCTCCACAAGAAATTCCTCTACATATCCCCCTTTTTCTTTTTGGACAACCCAGGCTTCATCCGCTAGCTTGCTTATAATTCTCTTGATTATACTTATCAAACAACTAAACATAACTAAGCCTATAACAATTAAAACCGCAGTAACCAAAAATGCCTTAACTAAACTCTTAATTCATCCTGTCAAAGTTCTCACACCCATCACCCTATATCATCCAGACCCGCAGTTGCTGGGGAGCCCCTGTTGCAGCAAGGTTTCTGGAGAACCCTCCCGACAATTGGGAAGTCCTACGCAGTGCGTCCACCCGTAGGTGAGGTTTCCGAAGTCGCTGCAAGAGGGTCCAGCACTTATACTATTAAATAAACAACCTTACATAATGTTGAATGCGGGAACATCTGGTGGTGTTTGCTTCGTTGAATTCTTCTCACAGCTTGGCCAGGGCTGAAGGAAGAATACAAGGGAGTCTCCCTATCTATTTTGGTCCTTAATCACACACTTCTAACAAAGCAAAAGGCAGCTGGTTTCCCCCACCTTGCTTTTACCTAAAGAAAGCTCACTTTGCTGGTTATTACCATCAACCCTAACAACATATAAGGAATCAGAAACCACATTGAGAGGCTCTTTGCTCCAATTCTGGAAAGTCCAACATACAGCTTTCAGTTCGAGTACTTGTAAGCTATCTGCAACGTCACCCTGGATTGTATGTTGCTTCCACGCTCCCTGTTGTTGCCATACACCTGCTGTGCTTCTCGTCTTCCGCCCTGCGTAGCCCAGCAATGCTTCCTGGATTTCGATGGAGTGCCGCAGTTGCCATTCCAAGTCGAGATCGGCCCTTTCGGATCAACGCGGCAATGGCTTCTGTTCTTTTCATTAGGCAAAATTTAGGTTGCACTGGTAAGAATACCCATTCTATTATTCTTGCTGACTCTCCAGGGGATTCTTCCCCCTTTTTCTTTTGCCATTGAAGCACAATGGCAAGAGGGTTGGAATCTGTATTGATGATAAGCAATGACAGGGGGCGATCCTCAAGACGACGTGCACTCCATCCTGTTTGTAATTTAGCAGTTACTTGTTCAAGCACTTTTGTTTGTTCTGCTATTCACAGCCTGTCTTTAGTCATCGGCCACTGCTCCACCCATACAGGTGTATCGGTCACCCAGGTAATCTTTTGTATGGGCGGCTGCTCAGCAGTGGCCGTCATGATAACTGCTGATCAGTGGTTAATACCATTCCGAGTTGAGACAGCAAGTCTCTGCCTATCAGGCCTTGGAGAGTTGAAGGTAACTGCATGACATATGGCCGAAAGACTATTTGTTGTCCATCTTCAAAAACTATAGTCACAGGGTGTCTACTGGATTGAGGAGCTTTCATTCCTCCCACTCCCACAATTTGTGTCATGGGAGCCTGCAGGGGCCACGTGGGTGGCCAGTATGTTTGATTAATGATGGTGACATCCGCTCCGGTGTCAAGCATTGGTCTTAACTGAACTTGACTTTCCCCTCGTTGTAGGGTGACTCCTCTTTGTGGCCGGGAATTCATGTCTAGTGTCAAGAAGACGTCAAATCCCGATGACCCAAAGCCTTCATCTCCTCTTTGCTTTTGTCCCTCTTTTGGATGTGGCTGATGTGGATGGGCTGCTTCAAGGGCAACGATCTGGGCAATCTTGCTTCCTTTTGGAATGGTGACGGGTGGTTGTAATGCATAAGCCATAATCTTTATTTGACCTGTAGAGTCGGCATCAATAACTCCCGGTAATACTACAACTCCTTGTTTGCTGGTAGATGACTGTCCCAGCAGTAGCCCTCCAACAAAAGAGTCAGTTGAAAATAATGGGCCAAATGCAGTTGTCGGGATCAACGCTACTTGTTTGTCTTGCAGTGTAACTTCTATTGCGGTTGCCACATCCATGCCGAGGCTTCCCCAGGTAGCGGGTTTGTTTCGTTGTAGGAAACCGTCTGTGGCTTCGGTTGAGTTTGGGCACTGATTTGTGTCTTGGCGCGTGGCCCCTGCGCGCTGTGCTTGTAGTTTTCCGACTTTCTGCATGCCACGGTAGCATGGGCGTCACTGTTACATATGTGACACCATACAGTCTTTTGGCATGTTCTTCTCCAGTGTCCGGATTCTCCGCAGCGAAAGCACGGTCCCGCTGCTGGCCCATTGGATGCTTTTTTCTTTGGATTACCAAACCAGCTGTTTTTTCTTCCAGATAAAGCAGCTGCTATCACGTGTCCTTGCCTTTCAATGGCACCTTGCATGGCCGCGGTAAAGGCTGCAGCTTGGCTGCTTTCTTCTGCTCGTGATGCTCGTAATAACATTTCGTCCACTCCCGCGCCCTGTGGTAAGGTGACCAAAATGGCTTTAGTACTTGAATTGGAATTTTCAAAAGCAAGTGTACGGAACAAGTGTTCTTGCAATGGCTCAGTTAACTCGGTAGCGTCCTTTATGGCAGCAGACAATCGATCAACAAATTGATTAAATGGCTCGGTCATCCCTTGTCGTACCGTTGCATACGGGGGTGATTTTTTCTTTTCTGGGACTGATAACAGCGCTCGATGAGCCAGAGTCTGAGAAACTTGATGTATGATTGTCGGATACGTCAGTTGGGTTGCAGTGGTGGCATAATTTCCGCTACCAGTCAACATATCTGCTTGTAACCCATATAAAGGATCGTTAATTTCACCGTGTTTGTTGGCCTCTTCCAGAGCCAATCTTTTCCATTCTCTCTCCCACAGTAAATACTGTGACGGGCTTAATAATAACGAAGCAATATTAGTGCAGTCATTTGGGCACAATACGTCTGCTGTAAAAATGAATTGTATAATACTTCGTGCAGCTTCTGATCGGATGCCGTGTGTGGTGACAGTCTGTTTCGCTTGCTGTAAGATCTTCCAATCATGAGGTTCCCAGGTCCCTTGTCCGTTATTAATGGTAACGGGACATGCAATCAAAATGGCTGCTTCCCAATCTCCGTCTATTATGGCATCTCTGATGAAACCGCTCCATCGCTGTTGCAAAGGATCCTTTATGGTTCGAGTCTGAAAGTCAGGCTTGAGTGAGGGAGCTGGTGGTAGTGGGGGAGCTGAGGGTTCAACTGGAGGTACTATATGGGATAATGGTTGAATCTCTCGCGGGACCTTAGATATGGTTTCTGGTTGCCTCCAAAGTGACGATGAAACTGGTTTAAGGGTTTTCTCTATTTCTTGCTGTCTAATTGATAATTCAGCGAGTTTGTTCAGGATCTCTTTTAGACGTTCATTCAGATCTTCCTCTTTCTTGGTCTGAGGCCTCTCCATTCGCTGCATAACTTGATCATTACCTCTGACAGATTTGTCAGGACTCAGTTCCGATTCAGAATCCTCGTCGGAAAAGGGTATCAAAGGGTTAATTTTCGGGCGACAGTCGGTTCCGCCCTGTGCCTCCTCTTTCTGCTGGGCCGCGCCTCTCGAGTCCCGCGGCAGCGCCGCTTCCGGGTTTGGCTCAGTTCCAAGCGGCTTCTGTAACAAGTCTGTCAGAGAGGAGCACACCGGGGCCGCTGTACCCTTCATGGGGCGTGTCTGTCCTAGCCGAAAAAATGTCGCCAGTCGGGACGAGCAGGGGCTTCTTCCTTTGCCTTTTTCCTTTCCTGCTCTCCCCCCAGCGCTTCGATCGCCGCCGCGGCAACTTTATTTTCTGTTTGCATGATTTCTAGAGTGCGTATTATGGTTTTCCAAACAGTTCCTAGTCCTTTCGCTTCTTTTCCTTCTTTTCCTCCCTCTAAAGTACAGTCCCACAATAGATTTCCTAATTCACGCCATTCCGTTGAGCTAAAGATTAATGACGGGTCGTTCATTTTCTCCCGCTTCCGAGCCCATTGGATCAGGGCCAGTATATCTCGCTCCTTCACTTTTTCTCCTCTCTTAGAGAGTATATCAACAAGGAGGCGAGTTGCCGCATCAGTTTCCATCGCGGTCTTACCTTGGCAGGGGCTTGATCGGCCACTCAAAGTCTGGTCTCCGGTGCCCTTTTGGTCACACCCGGAATTCTCCTGCCTCCGGCTCTCCAGCTCCCAAATCGGCTCACGTCCGATGCTTCGGGGTCTTTCCATATTCAAGCAATCTGATTTTAAGCAATTCCCCATTTTCAGCCTGTTCGGGCGCCAGATGAAGAGGGTCCCGTCGGAGAGCCGGTCAAGACAATGACAAATCCCACTGATATGGCTACAAGTAGTTACCCTTTATTGCTCCAGACAGCTCAATATATACACTTAAACAGTGTCCACACGCCTGCCCCTTAACAGAGTTGGTCAGTTACAGGTTCACACGTGCCAGCGTTTTATATATAGTTTTTATATATATATAGTGCCATTCCACTATGCAAGCGGCTCTCGCCCCCCCCTTCTCCCCCTGGCAAGGCTCTTCACAAAACAGATAAAACCTCCTCCTCCCTGTGTTCCAAGGCAGCTTCAAGGACAGAGCCTTTGTTTAGGCCTAAGCTGGGTTGTCCACACTTTTAAAGTTATACCGCACCTCTGCTCCACAAGAAATTCCTCTACACTCCTCCATTGTGATTGCTACATAGTTCAGGCAGCCTCAGGAAACTTTTACCCTGGTGCTCTCAAACCAGGATGTCCACTAACAGAGACAGACACTCTCTAAACTCCTCTTCCCCCCCCCCCCCCCCGAAACGGGAAGAAAAAAGGGAATGAGGCAGAGAGATTTACGGGTTAGAGAAGAAAAAAAAAACTAGAACAGCTTAAATGAAAATAATGGAAATAATGGTGAGAAGATAAAAGTAGATAACTATATACAACTACAGATAGTAGCTCGATATCAAACCCAACTCCCTCCCCCGATAGCAATCCCCACTGGTGCTGCAGAGCAGGAGGCACTGGGGAAACCCCAGGCTCAGCGGCGGCGGGAGCTGGATACAGGGAGCTGGATTCAGGAACTCAGGATCCAGATCAAAAGCAGGAGGTCAGATGGAGTCCTCTCTGGACACCGGCCATTGCAGAAAAGGGGCGAAAGAGGCGAAGAAAGGCATGAAACTCTCGTGACCACTCAATTTATACTAAATATGACGTATATGGGATGGAATACTCTCGTTGGTCACCTGTCCTGTCTATTACCCCCCAGAGGTGCAACCTTTTACTTCCTTGTGACCCCCTCTTACTACCCAGCACCCCCAGCGTGGCACACAAGAGCCAGCAGTGGCCTTGGTCACTATAGGAATAAGTATCAGCAAGAGCCTTTCTGCATCCCAGTCCCGGGCCGTGACTGCAAACATCAGGTGTTATCACTGCCAGTAGCACACACAGTCTGCAAAAACATGCTGCTGACTTCAGAACGTGCAGCCTTTTAGAAGACACTGAACTGGAAAGTAAAAATCACTAAACAGGACTGGGTTTTTAGCTAAACCCAGGACACAGGACAGTGATAGAAATGGCAGAATTAAAATAAGACTACATACATTGGTGTATCACAGGGCAACTAGGATGATTAAGGGAGTGGAGCATCTCCCTTATGAGGAAAGGCTGAGGGAGCTGGGGCTCTGGAGAAGAGGAGACTGAGGGGTGACCTCATTAATGTTTACAAATATATAAAGGGTGAGTGTCACGAGGATGGAGCCAGGCTCTTCTCGGTGACAACCACTGATAGGACAAGGGGTAATGGGCTGAAACTGGAACATAAGAGGTTCCGCTTAAACTCGAGAAGAAACTTCTTCTCAGTGAGGGTGACGGAACACTGGAACAGGATGCCCAGAGAGGTTGTGGAGTCTCCTTCTCTGGAGACATTCAAGACCTGCCTGGACACATTCCTATGTAGCATTATCTAGGCGTTCCTGCTCTGGCAGGGGGATTGCACTTGATGATCTTTCGAGGTCCCTTCCAATCCCTGACATTCTGTGATTCTGTGATTCTGTGATACATTCAAGTTTGACCTGAATCCATGCAAGGATGCATCTCCAGTTTTAACAACTGATGGAATTTTAAGTTTACAAAAATAATAACTACATTAAAGATCCTACTTGCATTTTTTTTTTACTACTAAAAGACCAAGTAAATAGAACTTCCTTTTGAACATGTTTATAAGAACTATCAGATAGAAATTAATTGTCAGTCACCAAGAGGAGCTGCTTTGGAGCCTGCTGGCAAAAATCAGAGCAGCAGATCTTGGTGTGCGGGGGGTTTCCTGAGGTTTTCCCAAGGCAGAGAGAAGCTAGGGGAGCAGAGACTCATCAGGAGCCAGCAGCTCCCACTAGCGACACTAATAAGACCTGGGCATTTGGCCAGGCAATGGTGACCCCAATCACACCCTTAATAAGAGGCCTCAGGGAGCTACACAACATAGAAGAGGTAAATAGGTTGTGTGTTTAGGTCCGTGTTTGGTGTAGCAGGATGCAGAAAAAGTAAAGAACATAGGAAAGAACTGAAGCTCTACCAGCTTGACAAGTGAGTCACTGGTAGTCATTGCCCTCTCAGTAGGAGCTCAACCATGGTCTCTACCAGGCAGAAGGTTGTGGTCTCAAAACTCACAAAAATGGATGTGGGAACCCAGATGGAGCTCCTATGGAAACATACAGCTCTCCAGGTCACAGACTTCAGGGAGTGCCAGGGCCTGTTGCTCGTAATGGGTAGCAGCTATGAGAACCTTTGTGTGCGGTGTGAACAGGTGGACGACCTGCTCAGCATAATGGCAGAGCTGAGAGAAGTTAAACGGTTAAAGAGCATTAGGGAAGCAGAACAAGAGATGGATGGAGCTAGGCTCTGCCTTCTTTGAAACAGAAATGAGAGCAGCCATTGGAAAGTGCCCTGGATCAAGGGGCCCTGGTATCATGCCTCTGTCAGGCCAAAGGCAGAAGCCTAAATGAAAGAAATGAAAAGTGAATGGAGGCAAGTTCATGCTCAGGGCACAGGTTATATTTTCATATATCCTCCCAGTTGTGGGCAGTGACATTGGAAGGTTCAGGTGAATCTGATATATTAATATGTGGCTCCATGGCTGGTGTCACTGCCACAACTTCGGGTTTTTTGACAGTGGAATGGCCTATACGGCACCAGGCTTGCTGGCATCAAATGGAAGACACCTTTCCCAAAGGAGGAAGAGGGTCTTTGCTCAAGAGATTTCAGGGCTGATTGACAGGGCTTTTAACTAGATGTGAAGGGGGAGGGGATAACAGTATCAGGCTTGTCTGTGACAAGTTGTGGGATGACACACCAGGGTTAGCGGGACGGGGTGCTACTAAGGGCCTTCAACCTGTTGCCCTGAGGCATGTTGGGGACACTGTAGCACATTCAAAGTCTTATAGAGATGAGCCAGGGGCTCCTGAGGTAGTAGGAGCCAACCGGGAAACATCCATGAAACACCTCAAGGGAATTAAGCGGTGTTCCACCAAGAAGGTGACATGGCCAACAGCCCAGCTGCAGTGCCTCTACACCAACGCGCGCAGCATGGGCAACAAACAGGAGGAGTTGGAAGCTACCGTGCTGCTGAAAGCTACGACATAGTGGCCATTACTGAAACTTGGTGGAACGAATCCTGTGACTGGGGTGTGGCTATCAATGGCTACAGGCTGTTCAGAAGGGACAGGCAAGGAAGGAGGGGCAGAGGTGTTGCCCTCTGTGTTAAGAAATGGATAGACTGTGAAGAGATGTCCCTGAAGAACAGTCAAGAGCAAGTTGAAAGCTTATGGGTAGGAATTAGGGATAAAGGCAACAAGGGGAACCTCATGTTTGGTGTCTACTACAGGCCAATTGATCAAGGGGAATCTGACATAGCCCCCTTACTCCAGGTACAGGAGGCATCACACTCGCAAGTTCTCCTCCTGCTGGGGGATTTCAACCACCCCGACGTCTGCTGGACAGGTAACACAGCGAGCTGTAGGCAATCCAGGAGACTCCTGGAGTGCTTCATTGATAACTTCTTAAACCAGGAAATAGACACTCCTACCCAAGGGAATGTGATACTGGACCTGATGGCCACCAATGCAAGTGAGCTCATGAGGGATGTCAAGACTGGAGGCAGTCTGGGCTGCAGTGATCATGCACTGGTGGAGTTCACACTCCTAAGGGATATGAGTCAGATGAGGAGCACAGTCAGGACCCTGAATTTTAGGAAAGTAAACTTCCAGCTCTTCAAGGAGTTACTCAATAGGACCTCCTGGGAAACGGTCCTGAGGGACAAGGGAGCAGAACAGAGCTGGCAGATCTTTCAGGATGCTTTCCATAGAGCACAAGAGCTTCCCATCCCCAGGTGTAAGAAATCAGGCAAGGAAGGGAAGAGACCAATGTGGCTGAATTGAGACCTGCTGGTCAAACTAAAAGGCAAGAAGGAACTGCACAGGCAGTGGAAGCAGGGACAGGTATCCTGGGAAGACTATAGAGACGCTGCTCGGTTATGTAGGGATGAGGTCAGGAACACCAAGGCGCGACTGGAGCTAAACCCGGCAAGGGCTGCAGAGAATAATAAGAAGGGCTTCTACAGGGATGTGAACCAGCAAAGGAAGGTTACAGAAAGTGTATTCCCCCGATGAGCGTGGACAGCAAACTAATAACAACAGATGGGGAGAAGGCTGAGGATTTCAATAACTTTTTTTGCCTCATTCTTCACTGACAGCCTATCATGTCACAGCTCCCAATCTGAAGGACCACAGAATGGGAACCAAGTGAAGTCCCTCCCACTGTAAGTGAAGATCAGGTTTGTAACTGCCTCAGGAACCTGAACATACACGAGTCTATGGGACCTGATGAGATGCATCCCAGAGTCCTGAGAGAATTGGCTGATGTAGTTGTCAAGCCACTCTCCACGATATTTGAAAAGTCACGGCAGTCAGGTGAAGTCTCTGGTGACTGGAAGAAGGGAAACATTACATCCATCTTTAAAAAGGATAAAAGGAAGACCCTGACAACTAATGACCAGTCAGCCTCACTTCTGTGTCAGGAAAGATCATAGAACAGATCCTCCTAGAGGTTCTGCTAAGGCACATGGAGGACAGGGAGGAGATTGAAGACAGCCAGCATGGCTCCACCAAGGACAAGTCCTACCTGAACAACCTAGTGGCTTTCTACAATGGAGTGACTACATTGGCGGTCAAGGGAATCATAGAATCACAGAATCACAAAATGTCAGGGGTTGAAAGGGACCTCAAAAGATCATCTAGTCCAGCCCCCCTGCCAGAGCAGGATCACCTACAGCAAACTGCACAGGAAGGCGTCCAGGCAGGTTTTGAATGTCTCCAGAGAAGGAGATTCCACAACCTCCCTGGGCAGCCTGTGTCAGGGCTCTGTCACCCTCACGGGAAAAAGTTTTTCCTAATATTTTTGTGGAACCTCCTATGTTCCAGCTTGTATCCATTGCCCCTTGTCCTGTCATTGGATGTCGCTGAAAAGAGCCTGGCTCCGTCCTCCTGACATTCCCCTTTGACACATTTATAAACATTGATGAGGTCATCCCTCAGCCTCCTCTTCTCCCAGCTAAAGAGATCCAGCTCCTTCAGCCTTTCCTCATCAGGGAGATGTTCCACTCCCTCCATCATCTTTGTGGCTCTGCGCTGGACTCTCTCCAGCAGTTCCCTGTCTCTCTTGAGCTGAGGGGTCCAGGACTGGACACAATATTCCAGATGGGACCTCACCAGGGCAGAGCAGAGGGGCAGGAGGACCTCTCTCCACCTACTTGCTACTCCCCTTCTAATCCATCCCAGGATGCCATTGGCCTTCTTGGCCATGAGGGCACACTGCTGGCTCATGGGCATCCTGTTGTCCACTAGAACCCCCAGGTCCCTTTCCCCTGCGCTGCTCTCCAGCAGGGCAGTCCCCAACCTGTACTGGCACATGGGGTTGTTCTTTCCCAAGTGCAAAACTCTACCCTTGCCCTTGTTGAACTTCATCAGATTTCTCCCTGCCCAGCCCTCCAGCCTGTCCAGGTCTCTCTGAATGGCAGCACAGCCTGCTGGGGTGTCAGCCACTCCTCCCAGTTCTGTGTCATCAGCGAATTTGCTGACAGCGCTCTCTAATCCCACATCCAGGTCACTGATGAATATGTTGAACAGCACCGGCTCCAGCACTGACCCCTGAGTGACCCAACTACACACAGGCCTCCAACTAGACTCTGCCCCATTGACTACAACTCTGCCATCTATCTGGACTTCTGCAAGGCCTTTGACACAGTCCCGCACAACATCCTTCTCTCTAAATTGGAGAGATATGGATTTGATGGGTGGACTGTTTGGTGGATAAGGAATTGGCTGGATGGTCACATCCAGAGGGTAGTGGTCACTGGCTTGATATCCAAGTGACAAGTCGTATCCCTCAGGGGTCTGTGGTGGGACCAGTGCTCTTCAATATCTTCATCAATGACATGGACAATGACAGTGGGATCAATTGCACCCTCAGCAGTTTTGCAGATGACACCAAGCTGAGTGGTGATGTCGATATGCTGGAGGGAGAGAATATCCTCCAGAGGGACCTGGACGAGCTGGAGAAGGGGGCCCATGTGAACCTCATGGGGTTCAACAAGGCCAAGTGCAAGGCCCTGCACTTGGGTCAGGGCAATCCTCATTATCAGTACAGGCTGGGGGATGATGTGCTAGAGAGCAGCCCTGCAGAGGACTTGGGCGTACTGATGGACGAAAAGCTGGACATGAGCCACCAATGCGGCTCAAAGACATAACCAGGTGGATGGATGGTGGTCGTGCAGTGGTTGTGGTCTGCCTGGACATCAGCAAGGCCTTTGACACCGTCTCCCACAGCATCCTCATAGGAAAACTGAGAAAGTATGGTCTGGATGACCAAGTAGTGAGGTGGGTTGCTAACTGGTTGAAGGGAAGAAGTCAGAGAGTTGTGGTCAATGGGGCAGAGTCTAGTTGGAGGCCTGTGTCTAGTGGGGTCCCTCAGGGATCAGTGTTGGGGTCGGTGCTGTTCAATATATTCATCAGTGATCTGGACGAGGGATTAGAGAGCGTTGTCAGCAAGTTTGCTGATGACACAGAACTGGGAGGAGTGGCTGACACCCCAGCAGGCTGTGCTGCCATTCAGAGAGACCTGGACAGGCTGGAAGGCTGGGCGAGGAGATATCTCATGCTTTTCAACAAGGGCAAGTGTAGAGTCTTACACTTCGGAAAGAACAACCCCATGTGCCAGTACAGGTTGGGGACTGCCCTGCTGGAGAGGAGCGCAGGGGAAAGGGACCTGGGGGTTCTAGTGGACAGCAGGATGCCCATGAGCCAGCAATGTGCCCTCGTGGTCAAGAAGGCCAATGGCATCCTGGGGTGTGCTAGAAGGGGAGTAGCAAGTAGGTGGAGAGAGGTCCTCCTCCCCCTCTACTCTGCCCTGGTGAGGCCGCATCTGGAATATTGTGTCCAGTCCTGGGCCCCTCAGCTCAAGAGAGACAGGGAACTGCTGGAGAGAGTCCAGCACAGCCACAGGGATGATGGAGGAAGTGGAACATCTCCCTGATGAGGAAAGGCTGAAGGAGCTGGGTCTCTTTAGCTTGGAGAAGAGGAGGCTGAGGGGTGACCTCATCAATGTTTATAAATATGTCAAGGGGGAATGTCAGGAGGACGGAGCCAGGCTCTTTTCAGCGGCATCCAGTGATGGGACAAGGGGCAACGGGTGCAAGCAGGAACACAGGAGGTTCCATAAAAATATGAGAAAAAATTTTTTCAGAGTGAGGGTGACAGAGCCCTGGCACAGGCTGCCCAGGGAGGTTGTGGAGTCTCCTTCTCTGGAGACATTCAAGACCCGCCTGGACGCGTTCCTGTGCAGTCTGCTGTAGGTGGTCCTGCTCTGGCAGGGGGGTTGGACTAGATGATCTTTTGAGGTCCCTTCCAACCTCTAACATTCTGTTTTTCTGTGATTATGTGATTCTGTAATGTGCACTCACAGCCCAGAAGGCCAATTACATCCTGGGCTGCATCAAAAGCAGCATGGCCAGCAGACAGAGCGATTCTGCCCCTCGTCTCTGCTCTGTTCAGACACCACCTGGAGTACTGCATCCAGCTCTGGAGCCCTCAGCATAAGAAGGACATTGACCTGTTGGAGCAGGTACAGAGGAGGGTCACAAAAATGATCAAATGGTTGGAGCACCTCTGTTCTGAGGACTGAGAGAATTGAGGTTGTTCAACCTCGAGTAGAGAATCATAGAATGGTTTAGGTTGGAAGGGACCTTAGAGATCATTTAATCCAACCTCCCTGTTCATAGAATCATAGAATCATAGAATGTTAGGGATTGGAAGGGACGCCAGGGACGCCACCACTCGACTAGGTCAGGCAACACGTGAGAACCGAACGGGAATCGAACCCACGACTTTTGGTGTTTCAAACACCACGCTCAACCCACTGAGCTAAATCGGCCCTCAGCCTCTGGGGAGACCTTATAGCAGACATTCAGTATCACAGAATCACAGAATGTCAGGGATTGGAAGGGACCTCGAAAGATCATCAAGTCCAATCCCCCTGCCAGAGCAGGAACGCCTAGTTAATGCTACATAGGAACGTGTCCAGGCGGGTCTTGAATGTCTCCAGAGAAGGAGACTCCACAACCTCTCTGGGCATCCTGTTCCAGTGTTCCGTCACCCTCACTGAGAAGAAGTTTCTTCTCGAGTTTAAGCGGAACCTCTTATGTTCCAGTTTCAGCCCATTACCCCTTGTCCTATCAGTGGTTGTCACCGATAAGAGCCTGGCTCCATCCTCGTGACACTCACCCTTTATATATTTGTAAACATTAATGAGGTCACCCCTCAGTCTCCTCTTCTCCAAAGTAAAGAGCCCCAGCTCCCTCAGCCTTTCCTCATAAGGGAGATGCTCCACTCCCTTCATCATCCTAGTTGCCCTGTGCTGGACTCTCTCCAGCAGTTCCCTGTCTTTCTTGAACTGAGGGGCCCAGAACTGGACACAATATTCCAGATGGGGTCTCACCAGGGCAGAGTAGAGGGGAAGGAGAACCTCTCTCGACCTACTAACCACCCCCCTTCTAATACACCCCAGGATGCCATTGGCCTTCCTGGCCACAAGGGCACGGTGCTGGCTCATGGTCATCCTGCTGTCCACCAAGACTCCCAGGTCCCTTTCCCCTACACTGCTCTCTAATAAGTCATTCCCCAACTTATATTGGAACCTGGGGTTGTTCCTACCCAGATGCAAGACTCTACATTTACCCTTGTTATATTTCATTAAATTTTTCCCCGCCCAACTCTCCAACCTGTCCAGGTCTCGCTGGATGGCAGCACAGCCTTCTGGTGTGTCAGCCACTCCTCCCAGCTTGGTGTCATCAGCAAACTTGCTGATAGTACTCTCTAGTCCCTCATCCAAGTCATCGATGAATATATTGAGGGACTCCACTGGATACAGGCCTCCAACCAGACTCCGCCCCATTGACCACAACTCTTTGGCTTCTTCCCCTTAGCCAGTTCGCAGTCCACCTCACTACCCGAGAGTCTAGACCACACTTCCTCAGTTTAGCAGCAAGGATGCTGTGGGAGACTGTGTCAAATGCTTTACTGAAGTCAAGGTAGACCACATCCACCGCTCTGCCATCATCTATCCACCTTGTTATATCCTCGTAAAAGGCTATGAGGTTAGTCAAGCACGACTACCCCTTGGCGAAGCCATGTTGACTGTCTCTAATGACCCTCTTATCCTTGATATGCCTTGAGATGGCACCAAGGATAAGTCGTTCCATCACTTTTCCAGGGATGGAGGTGAGGCTGACCGGTCTATAGTTTCCCGGGTCCTCCTTCTTGCCCTTTTTGAAGACTGGAGTGTCATTTGCTTCCCTCCAGTCCTCAGGCACCTCTCCTGTCTCCCAAGACTTGGTAAAGATGATGGAGAGTGGTCTAGCAATGACATCAGCCAGCTCCCTCAGCACCCGTGGATGCATCCCATCTGGACCCATGGATTTATGGATGTCCAGATTGCTTATTTGGTCCCTAACCCAGTCCTCATCGACTAAAGCAAACTCCTCCACTGCCCTGACTTCCTCTGGGGCCTCAGGGGAACGGGGCTCCTCAGGACAGCCTCTGGCAGAGCACCCACCTCATTCATCAGTGGGCCTACATTGCCTCTGGTGTTAGTTTCATCTGCCACGTATTTGATAGTATTTGAAGTACCTGAAGGGGGCCTACAGGAAAGGTGGGGAGGGACTGTTCACAAAGATGTGGAATGACAGGATGAGGGACAATGGTTTTAAACTAGACCAGGGTAGATTTATAGTAGATATCAGGAAGCAGTTCTTTACCAATGTTAAGTACCATAGATAGAAATGTGTGAAAGGGCCTCAGGCAGGAATGCAAGCAATGATATCAACTTCTACAAATGTGCCTGGCACCCTAGAGGAGTGAATTTTTGTATGGGCTCCTCGACAATCAAAGGACCATTAACTGTGTCATCAAGGACTATCAACCCTGGAGAAATGCATAGATTAGCAAAGACTTAACAGATGCCAGTTAAGAAGGACTCCACAAAGAAGAGAGACACCTCCATCAGCCACAAGGGATCACCAGAGACCATCAAAGACCTGCATGCGTAATAACTATGTATGTAGGATAATTAGTTCCTGGAGATAGGATGAATATGTATAATCTTTCTGGGAAAACTGATGCCTCTGTATGTAACAGAGGGATATAAGCTTGGACGAGTAAGAGACACAGCATGTGTGATAGGTAGAATTATCTCCCATGCATCTGATGCTGCAATAAAGAAATGCCTGCTTTCTAATGCTAAACTGAGTGTTAGAGTTCTTCATTGGCTGGATTTGGTAACTCTATGAAGATGGTGAAACACTGGCACAGGTTGCCCAGAGAGGTGGTGGAGGCCCCATCCCTGGAGACATTCAAGGTCAGGCTTGATGGGGCTCTGAGCAACCTGATCCAGTTAAAGCTGTCCCTGCTCACTGCAGAGGGGTTGGACTACATGACCTTTAAAGGTCCCTTCCAGCCCAACACATTCTATGATTCTATGATATCCCAAAAAGTCTGAATAGAAACCCAAAAGACTTTGGGACTTGACTGCAACCACTAAACGAGCATTCTTATCATATCATTAATAACCCCTTAGTTATATGAGGAAAAACATTTTAAAACATACTTTAAAAAAATTATTCTCACAAAGTAAAAGAACATGAACATATAAATTTCATGTTTTTCATTACTGGTTGATGAGACAATAAGGTTTAACTAAATAAAATGAAGTAGATAAAATGCTATAGAAAAAACACCCACATACTCAACAGGGTGGTTCAGCACAAAACTTGTTTTCTGTCCTGTGTTCAGAACCTCTGATTCTTATACTAACCAACATATTCAGCCTTCCAAAACAAAAGGAATTCTACAAGTACACATATGGAAGATTTACTATAAAAGCTGCAAAAACCATAAAGAAGCTATGTATGCTACTCAGAATGAATGTTTGCCCTGCTCAGTAACTGTTCACCTTAAGCATCTCTTTTTTTTTTTGATAGAACTCAAGCTCTACAGCCAGATGTCTTTTCTCTCAAATTCACTTACATCCAGCATTTCTTATCTGTCTATACATAATCTCCATGCATGAAATGACATGTACGAAACACAAATATTTACATCACCACCAAAAGGGTTTGAGAGGAGACAACTCTTTTTTGCTCTCAGGTGAAAACGAGTTTGACAGTTCCTGACTGATTTCAAGAACATGCTTGTTCATGTACCTATCTCTAAAGAAAAGTCAACTAAGCAAATTGAGCACTGCTCAGTTTCTTGTTATGGAAGGTTAAGGTAGTGCCCAGTTTAATATAAAGTTATGGCATTTAGATGAATAATGTGAATATAGCCTGTGGTTCTCAAAGAAAATAATCACAAGATAACAAAGGAATGAGCTAATGCCAACAAATGCCCATGAGCCAGCAATGTGCCCTCGTGGTCAAGAAGGCCAATGGCATCCTGGGGTGTGTTAGAAGGGGAGTAGCAAGTAGGTCAAGAGAGGTCCTCCTGCCTGTCTACTCTGCCCTGGTGAGGCCACATCTGGAATATTGTGTCCAGTCCTGGGCCCCTCAGCTCAAGAGGGACAGGGAACTGCTGGAGAGAGTCCAGCGCAGCCACAGGGATGATGGAGGAAGTGGAACATCTCCCTGATGAGGAAAGGCTGAAGGAGCTGGGTCTCTTTAGCTTGGAGAAGAGGAGGCTGAGGGGTGACCTCATTCATGTTTATAACTATGTCAAGGGGGAGTGTCAGGAGGACAGAGCCAGGCTCTTTTCAGTGGCGTCCATTGACAGGAAAAGAGGGAATGAGTGCAAGTTGGAACATAGGAGGTTCCACAAAAGTATTAGAGAAAACTTTTTGACTGTGAGGGTGACAGAGCACTGGCACAGGCTGCCCAGGGAGGTTGTGTAGTCTCCTTCTCTGGAGACATTCAAGACCCGCCTGGACACGTTCCTGTGCGATCTACTGTAGGTGGACCTGCTCTGGTAGGGATTGGACTAGATGATCTTTGAGGTCCCTTCCAACCCCGAACATTCTGTGATTCTGTGAAAAGATGAATCATCTCCTGACCAGGGGTATAGGAAAGGGGGAAGTGTAGTTGCCTGAGGGTAACCTAATGTAACCTAAGACTAATTCATCATGGCTCGGCTTCGTGAAGGAAGATATGGGAAGGGCTCTACCTACACTTGCTACAAGCGCGCTGATGGCTAAAAAGGCCGATGCGGGATAGGCAAGTCCGGTTGCAAAAGGCACAGCGGAAAGTCTCCTTAGGCGGGATTGGCGAGGCACGGTTCTTTCTGCGTTGTCTTTTCTCCTCGAGACTAATTCTACGTGCATTCTCAAAGGAGGCAGCAGCGTTATGGATGGTGTGTCTCCATGTCTCCCGATTGGAGGCCAGAGTGGACCACTGATGGTAGTCAATATGGCCAAAACTGAGGTATTGTTTCAGAGTCCTTGTATCTCCTCTTTGGGGCTCCTCTGTTGCGGCAGCCGGTGGCGAGTTCACCACAGAGCACAACCTTAGGGAGGCAGTGATCCTCCATCCTGGAGACGTGCCCTGCCCAGCGCAGCTGCGTCCTCAGCAGCACAGCCTCAATACTGGTGACCCCTGCCTGTTCAAGGACAGTAACATTAGTCACGTAGTCAGTCCAGTGGATGTTTAGGATGGCACGGAGGCAGCGTTGATGGAAGCGTTCAAGGAGTCGCAGGTGGTGGCGATAGATGACCCATGATTCAGACCCATACAAAAGAGCAGACAGTACAATGGCTCTGTAGACACTGATCTTTGTACTTTTCTTCAGGTGTTTATTGCACCAGACTCTTTTATGGAGTCTTCCAAAAGCTCTGTATGCCTTTGCTAACCTGTTGTCTCTCTTTTCATCAGTCTTACCATCCGAGGAAATGATAATTCCTAGATAGGTGAACTGCTGGACTGACTTAAGCTCTGATTTGCCTATGGTGATGTGGGGATGATGGAAGACTTCCTGAGGTGCAGGCTGGTAAAGAACTTCTGTCTTCTTCAAGCTGACATCCAGCCCAAAAAGCTCAGCAGCCTCTGCAAGGCAGGATGTTAAGCGCTGCAGAGCTGCTTCTGTGTGAGCAACGAGGGCGGCATCGTCAGCAAAAAGCAGCTCGCAGACAAGGTGATTTAGGGTCTTAGTGTGGGCCTTCAGTCACCTTAGATTGAACAGGTTACCATCGGTACGATAACGGATGTAAATGCCGTTATCTTCATCGAGGTCTGTCGTGACCCTTTGGAGCATCGTGCTGAAGAAGATGACTGTGAATAGAGTTGGTCCGAGAACGCAACCCTGTTTCACACCATTGGTTGTTGAGAAGGGCTCAGAGAGTGCATCGCCATATCTGACTTGGCCGCACTGATCCTCGTGTTTGAGGAACTTGGGAGGACATCCTAATCGTTCCAAGATCTGCCACAGGCCTTTTCTGCTCACAGTGTCAAAAGCTTTGGTGAGGTCGACGAAAGTTACAGAGAGTCCTTTGTTCTGTTCCCTACACTTCTCTTGCAGCTGTCTGAGAACAAATACCATGTCTGTGGTACTCCTGTTGGCTCTGAAACCACGTTGGCTTTCAGGTAGAAGTTCTTCTGAGAGAGCTGGTACTAGTCTGTTCAAAAGTATTCTTGCAAGGATTTTACCAGCAATAGAGAGCAAAGTAGTACCTCGGTAGTTTGAACAGTCTGATTAGTAAGACTAATTAGCATGGTAAAAATAATGCCCCTGGGAGGAGATCTTACATGTTCATGTCAGACCACCTTTGCATACTGAAATAGCCACTAGTTGGAGCATGAGCAGAAGTCATATGATCGAAAGGTGACCAATGAACAAGTTTCGTGTAACTTTCCTTTGTTGAAACATGTATAAAAGCCTACAACCCCTCTGAAGAGGGGTGCTAGTTTTGTGAACTATTGCCTGGCACCCTGTTCTGTACAGAACTGCACTAAAGGTTAGAAGGTGGATCTTGACTCTGTGTGCTCATTGGCTCCTGCACAACAGACAACAAGCCTACTTACAAGAAGAGATGATAACAAGGTACATGAAGATCCCAGCACAAGATGTGGACCTGTTGGTGTGGGTCCAGGAGGACCACAACAATTATCAAAGGGCTGGAACAACACTTCTGTGAAGAAAGGCTGAGAGTTGGAGTTGTTCAGCCTGGAGAAGGCTCCTGGGAGAACTTAATGTGGCCTTTTAATATATAAAGGGGCTTATATGAAAGAGAGAGAGACTTTTTTACCAGGGCCTGTAGTGATAAGACCAAGAGGTATTGGTTTTAAACTGAAAGAGTGCAGATTTAGACTGAATATAAGGAAGACATTCTCTACGATGAGATTGGTGAGACACTGGAACAGGTTGCCCAGAAAAGTTGTGTATGCCCCACCACTGGAATTGTTCATGGTCAAGTCGGACAGGGCTTTGAGCAATCTGATCTAGTGAAAGATGTCCCTGCCCATGGTAGTGTTGTAATCAAAATAAACTTTTAAGGAGCTAATTGCTTAATGAATAACTAATCACCATTTTAATTACATTTGTTTATTGTTTTATATTAGGATAAGGAATATAAAACCCTACTTATGCTAAGAAGTCGCGTGTAGGCCTTGGCTAGAGCTAGAGCTGGTGCAAGTTGCAAAACTGGCTGGGAATGTTTCGCACTTGTTAAGGCCAGATCTATATCACTGCACCTGTACTTTAATACCAATACCAGCATATTTCATTTAGACAGATCAATGCACGCATTTCACGTGGGCATGCCTCCCTACCTCCCTATTTTGTGCTGTGTGATCAAATGTGGTCTCATCCCAATGGCCAACGATTGTATGGAAATAGGATATAGGAATATTAATAAGGGATGAACCAATCATTGTAAAGGTTAGAGTTAATAGCAGGCATAGTATGCATGTTTATGTTAAAATATGTTAAAGATCATGACTTTGCAAAAAAAAGTGTATAAATAAATTTAATTTTTGTGATGTATTCGAAGCACTGGGTGAATCCCAGGCTTCCCAGCACTGCAATAAAGAAGTGCCTGCTTATCTACGTGTAGATAAGTTTTGTCATTTTTGCGACCTTTCCCTTTGAAAACAGCAACAGTAGGGGGATTGGAACTAGATGATCTTTAAAGGTCTCTTCCAACCGCAAGCATTCTATGATTTTGACAAAATCATCCTAGTACTGACTACAAGCTCATTGGCCATAATATACATTTGTATTTTGCATTGTCTGAACACATTATCTCAACGAAATTCAAACTCCTTTAAAACACATCTCAGCTTAAACAGTGGAGCATTTCACATCCTCTGAAACTGTAACAGGAGTTCACTGAATGGTGAATATTTCTCTTCCCTATAGCAGCTATAAATAGAGAGATGGAACAATATGGAATTCTTATTTTTAACACCTTTTAGTTTTATCCTTACAGAGTAAGGCCAAAACCAAAATACACAATGAATCTGCCTGCCTAAATCTATCTTCATTATAGCTTTTCCAATGTAAATTAAAAAATCACAATAGCTCTACAAACTATTCGTATGGTCCAAGTTCAATGGCATTCAGTTGTTTGGAATTGTATCGAAGAGGGGGAGGATAGGTCAACAGTACTACTTTATTTCTCACTCCGGAAAGCATTTTCATTACTACTAAAGCAGTACACTAATAAGCCTTGCAATCATTAGTGAGAATTTTGAAATCAAGACAAGTCCAGTGATAAAGCATCAGAATCACATTGCTTACACAGTTCAAGCACATATAACAAAGCTTGATTTATAACTTGCATTAGTGGAGTAAACATAAAATACACAAATCTCCCCCTCTGATTCCTTTTCAGTCGCATGAAAAATAATGTCAGAGAATATTGGGACTTCAAGTGTGTAATAATGCAAGTACAATTTAAGAGAGGCCAGACAGAAGCCTAATTAACTATGATCATGGTGAGAGAACATTTGGGCAGTATTTCCTTCTCTGCTTCCATGTTCTCTGAGAAGCACCTGCGGAGACCTCACTTACATATTGCTTCAAAGAAAGGAAAGAGGTGAGGAAAATCATTCTAATGTTAACAAAGCTGGGTGTGCATTCCTGGGAAGAATGGACTCCAGAAAATCATTTATATGTTAATAAGGCTGTGTACCCATGCCTGGGAGGGATGGACTCCTTGAGTAGCTTATTAACTGATACAGTTGACACTATGGAGAGATGGGTCTCAGTGGAGCCTCTAGGCATGTCCAGTATTAGCTCAGAAGTGGGGGTTGGAAACAATCACAGACTGCTAGTTTTTAGATTAAAGGATTTTTCCTTTTGTTAGGAAGGAATGTTGTTAAACTAGACATCTCAGATCTTAAATATTAATGATTTTCCACCACACTAAGGTGATGTCTGGGTAAAATAGAAGTAGCATACCAGGGCTGTCTCAAACTGCTTTTCCTCCCATTCATTATAAAAAGCATCTAAAATATTGTTTTTTAAATACTGTGGTGGTTTGACCCTGATTGGAGGCCAGGAGCCCACCAAAGCTGCTCTATCACTCCCCCTTTTTAGATGGACAGGGGAGAGGGAAGATATAATGAGAAACCCATGGGTTAAGATAAAAACAGTTTAATATAGCAAAAGCAAAGACTGCAAGTGGAAGCAAAGCAAAACAAAGATTATTCTCTACTTCCCATCAGCGGGCGATGTCCGGCCGCTTTCCCAGGACGCCAGCCAAGGTGACTCCTCGAGGTTGAGAGTCCTCATCTTTGTACGGGTGAGTGTATAATACGATCCGGATCGTTATTTGTAGAGGAATTTCTTGTGGAGCAGAGGTGCGGTATAACTTTAAAAGTGTGGACAACCCAGCTTAGGCCTAAACAAAGGCTCTGTCCTTGAAGCTGCCTTGGAACACAGGGAGGAGGAGGTTTTATCTGTTTTGTGAAGAGCCTTGCCAGGGGGAGAAAGCGGGGGTGAGAGCCGCTTGCATAGTTGAATGGCACTACCCAATAAAACGCTGGCGTGTGTGAACCTGTAACTGACCAACTCTGTTAAGGGGCAGGCGCGGGGACACTGCTGAACTGTATATATTGAGCTGTCCGGAGCAATAAAGGGAGGACGATCTGTAGCCATATTGGTGTGATGATCGTTAACTTGGCCGGCTCTCCGAAGGGACCCTCTTCATCTGGCGCCTGAACAAGGGACGCTTAAATGAGGATTGCTTAAATGCGGGAAGACTCCGAAGCATCGGACGTGAGCCGATTTGGGAGCCGGAGAGCCGGAGGCAGGAGAGTTCCGAGTGTGACCAAAAGGGCACCGGAGACCAGAGCTTGAGCAGCCGATCAAGCCCCTGCCAAGGTAAGACCGCGATGGAAACGGACGCGGCAACTCGCCTCCTTAGTATACTCTCTAAGAGAGGAGGAAAAGTAAAGGAGCGAGACGTATTAGCCCCATGGGCTCGGAAATGGGAGAAAATGAACGACCCGCCATTAATCTTTAGTTCCACGGAATGGCGTGAAGTAGGAGATCTTTTGTGGGACTGTACTCTAGAGGGAGGAAAAGAAGGAAAGGAAGCGAAAGAACTAGGAACAGTTTGGAAAACCATAATACGCACTCTAGAAATCATGCAAGCAGAAAAGAAAGTTGCTGCGGCAGCGATCGAAGCGTTGGGGGGAGGGCAGGAAAGGAAAAAGGCAAAGGAAGAAACTCCCTGCTCGTCCCGACTGGGTGGAAGAAAAAAAAAAAAAAAAAAAAAAGAAAAAGGAGAAACTGCACTGCGTTGCAGAATTAAGACTTTCGTCCTTGAGCTGAGCTCTTTTCTAAACAAGTGCATAACTCTTGCTTGCTAATTATGAAAAGAGACCCTGACCAGCCAGGTACAGCTCATGTTGAGAGCTTGTCCGTGAGAATGAAGATAAGACGCTTCTTGTACACCAGATGTGCATGGGAGTGAATGGGAGAGTATGATCAAAACAGACCTGGGAAATTCTGCTCTCCCTGTGTGATAACAGCGTGATTGAAGTAATACTTGAGCTAATAAGAAAAAATAAAAATAAAAAAAAAATAAAAAGGGGGAGGGGAAGAAGGAAGATCAGGATGAACCCCTGAAAGAGATGCTGAACAAACTCGCTGAATTATCAACTAGACAGCAAGAAATAGAAGAAACCCTTAAACCAGTTCAGCTCCCCCATTACCATCAGCTCCCTCACTCAAGCCTGATTTTCAAGCTTGAACCATAAAGGATCCTTTGCAACAGCGATGGAGCGGTGTCATCAGAGACGCTGTAATAGAGGGAGATTGGGAAGCAGCCAGTTCGATTGCGTGTCCTGTTATTATTAATAACGGCTAAGGGACCTGGGAACCGCATGATCCTGCATGATGTGGCTGTGCAGCATCCTGTCACCTCAACAGCGCAGCAGCAACACGACTGTGCACTGGGCCTGCCTGTTGAACCCCTTGTTTCGCCCAGTGACGTGATGGGACCCTGAGATACTGATTACCAACGACGATATGGATTGGACTGGCAGAAGATGCTTACGGCTGATGGCAGAGCAATTACGGGAAAATGTGACTGTTCTCAATGTTACCTGTTGTATTAATATGTATCCTCTTTGTGTGACTAACAATGAAGCTTATATTGGTTGTGTAATCAAAGCCACATAGTAGGTGTTAAGGTTTATGTACTAACCAGCAGAGTGATCTTTCTTTAGCTAAAAGCAAGGCAGGGAAACCAGCTGCCTTTTGCTTTGTTAGAAGTGTGTGATTAAGGATCAAAGTATGATTTAGGGTGATGGGTGTGAGAACTTTGACAGGATGAATTAAGAGTTTAGTTAAGGCATTTTTGGTTATTGCAGTTTTAATTGTTATAGGCTTAGTTATGTTTAGTTGTTTGATAAGTATAATCAAGAAAATTATAAGCAAGCTACCGGATGAAGCCTGGGTTGTCCAAAAAGAAAAAGGGGGATATGTAGAGGAATTTCTTGTGGAGCAGAGGTGCAGTATAACTTTAAAAGTGTGGACAACCCAGCTTAGGCCTAAACAAAGGCTCTGTCCTTGAAGCTGCCTTGGAACACAGGGAGGAGGAGGTTTTATCTGTTTTGTGAAGAGCCTTGCCAGGGGGAGAAAGCGGGGGTGAGAGCCGCTTGCATAGTGGAATGGCACTACCCAATAAAACGCTGGCGCATGTGAACCTGTATCTGACCAACTCTATTAAGGGGCAGGCGCGGGGACACTGCTGAACTGTATATATTGAGCTGTCCGGAGCAATAAAGGGAGGACGATCTGTAGCCATATTGGTGTGATGATCGTTAACTTGGCCGGCTCTCCGAAGGGACCCTCTTCAGTTATTCTTTGTTAAGGGTTGGGTGTAGTGCAGTAGCCGCTCTTCTCAACCGATACCGAAACTTGTAAACTTGGGGGAGCTTTCATTTCGTAATAAATCCAGTTTAATTACGCGTGTGGATTTGACTGAGAATGGGAGCACTCCTCACACCAGTATATTGAGGAAGGTGATTCTCCCCCTCCACTCCAATCTTGTGAGACCCCACTTGGTGTTCTGTATCCAGCTCTGGGGTCCCCCGTGGAAGAAAGACATGAACCTCTTGGAGCAGGTACGGAGGAGGGCCACAAAACTGATCAGAGAGCTGGAACACCTCTACTATGAAGAAAGGCTGAGATTGTCCACCCTGGAGAGAAGAAAACTCCAGGGAGACCTTATTGTGGCTTTTTGATATATAAAGAGGGCTTATATGACAGACAGAGACTTTTTACCAGAGCCTGTAGTGATAGGAAGAGGGGCAATGGTTATTAACTGAAAGAGGGTATACAATTGCAAGAAAAAGTATGTGAACCCTTTGGAATTTCATGGTGTCCTACATTAATTTGTCATAAAAGGTGATCTAACCATCATCTAAATCAAGAGCTTTGACAAATAGAATGTGCCTAAAATAATAACACAAAAATAATTCTGATCCTGCATGTCTTTATGTAACACACTCATTCAACATTCAAAATGAGAGTGGAAACAGGCTGGAGAGATGAGCAGGGAGAAATTTTATGAAATACAACAAGGGCAAATGTAGAGTCTTGCATCTGGGAAAGAACAACTCCATGTACCAGTACAGGTTGGGGACTGACCTGCTGGAGAGCAGTATAGGGGAGAGGGACCTGGGGGTTCTGGTGGACAGCAGGATGACCATGAGCCAGCAATGTGCCCTCGTGGCCAAGAAGGCCAATGGCATCCAGGGGAGTTGTGGTGGTTTGACCCTGACTGGAGGTGAGGAGCCCACCAAAGCCACTCTATCACTCCCCCTTTTAGATGGACAGGGGTGAGGGAAAATACAATGAGAGGTCTGTGGGTTAAGATAAAAGCAGTTTAATACAGCAAAAACAAAGATTACTCTCTACTTCCCATCAGCGGGCGACGTTTGGCTGCTCTCCCAGGAAGCAGGGCTCCAGTACGCATAGTGGTTGCTCCGGAGGACAAACACAATTCATGAATGCCCCCCCACTTCCCTCTTCCCTCTCGCTTTTATATCTGAGCTGACGTCATATGGCATGGAATACCCCTTTGGTCAGTTTGGATCAGCTGGCCCGGCTGTGTCCCCTCCCAAGATGTTGCCCACCCCCAGCCTGCTGTTGGGGGAATGTTGGAAAACCACAGCCTCGGTGCTGTGTGAGCACTGCTCAGCAGTAGCCAAAACCCTGGGGTGCTCTCAACACCCTTCTAGCTACCACTCCAAAAACACAGCACCGAGAGAGCTGCTGTGGGAAGATTAACTCCACCTCAGCCTGACCCAATATAATCTCCACCCCTTATTCCATACCATTTGCGTCATGCTCAGGTCTCACATATTTGGACCATATTAATATCTAACATGCGTATTTATACATGTTGGTTAACTACTATTCCCCAGTCTTTCAACAGAGAGATGCTTCGTTTCCACTCTACGCTTTTCTTTCACTGCTTCAAATGTTACTTGGGCCCCGTCTGTAGCATTTAGGACAGGAGAAGTAGCACATCCAACCGTTGGGCACCAACACCGATTTGGTTTGGGTCACCACTGCATTCTTCTTGTTCCTTGTGAAACTTACTCTTCATCAGTTCAGGTTGTCACTTCCTACAACAGGCAACTCGCATACCAGATTACTTTTCCCCCAAGGTTAAATCACCTTGAGACACACATCAGGTCTCCCCATCCTCCCGCATTACCCACCAAGTACACCCAGGTCCTTGAGCAAAGACAATCCCACGAATGGGTTTGCCTTTTCCCATGGGAGGAGCAACCCACACTGCCTTCCCCAGCCACCTCCCCATGTGCACTACGGGGACCTTATCTCCTCCTACAGTATGTAGAGGTTCTGTTTGGGCAGAACCTGGACGGTTAGCAGATCCTCTAGAGTTAACCAGCCAAGTGGCTTCTGCTAAATTTGTATCCCAGTGCTTCCATGCCCCATGACCCAATGCTCTCGACAGTCTTTAACAGTCCATTAAATCTCTCAATCTTTCCAGAGGCTTGTAGATGATAGGGGATGTGATACACTCACTCGATGCCGTGTTTCTTGGCCCAGGAATTTATGAGATTATTTCGGAAATGAGTCCCATTGTCTGATTCAGTTCTCTCTGGAGTACCATGTCACCACAAAATTTGCCTTTCCAGGTCTAAGATGGTATTTCGGGCAGTGGCGTGGTTTACATGTCTCAAGCCAACCAGTCATTCCTTCTATCACGATGAATACATAGTGCTTGCCTTGGCGTGTTTGTGGCAGCGGTCCAATACAGTCAATTTGCCAGGCCTCACCATAATGAAAACCCAGCCACCACTCTCTGTTCCAGGGAGATTTTACTCTTGTGGCTCGCTTGATTGCAGCACGTCTCACATTCATGAGCGATCTGTGCAATGGCCTCCATGGTCAGGTCCACCCCTCGATCACGAGCCCACCTGTATGTAGTGTCTCTCCCTAGATGTCCTGATGTTTCATGGGCCCATCGAGCTACAAATAGTGTAGAGGAATTTCTTGTGGAGCAGAGGCACGGTATTACTTTAAAAACGTGGACAACCCAGCTTAGGCCTAAACAAAGGCTCTGTCCTTGAAGCTGCCTTGGAACACGGGGAGGAGGAGGTTTTATCTGTTTTGTGAGAGCTTTGCGAGATGCTTGGCTGGAGGTGCTGGGCCCGGGGGGAGAAGGGGGGGGCGAGAGCCGCTTGCATAGTGGAATGGCACTACCCAATAAAACACTGGCGTGTGTAAACCTGTAACTGACCAACTCTGTTAAGGGGCAGGCGCGGGGACACTGCTGAACTGTATATCTTGAGCTGTCTGGAGCAATAAAGGGTAACTACTTGTAGCCATATCAGTGGGATTTGTCATTGTCTTGACCGGCTCTCCGACGGGACCCTCTTCATCTGGCGCCCGAACAGGGACCCTCTATGGACGCTTAAATGCGGATTGCTTAAATGCGGGAAGACTCCGAAGCATCGGACGTGAGCCGATTTGGGAGCCGGAGAGCTGGAGGCAGGAGAGTTCCGAGTGTGACCAAAAGGGCACCGGAGACCAGAGCTTGAGCAGCTGATCAAGCCCCTGCCAAGGTAAGACCGCGATGGAAACGGACGCGGCAACTCGCCTCCTTAGTATACTCTCTAAGAGAGGAGGAAAAGTAAAGGAGCGAGATGTATTAGCCCCATGGGCTCGGAAACGGGAGAAAATGAACGACCCGCCATTAATCTTTAGTTCCTCGGAATGGCGTGAAGTAGGAGACTTTTTGTGGGACTGTACTCTAGAGGGAGGAAAAGAAGGAAAAGAAGCGAAAGAACTAGGAACAGTTTGGAAAACCGTAATACGCACTCTAGAAATCATGCAAGCAGAAAAGAAAGTTGCTGCGGTAGCGATCGAAGCGTTGGGGGGAGGGCAGGAAAGGAAAAAGGCAAAGGAAGAAACTCCCTGCTCGTCCCGACTGGGTGGAAGAAAAAAAAAAAAAAAAAAAAAAAAGAAAAAGGAGAAACTGCACTGCGTTGCAGAATTAAGACTTTCGTCCTTGAGCTGAGCTCTTTTCTAAACAAGTGCATAACTCTTGCTTGCTAATTATGAAAAGAGACCCTGACCAGCCAGGTACAGCTCATGTTGAGAGCTTGTCCGTGAGAATGAAGATAAGACGCTTCTTGTACACCAGATGTGCATGGGAGTGAACGGGAGAGTATGATCAAAACAGACCTGGGAAATTCTGCTCTCCCTGTGTGATAACAGCGTGATCGAAGTAATACTTGAGCTAATAAGAAAAAAAAAAAAAAAAAAAAAAAAAGGAAAAAAAAAAAAAAGGAAAAAAAAAAAAAAAGGAAAAAAAAAAAAAAGAGAGAGGGGGAAGAAGGAAGATCAGGATGAACCCCTGAAAGAGATCCTGAACAAACTCGCTGAATTATCAACTGGACAGCGAGAAATAGAAGAAACCCTTAAACCAGTTCAGCTCCCCCACTACCATCAGCTCCCTCACTCAAGCCTGATTTTCAAGCTTGAACCATAAAGGATCCTTTGCAACAGTGATGGAGCGGTGTCATCAGAGACGTTATAATAGAGGGAGATTGGAAAGCAGCCAGTTCGATTGAGTGTCCTGTTATTATTAATAATGGACAAGGGACTTGAGAACCGCATGATCCTGCATGATGTGGCTGTGCAGCATCCTGTCACTTCAACAGCACAGCAGCAACACGACCGTGCACTGGGCCTGCCTGTTGAATCCCTTTGTTTCGCCCAGTGACGTGATGGGACCCTGAGGTACCGATTACCAACGATGATATGGACTGGACTGGCAGAAGATGCTTACGGCTGATGGCAGAGCAATTGTGGGAAAATGTGACTGTTCTCAATGTTACCTGTTGTATTAATATGTATCCTCTTTGTGTGACTAACAATGAAGCTTATGTTGGTTGTGTAATCAAAGCCACATAGTAGGTGTTAAGGTTTATGTACTAACCAGCAGAGTGATCTTTCTTTAGCTAAAAGCAAGGCAGGGAAACCAGCTGCCTTTTGCTTTGTTAGAAGTGTGTGATTAAGGATCAAAGTATGATTTAGGGCGATGGGTGTGAGAACTTTGACAGGATGAATTAAGAGTTTAGTTAAGGCATTTTTGGTTATTGCAGTTTTAATTGTTATAGGCTTACTTATGTTTAGTTGTTTGATAAGTATAATCAAGAAAATTATAAGCAAGCTAGTGGATGAAGCCTGGGTTGTCCAAAAAGAAAAAGGGGGATATGTAGAGGAATTTCTTGTGGAGCAGAGGCACGGTATTACTTTAAAAACGTGGACAACCCAGCTTAGGCCTAAACAAAGGCTCTGTCCTTGAAGCTGCCTTGGAACACGGGGAGGAGGAGGTTTTATCTGTTTTGTGAGAGCTTTGCGAGATGCTTGGCTGGAGGTGCTGGGCCCGGGGGGAGAAGGGGGGGCGAGAGCCGCTTGCATAGTGGAATGGCACTACCCAATAAAACACTGGCGTGTGTAAACCTGTAACTGACCAACTCTGTTAAGGGGCAGGCGCGGGGACACTGCTGAACTGTATATCTTGAGCTGTCTGGAGCAATAAAGGGTAACTACTTGTAGCCATATCAGTGGGATTTGTCATTGTCTTGACCGGCTCTCCGACGGGACCCTCTTCAAAATAGCTCACCCTTATGTTCCCAGTCCAGGTCCACCTGAACTATTTCAATTTTTGCAGCCTTGTCTACTTGTTCATTGTTTCAATGTTCTTCAGTGGCGCGGCTTTTGGGCACGTGAGCATCTACATGACGCACCTTCAGAGTCATGTTTTCTACTCGAGTAGCAATATCTTGCCACAATGCAGCTGCCCAGATGGGTTTACCCCTGTGCTGCCAATTGATCTTCTTCCACTGCTGTAACCACCCCCATAGGGCATTAACCACCATCCAGGAATCAGTATAGAGTACTGGCCACTTTTCTCGTTCAGCCATCACCAGGGCTAGTTGGATGGCTTTCACCTCTGCAAATTGACTTGACTCGCCTTCTCCTTCAGTGACCTCCACAACTTGTTGTGTGGGACTCCACACAGCAGCTTTCCACCTCCGATGGTTCCCTACCACACGGCAGGATCCATCAGTAAACAAAGCATAGCATCGTTCATTCTCTGGTAGTTCATTCTATGGTAGTTCATTCTATGGTGGTGCCTCTTGGGCACGAACCACCTTCTCAGGCACTGCCCCAAAATCTCTGCCTTCTGGCCAGTCCATGATCTCTTCCAGGATTCCTGGGTGATTGGATTTTCCCAGTCGAGCTCGTTGTGTGATCAATGCTACCCACTTACTCCATGTAGCACTAGTTGCATGATGTGTGGAGGGGATATTCCCCCCGAACATCCAGTGCAACACAGGCAGCCGGGGTGCCAAGAGGAGGGATGCCTCTGTACCAACCACTTCTGAAGCAGCTCGAGCTCCCTCGTATGCTGCCAGAATCTCCTTCTCAGTTGGGATATAGTTGGCTTCTGATCCTCTGTATCCCCTGCTCCAAAATCCTAATGGTCGACCTCGAGTTTCTCCTGATGTTTTTTACCGGAGACTCCATGTAAGACCATACTTTCCAGCTGCATATATTTTGCACTGATGGTCCTGTCCGGATAGGCTCAAGTGCCACTGCACGAGCTATTTCCTGTTTCATCTGCTTGAAGGCTTGTTGTTGTTCAGGGCCCCACTCAAAATCATTCTTCTTTCGGGTCACTCGGAAAAGAGGTCTCACAAGCTGACTGTAACCTGGAATGTGCATCCTCCAGAACCCCACAAGGCCTAGGAAAGCTTGTGTTTCCTGTAGGGGAATTTCTTGTGGAGCAGGGGCGCGGTGTCCCTTTAAAGGTGTGGACAACCCAGCTTAGGCCTAAACAAAGGCTCTGTCCTTGAAGCTGCCTTTGAGCACGGAGAGGAGGAGGTTTTATCTGTTTTGTGAGAGCTTTGCAAGATGCTTGGCTGGAGGTGCTGGCCCCGGGGGGAGAAGGGGGGCCGAGAGCCGCCTGCATAGTTGAATGGCACTACCCAATAAAACGCTGGCACGTGTAAACCTGTAACTGACCAACTCTGTTAAGGGGCAGGAGCGGGGACACTGCTTAACTGTATATATTGGGCTGTCCGGAGCAATAAAGGGAGGACGACTTGTAGCCATATTGGTGTGATGGTCGTTAACTTGGCCAGCTCTCCGAAGGGACCCTTCTAGAGTTTCCTTCTTGTTAGCTGGTGGGGACATAGTCGCAATTTTGTCGACTACATCCATAGGCACGTGACGGCGTCCATCCTGCCATTTTATTCCTAAAAACTGAATCTCTTGTGCAGGTCCCTTGACCTTGTTTTTCTTTATGGCGAAGCCAGCCTTCAGAAGAATCTCAATTATTCTTTTTCCTTTCTCAAACACCTCTTCTGCCTTATTGCCCCACACAATGATGTTGTTAATGTATTGTAGATGTTCAGGGGCATCACCTTTTTCCAGTGAGATTCGGATTAGTCCGTGACAAATTGTGGAGCTGTGCTTCCACCCCTGGGGCAGTCAGTTCCAGGTATATTGAACATCCCTCCACGTGAGAGCAAACTATGACCTGCACTCTGCTGCCAAAGGAATCGAAAAAAATGCATTGGCAATGTCAATTGTGGCATAGCACCTGGCTGCCTTTGACTCCAGTTCATATTGGAGCTCCAACATGTCTGGTGCAGCAGCACTCATCAGTGGTGTCACTTCGTTCAGGCCACGATCATAGAATCATAGAATGGCCTGGGCTGGAAGGGACCTCAGAGATCATTTTAATCCAACCTCCCTGTTGTGAGCAGGGACGCCACCTCTCGACTAGGTCAGGCAACACACGTGAGAACCGAACGGGAATCGAACCCGTGACCTTGGTGTTTCAAGCACCACGCTCAACCCACTGAGCTAAACCGGCCCTCAGATAGTCCACGATTAGTCTCCACCCCCCATCAGATTTTTGCACTGGCCATATGGGACTATTAAAAGGTGAGTGTGTCTTGCTGATCACTCCCTGGGCTTCCAACTGATGAATCAGCTCATGGATGGTAGCCAGGGAGTCTCAATTTGTGTGATACTGCCGCACCTGCTGTTCTTCAACTTGCAGCAGTCCTACAATGAAGGGATCTTCTGAGAGGCCAGGCAGGGTAGACAGCTGTTTGATCTTCTCTGTAGTTACTGTAGCCACACCAAAAGCCCACCGGTAGCCCTTTGGGTCCTTGAAATACCCTCTCCTGAGGTAGTCTATGCCAAGAATACAAGGGGCCTCCGGGCCAGTCACAACGGGGTGCTTTTCCCACTTGTCCCCTGTTAAGCTCACATCAGCCTCCAGCACAGATAATTCTTGGCATCCTCCTGCCACTCCTGAAATCCAAACAGGTTTTGAGCCTCTATGTCTTGAGGGCATTAACGTACACTGTGCACCAGTGTCCACCAACGCTTTATACTTCTGTGGGTCTGATGTGCTAGGCTCACACAGCACCAAGGGACCTGCTGTGGGAAGATTAACTCCACCTCAGCCTGACCCAATACAAATACTAACAAAGAGAATTACAGATATTAAGAATATCAAGTAAATGCAGTTTTTATACCTCAGGAAACTGGTTTTACACTTGAAGACTATACTCTAAACAGTGTTCTTGATGTACTTCTCCTTTTGAGCTTTCTGAATCTTACGTCCTGTGGAAGATTTACAGATTCTCATGGTTTTTTGTATGTACAGACAATGTCTTCTCACTTGCAAGAATATCATCTCGTCTCTTCTCGTCTCATCTCGTCTCTTCTCGTCTCATCTCGTCTTGTCTCTTCTCGTCTCGTCTCGTCTCATCATCTTAAAGAAATGCTTGACAGTATTATCCTGAGCTGTCACTGGATGGCAGCCAACTGAAGAATCTTCTCCTTATCAAGAATCTCCCCTCCTCAGGAAGCTGTAGAGAGCAATGAGGTAGCCCCTTGGCCACCTTCTGGCCAAACTAGACAAACCCAGATTCCTCAACTGCTCCTCATAGGACATGCCTTCCAGCCCTTTCACCAGCTTTGTTGTCCTCCTCTGGACGCATTCAGGGACCTTCACATCCTTCTTAAATTGTGGGGGCCCACAACTGCACACAGTATTCAAGGTGAGGTCATACCAGTACTGAATACAGCAATATAATCACCTCTTTTGACGTTCTGGTTATGCTGTGTTTGATGAACCCCAGAATGCAGTTTGCTCTCTTGGCTGCCAGGACACACTGCTGACTCCTATTGAACCTGCTCTCAACAAGCACCCCAGATCCCTTTCTTCTGGGCTGGTCTCCAGCCTCTCCCGATTTATACTTGTGCCCAGTGTTACTCCATCCTAAGTGCAGAATCCAGCACTGTGACTTGATAAATTTTATCCCATTAATCAGCACAATGCTCCAATCTATGTTTGAACATTGGTATTTAGACAAGTAATTAGATGCGCATCATGCAAGCACCATATATCGGGTAGTAAAAATGTGGCAAATCATCACTGCCAACACATAGGAATACTTACTGACCAAAAGAGACCTCTGTTACTTCCACTTCTTATTTGTATAATAGTATGACCCATGCAAATATAAAATGTTTGCATGTGAAGCAGTCTTTGAATGACTGCAAGCACTATTCCTTCAAGAGGAAAAGTTCAAATTCACAGTAGAAATGCTGTTCTGTTTTTCTTTTCCCTACATGAATTTAAAGATGAATTGGAATATTAAAGTTCTGATGCTTTAGGATATCTTTAGTTCTGTGTATTTATTTTTTTCCCTCAAGATTAAAGGAAGAAATAAACTCTCATAAGACAGACATAAAGCTTAGCTTACCAAGACAGAAATCAGATGCACAGAGGACTTTTCTTTCTCAGCTTGTACAGTTTTTTTGCAAAGACATTTATTTGTAAATGTATGATCATAGAATCAGAGTCATAGAATGCGTTGGGCTGGAAGGGACCTTTAAAGGTCATCTAGTGCAATCCCCCTGCAGAGAGCAGGGACAGCTTTAACTGGATCAGGTTGCTCAGAGCCCCATCCAGCCTGACCTTGAATGTCTCCAGGGATGGAGCCTCCACCACCTCTCTGGGCAACCTGTGCCAGTGTTTCACCACCCTCATAGTGAAGAACTTCTTCCTAACATCTAATCTAAATCTACCCTGCTCTAGTTTATCCATTGCCCCTCATCCTGTCGCTACACACCTTTGTGCTGAGGGCTCCAGAGCTGGACACAGCACTCCAGGTGAGGTCTCACCGGAGCAGAGCAGAGCAGAGGGGCAGAATCACCTCTCTCAATCTGCTGGCCAATTTCCTTTGGATGCAGCCCAGGATGCGACTGGCCTTCTGTTCTACAAGTGCACATTGGTGGCCCATGTCTAGCTTTTCATCCACCAACGTTGTAAGTATTACTATGTCTTAATGACGTAAGACATTTGAGACCAAATACAAATATTTTAATATATTAAATTTTAACATCTCCTTTAGCAGAGAATGACAAATAACATGGAAAGCAGCAACTTTGCTTACACAAATTATTTTGAAGTCTGTATTACCTCCTAAATTGCTTGTGACAAAAGCATAATTAGCAGCAGTCATTACGCATCAAGTGTCTAATTCAAAGAAAGACATTTTAAAATTTCCCAACAAATTCAAGGGTAATACATTCACAGAAATACTTCAAGCCAAAAAATAGTGTATCAGGTGTTCTGGGGTCAAGCATAGTTTGGTCTCAAGTAATAATGTGACTTCAAAGACATTAACAGTAATTAGAGATCAAAAATGGAGAGTTATCAGATTCTATATATCATGAATGTCATTGCATGGATTTAAGTTCATACCATTTACCTCCTCCTGACTATGGAATGACATGTGCTAGCACATTCCATGAAAATCCATGTTTTGGACATCATTCAAAATAAACTGTTGCCTTGAATATAAAAAATGAAGTTACTACTAAATGACAGCAACAAAAAAATCCAAACACACAAAGTGATTGGATTTATTTTATGCTTCTTAGAAATAAGCAAACTTTGATAGATTTAATGAAGTATAAAATATTTATGGCTCAATATCTTTTATGACTACAAAATGAAATATTTTCCATAATAAAAAGTCAACACAGTTTCCCAAATCTCAGTCAGGAGCAAAAGAATTAAGCGTTTAAAAGTCAGTTGGCCTGTGTTTTTTCAGCCTGAAATAATTCTGCCTAATGTACCCTTAAATTACTGTTAAATTCAATAGCAAAACTATGAGCCGTGTTTCTGAATGCTTCTGCCTTACTCTCACAGAGAAAGAAAAAGTCCCGTTTTTAGCTAAAAAACCCAGTCCTGTTTAGTGATTTTTACTTTCCAGTTTAGTGTCTTCTAAAAGGCTGCACGTTCTGAAGTCAGCAGCATGTTTCTGCAGACAGTGTGTGCTACTGGCAGTGATAACACCTGATGTTTGCAGTCACTGCCTGGGACTGGGATGCAGAAAGGCTCTGGCTGATACTTATTCCTGTAGTGACCAAGGCCACTGCTGGCTCTTGTGTGCCACGCTGGGGGTGCTGGCTAGTAAGAAGGGGGCACAAGGAAGTAAAAGGTTGCACCTCCGGGGGGTAATAGGCAATGGTCAGTGTCCAGGGAGGACTCTTTCTGATCTCCTGCTTTTGATCCAGATCCTGAGTTCCCGAATCCAGCTCCCTGTATTCACCTCCTGCCACCGCTGAGCCTGGAGCTTCCCCAGTGCCTCCTGCTCTGCAGCATCAGTGGGGATTGCTATCGCGGGGGGGAGTCAGGTTCGATACTGGGCTAATATATATAGTTGTATACAGTTCTTTATTTTTATAATTTCTCTATTATTTCCATTATTGTTTCATTATAGAATCATAGAATGGCCTAGGCTGGAAGGGACCTTAGAGATCATTTAATCCAACCTCCCTGTCATGGGCAGGGACGCTTCTCAGCTAGATCAAACAACACATGAAGACCGAACGGGAATCAAACCCGCGACCTTTGGTGTTTCAGCACCACGCTCAACCAAGTGAGCTAAACCGGCCCTCTATTAAAGCCGTTCTAGTTCTTTTCTTCCCTAACCCGTAAGTCTCTCTGCCTCATTCCCTTTTCCTTCCCATTTTGGGTAGGGGTAAGAAGGGGTTAGAGAGCGTCTGTCCATGTTAGTGGCCGGCCCAGCCCTAACCTGCGACAACAGAACTAAAAGAAACAGTCTTTGAGGCTGTGGACTCTAAGGGGGAGAACATACATTTCAACTAGGGGAGGTAGGAGGAGAGAATAGGAAGAATGCCAGAAAGCTACTAACAATGTTTTAAATTGTCATATCAGATGGTACTCTCCATTCAATCCATCAAAATTAGATGGACTCTTCCAAATATACCACAGCTTCTTGTTTATTAGAATATCCCCTGTCTTTATTGATAGGGGAAATAGCATCTAGTGGGAAGCAACCTTCCAAGGCCGTTAGGATGAGCTTGTTCAGTATCCATTGCAAAAGAACATAAAACAAAGACAAATTAACAAGGACACTGGTGATAAGGGCAACTAACAAGGACCATCTGGTGATGAACCCCCTTGTGTAATTTGATAACAAAAATTACTTGCGAAAAGTGCTGAGAACAACTAGTTTTGGGATGAGGGTAAAAAGTTCATCGTGAGGAAGACATACGGCCTTCATCCCTGAAGACCCCTGCCCAAGACCACCCGGAGGCACCGCGCAAGCGTCAAGAGGAGGAGCTGCTGACCACTGGAACTGAGTGCCTTTTTTGGGATAGCTCATGAATATGTATAGGCATCTAATGAATATGTAACTTTCACTGCATATAACCAAGGTAGCTGCATGGTTCAGGTGTGCACGTTTTTGGAGGAAAATATTTCCCCCGTGCACCCAGCGCTGATCAAAAACATACCTACTGTATAACCTTCTGGGTTATAGAGTCTTTATTCCGCGTGTCATTATGACAGGCAGCAAAAGTTGGACATATAAAAATTATATTTCAGAATCTGCTGTGGAAACACTGTATGGAGAATCAGTCTTGATCTGATGGCTCTTTCAGAATTACTTTAAGGGACCTAAAAATGGCAGACATGTTTATTCACAGCCAATATTGCCCAATGTCTACTTTAAGAGTTTGAGAAACCAGACCAGGGGAAGAATGATAAAATAAATTTCTGACTCTGACAAAATATTTCATTCTATTTTTAATCAGGTTGAATATGGGAGTGGGATCTCTTCTTAATTCACAAGGACAGTACTGATAACAGCCATGAAGAACTGTAAAGGACCAAGTCTTACACTTTTACAGCATAAAACAAGTGACACCAGACTAAAAAAGATGAAATATAAATGTAAAGAAAACAAGGGTAATCACATCTTGCAGACAATTATATTAGATTAAGTTAATGACATTCACCTATATAGGGAAGAACCATGTACTAATTAGAAGCATGGGCACAATGCAAAGCACAAAACAATTAGCTGATCTACTGAAAGTATATCCTGGAAAGCTGCTCTATATTTTAAGAAAACTATTGAGCTGCGGACACAAAGTCCTACCGTTGTGAAAAAATAAGAAACAGATTTGGCTTTTCTTCATTTCTCCATCTTCAGTGTTACCCTTTATTTATCAAAATGGAACTATTAAGTCTATTTCCCAGTAAAGACAGACTTAAAAGACCTGTAAAACATTCAGTAAAACGTTTGGGTTTTTTTTTTCTCCTATTTTATGCCTACTTTACAGGAAATAAAAGCATTTCTTTTGTAGGCAGGGGACAGGGCAGAGGAAAACTAGATTTTTCAAAGAAGCCACCACATCTAAGTCTTTACTACTGAATTGGATGTCTAATTCCAGCTCCTTGTCACTTGACCTACTTGTGCTTTTCATAGCTTTTTCTCTCACAGTTTTATTTTATTTTATTTTATTTATTTTATTTTATTTTATTAAAATACAATGAACTCACTGTAATTTCAATCTATATTACATTGCAAGATCTTTCTTTCAGCCTTCAAAATCTTCTTTTTGTAAACTGATGAAATCAATTACTCCTTTTGCTGTCTGTCCTGGTTTGAGCTAAACAGAACCAATTCTGTTCAGTGATTTTACTTTTCATCTCAGTCTCTTCTAAGAGGCTGCACTTTCTGAAGTTAGCAGCATATTCTTGCAGACAGGTTCTGCTACTAGAAGTGATAACAACTGATGTTTATAGCTACTACAAAGGACTGGTATGCAGAAAGGTTCTTGCTGATACTTGATTCTATAGGAACCAAGGTCACTGCTGGCTCTTGTGTGCCACGTTGGGGGTGCCAGGAAGTAAAAAGGTTGCACCTCCAGTGAGGAACAGACAGGACAGGTGACCCAAACCTGTCCAACAGAAGTATTCCATTCCATATATGTCACATTCACTATAAAGTTGAGGGATCAACGAGTTAAGCTCTCTTTCTCTTCTTCAATGGCCAGCAGAGGGGAACAGAAGAAGACTCCGTGCCTTTGATCCCAATCCTGAGTTCCTGAATCCAGCTCCTGCATCCAGTTCCCCTCTGACCTTGATCAAGGGATTTCCCCAATGTCTGACTGCTCTTCAGCACCAGTGGTGATTGCTAATGGAGGGGAGAGGAGAGTTGGGACTGATAACAGTTTTGTATAGATTTCATTATTTTCACTAATTACTTATTAGTATTATTATTGTTTTATTAAAACTGTTTTAGTTTTGTTTTCCAAACAGTATGTCTCTCTGTCTCATTCCCTTTTCCCTTTCTCTTTGGGGAGGGAAAGAGGTTATTAGAGAGCATCTGTCATTTGTTTAGTGGTTGTCTCAGTCCTAACCCCTGACATTGTTATTTTCAAATAATTTGACCACTGTATGTGAAACTATGATGATAAGTGTCCCATCTTTCCTGTTCAATAGTTGTATGTTTTAAAAAAAACCAAACACCACAATACACACACACAAATATTCTAGAGTTGGTTATGCAGTCTTCTAATAATAGCTACCTGGTACACTCTTTGCCAATATACATCTATAATTAGGAAACATACAGCAGATAATTACATCACCACATTGTGGATACCCTACATTTCACAGTTAGCTGTGCTGGCAGCACTCAGTTGCAGAATTAAGACTTTCGTCCTTGAGCTCTTTTCTAAACAAGTACATAACTCTTGCTTGCTAATAATCAAAAGAGACCGTGACCAGCCGAGTACAGCTCATGTTGGGAGTTTGCTCTTGAGAATGGACAGATAAGATGTTTCTTGTACACAAAATGTGCATGGGAGTGAAAGGGAGAGTGTGATCAACAGACCTGGGAAAGTCATAGAATCACAGAATCATAGAACAGTTCAGGTTGGAAAAGACCCTTGGGATCATCGAGTCCAACCATTAACCCTACACTACAAGTTCACCCCTAAACCATTTCACCCAACACCCCATCTAAGCAACACTTAAACACATCCAGGGATGGCGACTCAACCACTGTAGAGGAATTTCTTGTGGAGCAGAGGTGCGGTATTACTTTAAAAACGTGGACAACCCAGCTTAGGCCTAAACAAAGGCTCTGTCCTTGAAGCTGCCTTGGAACATGGGGAGGAGGAGGTTTTATCTGTTTTGTGAGAGCTTTGCGAGATGCTTGGCTGGAGGTGCTGGCCCCGGGGGGAGAAGGGGGGGCGAGAGCCGCTTGCATAGTGGAATGGCACTACCCAATAAAACGCTGGCGCGTGTAAACCTCTAACTGACCAACTCTGTTAAGGGGCAGGCGCGGGGACACTGCTGAACTGTATATATTGAGCTGTCCGGAGCAATAAAGGGAGGACGATCTGTAGCCATATTGGTGTGATGATCGTTAACTTGGCCGGCTCTCCGAAGGGACCCCTCTTCATCTGGCGCCTGAACAAGGGACCCTCTATGGACGCTTAAATGCGGATTGCTTAAATGCGGGAAGACTCCGAAGCATCGGACGTGAGCCGATTTGGGAGCCGGAGAGCTGGAGGCAGGAGAGTTCCAAGTGTGACCAAAAGGGCACCGGAGACCAGAGCTTGAGCAGTTGATCAAGCCCCTGCCAAGGTAAGACCGCGATGGAAACGGACGCGGCAACTCGCCTCCTTAGTATACTCTCTAAGAGAGGAGGAAAAGTAAAGGAGCGAGACGTATTAGCCCCATGGGCTCGGAAACGGGAGAAAATGAACGACCCGTCATTAATCTTTAGTTCCAGGGAATGGCGTGAAGTAGGAGACTTTTTGTGGGACTGTACTCTAGAGGGAGGAAAAGAAGGAAAGGAAGCGAAAGAACTAGGAACAGTTTGGAAAACCATTATACGCACTCTAGAAATCATGCAAGCAGAAAAGAAAGTTGCTGTGGCAGCGATCGAAGCGTTGGGGGGAGGGCAGGAAAGGAAAAAGGCAAAGGAAGAAACTCCCTGCTCGTCCCGACTGGGTGGAAGAAAAAAAAAAAAAAAAAAAAAGGAAAAGGAGAAACTGCACTGCGTTGCAGAATTAAGACTTTCGTCCTTGAGCTGAGTTCTTTTCTAAACAAGTGCATAACTCTTGCTTGCTAATTATGAAAAGAGACCCTGACCAGCCAGGTACAGCTCATGTTGAGAGCTTGACCGTGAGAATGAAGATAAGACGCTTCTTGTACACCAGATGTGCATGGGAGTGAATGGGAGAGTATGATCAAAACAGACCTGGGAAATTCTGCTCTCCCTGTGTGATAACAGCGTGATTGAAGTAATACTTGAGCCAATAAAAAAAAAAAAAAAAAAAAAGGGGGGGGGGGAAGAAGGAAGATCAGGATGAACCCCTGAAAGAGATGCTGAACAAACTCGCTGAATTATCAACTAGACAGCAAGAAATAGAAGAAACCCTTAAACCAGTTCAGCTCCCCCATTACCATCAGCTCCCTCACTCAAGCCTGATTTTCAAGCTTGAACCATAAAGGATCCTTTGCAACAGCGATGGAGCGGTGTCATCAGAGACGCTATAACAGAGGGAGATTGGGAAGCAGCCAGTTCGATTGCGTGTCCTGTTATTATTAATAATGGACAAGGGACCCGGGAACCGCATGATCCTGCATGATGTGGCTGTGCAGCATCCTGTCACCTCAACAGCGTAGCAGCAACACGACCGTGCACTGGGCCTGCCCGTTGAATCCCTTTGTTTGCCCAGTGACGTGATGGGACCCTGAGGTACCGATTACCAACGATGATATGGACTGGACTGGCAGAAGATGCTTACGGCTGATGGCAGAGCAATTGTGGGAAAATGTGACTGTTCTCAATGTTACCTGTTGTATTAATATGTATCCTCTTTGTGTGACTAACAATGAAGCTTATATTGGTTGTGTAATCAAAGCCACATAGTAGGTGTTAAGGTTTATGTACTAACCAGCAGAGTGATCTTTCTTTAGCTAAAAGCAAGGCAGGGAAACCAGCTGCCTTTTGCTTTGTTAGAAGTGTGTGATTAAGGATCAAAGTATGATTTAGGGCGATGGGTGTGAGAACTTTGACAGGATGAATTAAGAGTTTAGTTAAGGCATTTTTGGTTATTGCAGTTTTAATTGTTATAGGCTTACTTATGTTTAGTTGTTTGATAAGTATAATCAAGAAAATTATAAGCAAGCTAGCGGATGAAGCCTGGGTTGTCCAAAAAGAAAAAGGGGGATATGTAGAGGAATTTCTTGTGGAGCAGAGGCGCGGTATTACTTTAAAAACGTGGACAACCCAGCTTAGGCCTAAACAAAGGCTCTGTCCTTGAAGCTGCCTTGGAACACGGGGAGGAGGAGGTTTTATCTGTTTTGTGAGAGCTTTGCGAGATGCTTGGCTGGAGGTGCTGGGCCCGGGGGGAGAAGGGGGGGCGAGAGCCGCTTGCATAGTGGAATGGCACTACCCAATAAAACGCTGGCGCGTGTAAACCTGTAACTGACCAACTCTGTTAAGGGGCAGGCGCGGGGACACTGCTGAACTGTATATATTGAGCTGTCCGGAGCAATAAAGGGAGGACGATCTGTAGCCATATTGGTGTGATGATCGTTAACTTGGCCGGCTCTCCGAAGGGACCCCTCTTCAAACCACCTCCCTAGCCAGTCTGTTCCAGTGTCTGACCACTCTTTCCCTGAAGAATTTCTTCCTAATGTCCAGTCTAAACCTACCCTGTTGCAACTTGAAACCATTCCCCCTGGTTCTGTCCCTAATGACCTGTGAGAAGACACCAGCACCAACCTCTCTACAATGTCCTTTCAAGTAACTGTAGAGCATGATGAGGTCCCTCCTCAGCCTCCTCTTCCTCAAACCGAACAGTCCCAGTTCCCTCAATCGCTCCTTGTAAGGTCTATTCTCCAGGCCCTTCACCAGTTTTGTCGCCCTCTTCTGCACTCGCTCCAGCACCTCGATATCTCTCCTGTACTGAGGCACCCCAAACTGAACACAATACTCAAGGTGTGGCCTCACCGGTGCTGAGGACAGGGGGACAATCACCTCCCTACTTCTGCTGGTCACACAATTTCTAATAGAAGCCAGGATGCCGTTGGCTTTCTTGGCCACCTGGGCACACTGCTGGCTCATATTCAGCCGGCTGTCGATCAGAACGTCCAGGTCCTTTTCCGCCAGGCAGCCTTCCAGCCACCCTTCCCCAAGCCTGTAGCGTTGCGTGGGGTTGCCATGACCAAAATGCAGGACCCTACACTTAGCTCTGTTGAAATGCCTGCAGTTGGCCTGGGCCCATCGATCCAGTCTGTCCGGGTCCCTCTGTAGAGCCTTTCTACCCTCCAGCAGATCGACACTCCCTCCCAGCTTGGTGTCATCTGCAAACTTGCTGAGGGTGCACTCAATCCCCTCATCTAGATCATTGATGAAGATGTTAAACAGGAGTGGCCCCAGCACCGAGCCCTGAGGGACACCGCTCGTGACTTGCCGCCAACTAGATTTAACTCCATTGACCACAACTCTTTGGGCCCGGCCATCCAGCCAGTGTTTCACCCAGCAGAGTATGTGCCCATCCAAGCCATGGGCAGCCAACTTGGCCATAAGGATGTTGTGGGGGACAGTGTCAAAGGCCTTACTGAAGTCCAGGTAAACTACATCGACAGCCTTTCCCTCATCCACTAAGCAGGTCACCCTGTTATAGAACGAGATTAGATTTGTCAGGCAGGATCTGCCCCTATCATGGGTTGACCCTGGCCAGCCGCCAGGTACCCACACAGCCGCTCTCTCACTCCCCCTTCACTGCTGAACAGGGGGAGAAAATATTTCCAAGGGCTCAGGGTTTGAGATAAGGACAGGGAGATCACTCTCATTTACCGTCCCGGGCAAAACAGACTCGATTTTGGGGAAATTAGGTACATTTATTAAAAGAACTAATCAGAGAGGAGTAGTGAGAAGTAAGAAAGAGCAAACAGATCATAACAGAACACCTTCCCCCCATCCCTCCCTTCTTCCCGGGCTTAACATCAACCCCGGTTTCTCCACCTCCTCCCCCCGAGCGGCGTGGGGGGACAGGGAATGGGGGTTGCGGTCAGTTCATCCGACGTTGGTTCCACCGCTTCTTCACTCCGGGGGAGGACTCTTCACTCTTCCCCAGGGCCACTGTGGAGTCCCTCTCACGGGAGACAAGCTTCACGCTCTCTTCTCCGGCGTGAGTCGTCCCACGAAGGGCAATTCATCACAAACTGCCCAACGCGAGACACCTCACGAGGGGCAGCCCACCCCTCGTGAGTCTGAGGCGCAGTCCTTCGGGGGAAACTGCTCCAGCGTGAGCCACCCACAACGTCCCAAAAGTCCCACTGGCCAACCTGCTCCAGCGTGGGCAGTCCCTCTTCCACGGGCTACAGGTTCCGGCAGCAACTTGCTCTGATGTGGGCTTCCCACGGGCTACAGTCCCCTTTCAGGCATCCACCCACACGGCGTGGAATCCTCAGTGGACATCTACGCGGTGATCCTCACGGTGGACATCTGCACCTCGCCCATGGGCTGCAGGGGGACAACCCGCTTCACCATGGTCTTCACCACGGACCTGGGGGACTCCTTCTGCTCCGGCGCCTGGAGCTCATCCTCCCCCCACCTCCTTCTTCACTGACCTTGGTGTCTGCACAGATTCTCACTCCTCCATCTCTGTGCCAGCTGTTATGGCGCAGTTCTTTTCCCCGTTCTTAAATATGTTTTCACAGAGGCGTTCCTCTGCTATCACCTTACTGATAGGCTCAGCCTTGGCCAGCGGCGGGTCCCTCTTTGGAGCCGGCTGGCATTGGCTCTATCAAACTTGGGGAGCTTCTAGCAGCTTCTTACAGAAGCACCCTGCAGCTCCCCCCCCGCCGCCTAAATCCAGCCAGGTCAAACCAAAACAGCCCCTCATGAATCCACGCTGACTGGGCCCGATCTCCCTGTTGGCTTTTAATTGTTCTGTGATGGCTCTTGAGATTATTTGTTCCATCACCTTTGTCGGCACTGAGGTAAGACTGACAGGTCTGTAGCTACCAGGATCCTCCTTCCCGCCCTTCTTGAAGATGGGCGTTACGTTTGCCAGCCTCCAGTCCACTGGGACATCCCCGGTTAACCAGGACCGCTGAAAGATGATGGAGAGTGGCTTGGCAACCACATCCGCCAGCTCCCTCAGCACTCTAGAGTGTAATCCATCAGGTCCCATGGATTTATGAGGATTCAGCTTATGAAGCAGATCCATAACCAATTCCTCCTGGATTATGTCGGTCCTATTCTGTTCCTCATCCCTGTCTTCCAGCTCAGGGGGGCTGTGTACCCAGAGAACAGTTGATCTTAGTGTTGAAGACTGAAGCAAAGGCGGCATTAAGCACCTCAGCTTTTTCCATATCCGTGGTCACTGTGTTTCCCTCTGCATCCAACAAGGGATGGAGATTCTCCCTAGACCTCCTCTTACTGTTAATGTATTTATAGAAACTTTTCTTGTTATTCTTTACCACAGTGGCCATGTTCAGTTCTAGTTGGGCTTTAGCCTTTCTAATTTTCTCCCTGCACAGCTTCACTTCTTGTTTATAATTCTCATAGCTTGCCTGCCCCCTCTTCCATAGGCTACAAGCTCTCCTTTTGTTCCTAAGTTCCAGCCAAAGCTCTCTGTTCAGCCAGGCTGGTCTCCTTCCCCGTCGGCTCATCTTTCGTGACTTGGGTACAGTTAGCTCCTGCACCTTTAAAATTAATTCCTTAAAGTATGCCCAGCCTTCCTGGGCTCCCATGCCCTCCAGAACAGCCTCCCAAGGAACTCCCTTAACCATGGACCTGAAGAGACCAAAGTCAGCCCTCCGGAAGTCCAAGGTGGCAATTCTGCTGAGCCCTCTCCTTACCTCGCCAAAAATGGAGAATTCTAACATGACATGATCACTTTGTCCAAGACAGCCTCTAACAGTTACTGACACGCGGAATAAAGACTCTATAACCCAGAAGATTATAAAGTAGGTATGTTTTTGATCAGTGCTGGGTGCACGGGGGAATATTTTTCTCCAAAAACGTGCACACCTGAACCATGCAGTTACCTTGGTTATATGCAGTGAAAGTTACATATTCATTAGACGCCTACACATATTCATGAGCTATCCCAAAAAAGGCACTCGGTTCCGGTGATCAGCAGCTCCTCCTCTTGACGCTTGCACGATGCCTCCGGGTGGTCTTGGGCAGGGGTCTTCAGGGATGAAGGCCGTATGTCTTCCTCACAATGAACTTTTTACACTCGTCCCAAAACTAGTTGTTCTCAGCACTTTTTTCACAAGAAGTTTTGTTATCAAATTACACAAGGGGGTTCATCACCAGATGGTCCTTGTTAGTTGCCCTTATCACTAGTGTCCTTGTCAATTTGTCTTTGTTTTATGTTCTTTTACAACGGGTACTGAACAGCCTCATCCTCCTTATTCTGAGGCCTCTGATTGTGTCCTAAAGAGCCTGAGAGGGTGCCTCTCACTAGATGCTTCTTCCCCTATCAATCCCCCCTTTTTCTAGAAAATTAGTAAATTCTTTTACTACAACTTGAAACTCTTTTAATTTTGTTAGTAACAACTTATAGCCAATAAAATGACTCCCTGTCTAACACCTGCTCAAAATACTTATTCGATTCCAACCTCTGCCTCAGTTGGTGTTTCCGCCAGGTGCTATAGGCATCCCCGGTACTCTGACAGCACCAGAGGAAACAATAATTATAAGAATTGTAAAAAAAACCATAAAATACTTCAAAAGGATTTTCCTTGGCCCTAGGTTTCACATGTATCCTAAGCAGTGCAATAGGCAGTGCTCAATACCAATATAGATTTGCTTCTTGACACATTTTGGCTATCTGCTGTTTCCTCATATGATTCATTTTTTCCCTCCTGCCTGCTGGCTTGCGTCCTATAGGGCAAATGTAACTGTCAATCAATTCCTAATAGTTTGGTAACCTGTTGCAGTACTTGCTCACAAAAAATGGGTACCCCTATCTAATGAGATGACCATAAGTACCTCAAATTGAGGCATTATTTCATTTAATAATACCTAAGTTACTTCTTTTGCTTTGTTTGTTCTGCAAGGAAATGCCTCTGGCCATCCGGAAAAGGTGTCCATAAGAACCGATAAGTACCTATACCCCCCTTTTCTTGAAAGTTCAGAAAAATCAATTTGACTGTGGTCCCCTGATATATTTCCTTTCCCAGTATTTCCTAATTATACCCAGTTACCTTTCCCATTGCTAAGTCACCTGTCACATTGTAGCCTATAAATTTCTCCCTACTCATTTCTGATTAAAAAATTTATACAGAGTCCATCCCCCCAATGTGTCTTATTGTGTTCTTTGATAGTTCTCCATACCTGTTATAATTCTGCCATCACTCAGGCGTCCTCATGCTTTGGAGGGAATCTGCCCTCTCATTTGTTCTATTAATTCTTTATCAGCTCTAGAGTATTCAATATTTTTCCTCATCCAGACTCCTGCCCCTATTATCTGGAATTAGTGTTAAAATCTTTTGTGTTCTTTCTGCTATGAGATGTGGGGCCTATATCTAAAGATAGTCCTGTAGGAACCCCAAACCTTGGTACTATTTCTCTAAGTAATGCTTTCGATACCTCTCTAACTTGATTGGTGTGATAAGGAAAAGCCTTAGGCCAGCCTGAAAAAGTATCTGTCATTACCAAAAGGTACCAACACCCATTTTGTCGCAGTAGTTTGGAAAAGTCTGTTTGCCAATATCAGCAATTTTGTCTTGTGACAGCTCCAGGGCTCTTAGAAATAAGTTCTGTTTTCTGATCCGACGTTTTAGGTGGTAGAGCTTTAGCCTTGATTACTCCTTTTACAGTTTTTTTATTCCATCTCTCATAAAGCTGCTGCCATCCACAATCAAGTCCCAGTCCACATCTTCCACAGGCACATCTTTCAGGTCAGTTCTGCTGTAGGACACCTGCTCCATCGCCTGCAAGTGATTGTGATTTAGCTCCGGGTCAGCAGTTAGGAAAGTCGCTGGATTCGGGATCGCAGTCACTCTCAGTTCTACATCATCCTGCTCCAAAAGAACAGCTTGGGATTTCAGCATCTGGTTCAGTGACAGCCACTGTCCTCCTTTTTGCTCTAGGACAGCTGTAACTACATGGGGTACAAATACAGTCAGTCTCTGTCCAAGTGTTAACTTCTGCGCCTCCTGGATCAATAGCGCTGTTGCTGCCACTGCTCAGGGACATGCTGTCCCTCCTTTGCTGACATTATCTCGTTGTTTTGAAAAGTATCTTCTAATTTAACTGGCTACTGCTTTCACCTTACCGGTCTAGCACCTGGCTTCAGTTGGGTGGTTATCGGTTCAGCTGCTCGAGATCTTCCTGTGTTTCTGAGGCCCAAACCAGAAGTATTATGGTGTTTTGACTTCCTTTGGTACCTCCCGCAACACGGCTTCCGTCTGTAACATAACAACTCGGACATCCAGATCTTTATTTTCAAGAATGTGAACTTGAATGTTTCCTTTTTTCCAGAAGTAATTTGCACGTTTTGGTTTACTCAATAGCGACACAGGGTGGTCTGGTACATATAGAAATTGATGGGGAAACACCCTTTTCCAATTCTAAACTTCAAAGGCTAAAGAAAGGTGGCTGGCTTTCTCTTTGCCTTATGGCACCAATAACTGACTCACTCTCCGTACTAGAATTACCCTTCACAGAATCACAGAATCACAGAATGTTAGGGATTGGAAGGGACCTCGAAAGATCATCAAGTCCAATCCCCCTGCCAGAGCAGGAACCCCTCGATAATGCTACATAGGAACGTGTCCAGGCAGGTCTTGAATGTCTCCAGAGAAGGAGACTCCACAACCTCCCTGGGCAGCCTGTTCCAGTGCTCCGTCACCCTCACTGAGAAGAAGTTTCTTCTCGAGTTTAAGTGGAACCTCTTATGTTCCATTTTCAGCCCATTACCCCTTGTCTTATCATTGGTTGTCACCGAGAAGAGCCTGGCTCCATCCTCCTGACACTCCCCTTTTATATATTTATAAACACTAATAAGGTCACCCCTTAGTCTCCTCTTCTCCAAGCTAAAGAGACCCAGCTCCCTCAGCCTTTCCTCAGGAGCGCAAGAGGAGAATTTACAGGTCTTGGAAGGCGGGGCTGGCCACTTGGGAAGAATATAAGGCTGTTGTCCGAGGATGTAGGGAGGCAACTAGGAAAGCAAAGGCCTCCCTAGAATTAAACTTGGCAAGAGGGGTCAAGGACAACAGGAAGAGCTTTTTCAAATACGTGGCAGATAAAACTAACACCAGAGGCAATGTAGGCCCACTGATGAATGAGGTGGGTGCCTTGGTGACAGAAGATACAGAGAAGGCAGAGTCACCGAATGCCTTCCTTATCTCTGTCTACTCTGCCGGAGGCTGTCCTGAGGAGCCCCGTTCCCCTGAGGCCCCAGAGGAAGTCAGGGCAGTGGAGGAGTTTGCTTTAGTCAATGAGGACTGGGTTAGGGACCAATTAAGCAATCTGCACATCCATAAATCCATGGGTCCAGATGGGATGCATCCACGGGTGCTGAGGGAGCTGGCTGATGTCATTGTTAGACCACTCTCCATCATCTTTGCCAAGTCTTGGGAGACGGGAGAGGTGCCTGAGGACTGGAGGGAAGCAAATGTCACTCCAGTCTTCAAAAAGGGCAAGAAGGAGGACCCGGGAAACTATAGACCGGTCAGCCTCACCTCCATCCCTGGGAAAGTGATGGAACGACTTATCCTTGGTGCCATTTCAAGGCATATCAAGGATAAGAGGGTCATTAGAGACAGTCAACATGGCTTCACCAAGGGGAAGTCGTGCTTGACTAACCTCATAGCCTTTTACGAGGATATAACAAGGTGGATAGATGATGGCAGAGCGGTGGATGGGGTCTACCTTGACTTCAGTAAAGCATTTGACACAGTCTCCCACAGCATCCTTACTGCTAAACTGAGGAAGTGTGGTCTAGACTCTCGGGTAGTGAGGTGGACTGCGAACTGGCTAACCCTTGTATGTATTTAATACTAAGAAGTAGCTCCTATATCTACCAGAAAATTAATTTTCTCATTTTCCAACCTTATTACAACCAGGGGCTCTGTTGGGGAAGGTTCCAATTCGTTCCTCTCAGTTTCCCTCAGTCTGAACCCACCATCATCACATAAGCTGTTTGCCCCAGGGTTCCTTCAAATCCCTGCTGATTCAGTTGTGGGCATTCTCTTTTCCAGTGACCCTTCCCTTTGCAAAAGGCACACTGATCTTTTTCTAACAACATTCTGGCCCTTGGCATTCCACCAAAATCTTGCCTGCCTCTCAGAGCCTGATAACACCCTCCTCCAGCCCTGTTATTTTCTTGGGCTACAGCCACTGCCAGGGGCTTGTTATCTCTGAGTTCTTCTTTTCTCTGTTTTCCTCCTCCACTTTCTCTCTGTTGTTATACACTTTACAAGCGTGCTTCAGTATTTTGTTTAACAAATTGGCATTTCCCCCTTTAACTTCTGTAATATTTTTCATGTTTAAATTGAACCGTTCCACAAAAATGCAGACTAGCGAGAGAGTGTCCGCTTCATTTTCCAGATCCAAATCAGTATTATTTTCTCACTGTTTCCATCAGTCTCTCAGGGAAAGAAGAGGGTCCCTCATTCTTTCTCTGAATGACTTGATACAATTTGGACCAATTCTTTACTTGTGGAATTGCATTCCGAACACCATGCAAAATCAGTCTCTGATATTCGGTTAATAATTGTCTGTAAACACGATTGTTAACATTCCAATTAGAATTGCTAGCCACAACATGATCTTATAATTTCCCTGCCTGTATGTGTGTCCCACACATACAGCTCCCTCCACCTGCTCTTTAGCTTTAGCCAAAACAGCTCTTCTGTCTTCCTAAAACATGAGATTACTTAAGATCTCATCCCCTGCAAATTTCTCCGGTCGGGATCACAGTGTTAAATTAAAGTTTCCGTGATTTTTGCTACCCATTCCTATACACCCTCGCCGTCTCTTTCCAAGCTTTGAAATCTGACACTCAGACCCAAACACGTTACCCGTCCGGTCCTGTCGTCCCCCAGAGCCTCCCTCCGTCTAGTCCTGCCTGTCATCATCACCATCATCATCATAGAATGGCCTGGGCTGGAAGGGACCTCAGAGGTCATTTTAATCCAACCTCCCTGTTGTGAGCAGGGACGCCACCTCTCGACTAGGTCACCAGACTGAAACTTCCTCCTTCATCACTGCTCTCTTCCTCTCTGTCTCCATCTCTCCAGACTTCTCCCCTCACTCTCTCTTCACATCCATCCAACCAATATATCAACATTCTCTTCCCCACATTTCATTTTACATTTCTTACGTCGCTTACCAACGCTACATGCCAAACCCCTTATTAATTCTGTACCTCCTTTATCTTTCCAAGCTGATCACGTCCCACAACTTTCTCAATGAATATCCCACTTGAATACTACTCATGTGGTATGATTACAGATAAAGCAATTTACAGTAAAAACTTGCTTGCATTCATTTTCAAGGTGAAATATACAGATCTCCAGATTTCTAATTTATGCTTTAAATACCAACTGAAGAGGGTTATTTCTCTTTGTGTCCACCCCGTTTCTTTTGTTCTGATTGCCATTTCATCTGTCAAGAGACCTTGAAAAGATTCTTCCTAGGTGGGAGTCAGAGAGTTCTCCCTCCGCGTTATAAGAGTTCTAAGACTCTACAATCGCTTTGTTCGTTTCCGGCCGCACCCCTCGCGGGACAACGGAACCGCGGATCAGAACTCCACACTCGCTTCGCAGTCAGACTGCGTCTCACTCAGTCGCACACTCGCACGCAATGAATGGACATTTACATTTACAAAGTATCAAGTAAAGAATTATTACACCAGGTGTTATCCCTCTCGCAGCTGCTATCGAAATCCAGTTAGTCATATGACAAGATTAGAAGATTCCGCTTACCCTTCTCCTGCTTCTTACACAGTCATTAGCAGGTCTGTCCTGGCTCCCATCTGGGATGCAGTGGCAATCTTTAGGACTAGTCGATCTACCCTTAAGATCGCTAGAGGTCACCTCTTGTGGTCAATAGCCCCCCTTCACCACATACCAGGGTACCCTTATCTCTCACGGAGACTTTGCCGTACGCCAGACGTCTCTGCGCGAATTACCGGCGGCTCCGGCCAAGCGTATCCTTACGACTTACTGGCTTTTCCCTTTCTCATAAAACATACCGTTTAGTTCCGCTACTATTACAGATGGTCGTTGTCTGCCGCAGCAGTGAACGACTGAGGGCGAAGTTCCTCCGAGAGCTCGGCTCGGGGGGTCTAGGACGTTCACTCCTCAGTTGGTCCTGCAATCAAGCAAGACAAGTCCCACCTGGGGTGCCAAATTGACACGCGGAATAAAGACGCTATAACCCAGAAGGTTATAAAGTAGGTATGTTTTTGATCAGCGCTGGGTGCACGGGGGAATATTTTTCTCCAAAAACGTGCACACCTGAACCATGCAGCTACCTTGGTTATATGCAGTGAAAGTTACATATTCATTAGATGCCTACACATATTCATGAGCTATCCCAAAAAAGGCACTCGGTTCCGGTGGTCAGCAGCTCCTCCTCTTGACGCTTGCGCGGTGCCTCTGGGTGGTCTTGGGCAGGGGTCTTCAGGGATGAAGGCCGTATGTCTTCCTCACAATGAACTTTTTACCCTCGTCCCAAAACTAGTTGTTCTCAGCACTTTTTTCACAAGAAGTTTTGTTATCAAATTACACAAGGGGGTTTGTCACCAGATGGTCCTTGTTTATCACCCTTATCACCAGTACCCTTGTCCATTTGTCCTTGTTTTATGTTCTTTTGCCAGTGCCCTTGACAATTTATCCTTGTTTTAGGTTCTTTTACAATGGGTACTGAACAGCCTCATCCTCCTTATTCTGAGGCCTCTGATTGATTGCATCCTAATGAGTCTGAGAGGGTGCCTCTCACTAGATGCTTTTTCCCCTATCATTACCTCCCCCACAAGACCTTCTCTATTAACAAGCAGCAGGTCCAGGAGTGCACTTCCCCTCGTCAGCTCCGTCACCATCTGTGTTGGGAAGTTATCTTCCACACACTTCAGGAAGCTCCGGGACTGATCCCTCTCTGCTGTATTATATTTCCAGCAGATGTCTGGGAAGTTAAAATCCTCCATGAGAACAAGGGTTAGAGTCCACGCAACTTCACCCAATTGCCTATAAAGAATCTTATCTATTTCTTCGTCCTGGTTGGGAGGTCTGTAGCAGACTCCCACGATCATGTCAGTCTTATTGGCTTTTCCTTTGATCCTAACCCATAAGCTCTCAACCCTGTCATCACATTGATTAATTTCTAAGCATTCATATCCCTCCCTAACATAAAGTGCCACCTTTAAGTTCTCTCTGTGTGATAAGAGAGTGCTTGAAGAAGTACATGAGCTAATAACAACCCTGGTTGCATAATCTGGTCTCCTGCTTGTAACGTGTTAGTGTTAGTGGCTGTGTCTGTCCGTGTTAGTGGCCGGCCCAGCCCTAACCCGCGACACCCACAAATAGTGCTTCATGCTAATAAGTATAAATATGTGTGCCTGCTTGCAACAAAGCGGATTCCGTTTTCCACCATCTCAGAGTTCATGTGTGCTTCTCCACAAATGGCAACCTGAATCGGGACATGACGACTGATTATCTCCAGGAGAAGCACCCCCAGTGAGCCGAACAGGTTGATTAACTAATTGACACATCCATTCTCGCCTTTCAAAAAGGAAACAGGTACGAGGATTGTGGCCGGGGGATAAAAATGGGGCAAAACGCGACACGATCGCAGCAACTTCATCACGATGTACTGATGTGTATTGTGAAGGAGCGAAGGCATAAGATTAGCCCACATAAAGTGACTCTGTTACTTTTATGGATTGATTGCAATTGCCCCTGGTATCCTTAAACACGATCTTATGAAATTAAGGATTGGAAGCGCATAGGCGAAGAGCTATCTAAAGCGCAACTTGCTGGTCATGACATTTTGTCTGATAACATAGTGACATGGAGAGCGTTGTTTGCGGCGTTGCGCTCACTGAAACCGTGCGCTGCTGATGCCAGCTCTGAGACCAGTGTGGCGAGCACCGTGGGCGATTCGGCAGATACTGGTGAAGATGCTGTTGCTACTGACCTCGCTAATGATTTAATTGACTTAGCACCTATGCTGCAGAAAGAGACTGCAAGTCAAACGAGTTGTGTAAACCTTTTGTCTTCTCAACATGAACCTGCAGTACAGACTAGCCAGATTAACCTCACCCATTGCCAAGAAGGATTGATGAGTGGCTATGAGGGAATTGCACTGAGAACTGGGGATCCGGAGAAGGACGACAATCCCTTTGATGTTGGTCCTGGCGACCCCGAGGCAGAACCCAACCTTTATCCTCCACTCACGCTGATTAGAGCCATGGCGGCATCTGCACCTACTGCTCAGGACGTTTTTATTACTTCGCGACTTTCGGAAAAAGGAAAGGGGTTGTCAAAACCTGGCTCGCAGCTGTGTCAAGATAAGGGTCAGATGAACCCTCCTGTTCCACTCAATTATCAACCCCCACCCTATGCACCCCCTCCCTTATTTTCTCCGCAGGTTTGTCCAGCGCCGTCTTCTATTACCAGGGTTCGGATTTCCCTGACGGATATTTTAGCCGATTGTGATAAGTATGGTTTCCTTAACACTGACTTTTTTCCTCGGGTAGTTAAAGCTATGCCAGTAGTTATGCATATGCAGCCAGACGGGACTCAGGCACCAGACCATCAACAGATTTCTCATAGCACGCTGAAAGAGTTGCGGTGTACAGTTGCTGAATCGGGTATTCAATCATCTTATACTGAAAATTTAACAGAGACAATGAAAGAGGCTTTTCTTATGGTTCCTCATGATTGGAAGGTGATATTTAAGTTGATTTTAACACCCAGCCAGCACACAATTTGGCATGTAGAATACAGGGATTTATGTGTAGCCCATGCTACTGCAGCTCAAAATAATAATGCTCCAATTAACCTGAATCAACTGTTGGGGGAGGGTCAGTTTGCAAATCCACAGCTTCAAGCTCATTTTACTAGAGATCTGTTAACTGCTGCAGCTCAATTGGCTACAAAGGCGTTTAAGAAAATTCCTGATATGAAAAAAATCCAGCAAGCCTTTTAGTACTATCAGACAAGCTAATGATGAACCCTACATTCAATTTATTGATATACTGCAACGAGCTGTTGAAAGACAGGTAGACGTACCAGTGGCAGCAGATGCATTATTACTGCAGCTTGCTGTGGAGAATGCCAACGTGGATTGTAAAAGAATTCTGGAGACGCTGAGACCCACTAACAAAACAGCTACTGTTACAGACTTTATCAAGGCTTGCATGCATGTGGGGTGGGATAGATATAAGGCTGAGATGTTAGCATCTGCATTGGCTCAGCAGCTCACGGTAAATAAAGCAAGTGTTAAATGCTTCTAGTCCGACTACATGTCAATTCGTGGTCGGTTCTGCTTTGAAACCTCTTGGAGAAAAATACCCTCATGCATTGATCTATCACTATATGGATGATATATTGATAGCTCACAGGGATGAGATTTATCTGCAACAGGTCTGCTGCTTTTTGATATCGTCATTATAAATGTATGGTTTACACATATAGCTGAATTTGGTACATGTTACCGTAGCTACTTTCTCATCCTTTATTGTTGCTATGGCACATAGTGGTGAGAAATTTAGAGATGGTCAACTGCATTTGCTGCGTGCTGTTGCCACATTAGGGGTGCCATCACAAATAAAACCAGATAATGGTCTGCCTTCAGTTTCTAACAATTTTAAAGAATTTTTATAGGAATGGGGAGTATCCCATGTGACGGGCATACCTTATTCACCAACGGGACAGAGCGTTGTGGAAAGAGCACATCTCACGCTGAAAAGAATGTTACAGAAGCAGAAAAGCACTGTTGTTGGAATGTCTCCACATGAGAAATTGTCTCAAGCGACTGACATGGTGGGACCCTGAGGTACCGATTACCAGCGATGACACGGATTGGATTGGCAGAAGATGGTTACAGCTGACAGCAGAGCAGTTATGGGAAAATGTAACCCTTCTCAATGTTACCTATTGTACTGATATGTATCCTCTGTGTGTGACTAACAATGAAGCTTACATTGGTTGTGTCAGACTGTCTAATCAAAGCCACATAATAGGTGTTAAGGTTCCTGGTACTAACCAGCAGAGTGATCTTTCTTTAGCTAAAAGCCAGGTGCAAGGCGGGGAAACTAGCTGCCTTTTCCTTTGTTAGAAGTATGTGCTTAAGGACCAAAATAGATCGGGAGACTCCCTTGTATTCTTCCTTTAGCCCTGGCCAAGCTGTGGGAGGAATCCAACGGAGCGAACAACACCAGATATTCCCGCGTTCCAAGTTATGTAAGGTTGTTCATTTAATAGTATAAAAGCTGGAACCTCTTGCAGCGATGCTTGGAGCCCTCCCCTATGAGTGGACACACTGCGTAGGACTTCCCAATTGCCGGGATGGTTCTCCAGAATCCTCGCTGCAACAGGGGCTCCCCAGCGACTGCGGATCTGGAAGATTTAGGGCGATTGGTGATGGGGACTGTAGGTATGCTCAAACAACTTGCACCTGAGGTGTCAGAAAACACAGACATCTCACTGGATTACTGCTTGGCCTTGTGTGCTCAACAAGCAGCACACCCACACTGAGATAACAGAGGCCTGGGATTGATGCAGGGGCATCTCTCGCACTCCTGCCCTGCAGAGCAATGAATGTGAGTCCTGGGAACTCAGGCAGAGCAGCAAGTAAAACATAACAACACAGTGGGATAAATACTACACGCTTTCTACCAAGGATATGACTTGGTTAAACCTCAAAACATGGTTTTCTGTGTTAAACTTGTGTTTAATATCATTTGTTGTTGCAGGGAGTGTTTTTCATTATAGTTAACCATCTCACCTGAAGTGCTGCCCGAGGGGTCCGAAGAACTGAAAAATACATCTCTTACTTTGATGGTGATCCAAAAAACAAAAAAGGGGGAATTGTGGATACCCTACATTTCACAGTTAGCTGTGCTGGCAGCACTCAGTTGCAGAATTAAGACTTTCGTCCTTGAGCTCTTTTCTAAACAAGTGCATAACTCTTGCTTGCTAATTATGAAAAGAGACCCTGACCAGCCGAGTACAGCTCATGTTGGGAGTTTGCTCTTGAGAATGGACAGATAAGACGCTTCTTGTACACAAGACGTGCATGGGAGTGAACAGGAGAGTGTGACCAAAACAGACCTGGGAAAGTCTGTTCTCCCTGTGTGATAAGAGAGTGATTGAAGGAGTACATTAGCTGATAACAGTCCTGGCTGCATAGTCTGGTCTCTTGTTTGTAATTCACAAATAGTACTTCATGCTAATAAGTATAAATATGTGTGCCTGCTTGCAATAAAGTGAATTCTGTTTTCCACCATCTCGGAGTTCGTGCGTGCTTCTCCACACCACATAAGTTGTTTTTTTTCAAAAAGCAATAAAGGCGAACTACCTGCAGCCCATGAAATATCATTAGCAGAAGATGCAACAACAACAAGGGCACAATATATATATTCAAAATATATACCCAGATCTTGGAGCCTGGCAACACTCAAGACTAGAGAATGACTATGTCAAGAGCTGAGACTGACCAAATGTATATGACTTGGAGACGTATCAAAAAGGCAGTAATACTACATTAATCAGATGAGGATAAATTAAGGACTCCTCAGTTAAGATCAAACAAATGTCATACAGAAAAAAGTAAAGACTTAAATATTAACTATTGTGTAAAGATATCAAAATGCAAAAATGGCATCTAAAGAAATCTGAGTGTCAATTATAATGATTTTGCATGGCACAAAATGAAAGTGCCAATTATAGCATCAAATATAGAATCATAAAATCATTAAGGTTGGAAAAGACCTCTAAGATCATCTAGTCCAATTGTCTACCCAACGCTACCATGACCACTAACACATGTCCAAAAGTGCCACATCTACACGTTTTTTGAACACTTCCAGAGATGGCGACTTCACCACTTCCCTGGGCAGCCTGTTTCAATGATTCACCACTCTTTCAGTAAAGAAATTTTTTCCTAATATCCAATCTAAACCTCCCCTGGTGTAACCTGAGCCCATTTCCTCTCGCCCTATCGCTTGTTACTTGGGAGAAGAGACCAACATTCACCTCACTACAGTCTCCTTTCAGGTAGTTGTAGAGAGCAATGAGGTTTCCTCTCAGCCTCCTTTTCTCCAGACTAAACAATCCCAGTTCCCTGAGCCACTCTTCATAAGACATGTTCTGTAGACCCCTCACCAGCTTCATTGCTCTTCTCTGGATCTGCTCCAGTACCTCAATGTCTTTCTTATGCTTTAAACTTTAACTCCCTGTTTTTTTCATCTCCTGTTTCCAAACTGCAGAGGAGCACCGTTTGACAGAAGGGGTTGTCTTCCCCTGCTCCCCACTGCAATGGGAGCAGCACAGCTCCTTGTCTGTTTCTTTTGGACTGTCATTGGGACTCTGTGCTTGGGCACTCTTGTTTGTTGCTGAGTCCAGTCTGAGATGTTTTTTTCTGCTCAGGACCTTGGTGTCATCTAGAATGTGTGAGCTCGGTATTAACATATTTATTTGTATATTTGAGCATACTTGCATACTTGTATATATCTGTATATAGTTTAACATCTTCACTGTTATTATTAGTGGGGGGGTTGGGTTTTTTTGGGGGGGGGGGCTGTTTTATTTTTCATTAAACTGGTTCAAGTGGTTTTTTTCAACTTAAAAGTCTCTCTCCCTGGTTCTCCTGTTATCCTCCCCTGGAAAGGTGATGGGGGGAATCACAGAGAATGTCTGTCCAAGTTTAGTGGCTGGCCCAGCCTTAAACTTTGACAACTTCCAACATTTTCATCTGCAAAATGCTGGACTAGAATTGTCAACTTGCAATTGAGAATTTCTAGTCTCTATCCAGCACACTAGTCCAAACAGAATACACATCTAGAACAGTCTGGTTTAGTTTATACAAGACCAAATACCATCATACAGAACAATTCTTGACAACTTTTTTGTTGTGTCATTTCTGGTAATCCTTACTACAGAGTCCACAAGATTTACTGAGATACATTAGTCTATTGAGATGCAAAACTTTGAATTAGCCTAACCAGTCATAAAAGGTTAATTGGTTACTCATATTTTGAATTTCTTCAAATAAAGAATACTTTAAAATACTTTGACTGATTATTTCAATTTACAAAACACACAGTATAGCAGTAATCTCTGTGTACACTTAGAAAAACCCTTCTCAAGTGCTTTTGAGATGCTCTTTCACAATTACAATCTGATCAATTTCTAGAGAGACATTAAAAAATTTACAGCAAGTTATATGGTGAATACATTACTGTATATTTTCCAGCACTTCTGAGATGAGCAAAAGAGAAATTTTCCCCTTAAAGTGTTAAGTCTATGATGTGGACTGCTGGTCAGTTGGTGTAAGGTGTCCTGGTTATGTCCCCTCTCAACTTCTTGTGCATCCCTAGCCTACTTTCTGTAGGGGGGCAGCATGAGAAAGAGAGAAGGTCTTGACACTGTGCAAGCATTGCTCAGTAATACTAAAACATCAGTGTGTTATCAGCACTGTTTTCAGTATAAATCTGAAACATATCACCATGCAAGCTACTATGAATAAATTTAACTCCCAGTCAAAACCAGTACAACTTCTTATATGTCTGTACAACATAATTAAATTTATGTATATCCCTTTAATTCCACAGTTTCTATATTGAAAGCAGTAATTCTTATCTTAAAAAAACCAACACATAAAAAATCCCACAACCAGAAACAAACAGTAACAGCTTAATAAGGCCATGAGTACATAAGAAAATCTATAAAATTAGGACACTTTTTAACCTACTAAAAGCAACAGACAAACCCCCTAAATTCAGTAACACCTCACCTGCATCAGCTCTGGATCGCTGACCTGGCGATTTTCCAAATGGGGTCTTCATTCATCTGTGTTTAAGTGAGCAGCAAAGCTGCTAGACTAGGGTGAAAATCCCGTTCTTCCCAATTCCAAAAATATCTTCTTATGTAATACAATAGATCCTTATTAATCCACCATCCAACCAACAATTTGTTCTTCCGCAAATATAGGAGAAGCACTTTCAATAATATCACCCTGAAAAATAAACCAGAAAATATAGTCTGATTTGAAACCTGGTTAAAATAAACATTGAAGTGAAACAAAGTATTTTTCCTTTCATGCTCCATGCCATGAAGGCATTATAGGCCAGAATTGATGGAGCTCTGAGTAACCTGATCTAGTTAAATCTTTGTTTTGCCAACAAAGACATACCTCTTAGAAGGAAAAAGCCTTCCTGATGCTTTTAAAGTCACAACGCATTTGCTAAAATTTAAAGCACCATTTCACTATATTCTCTGAACCTAAGGACACAAGACTACTGAAGTGAAAAGTTGATTGAGCAATTCAAACACTTTCTGTAAACTAAGCCAAGCAACTTTCACCAGTTAAACACTTAAGATTTTTATGAAAAGGAAATGAAAATTAAATTTTCCTAAAATTAGTATTCTGATTTCTTTACAGGTCAGTTTCACCCTAAAGGCATTAATAAGGAAGAATAAAAAGAGATTTTCTGAAGATCACTTGATATAGAATCACAGAATCATAGAACGCGTTGGGCTGGAAGAGACATTTAAAGGTCATCCAGTGCAATCCCCCTGCAGTGAGCAGGGACAGCTTTCACTAGATCAGGTTGCTCAGAGCCCCATCCAGCCTGACCTTGAATGTCTCCAGGGATGGGACCTCCACCACCTCTCTGGGCAACCTGTGCCAGGGTTTCACCACCCTCATAGTGAAGAACTTCTTCCTAACATCTAATCTAAATCTACCCTGCTCTAGTTTAAAGCCATTGCCCCTCATCCTGTCGCTACATGGCCTTGTAAACAGACCCTCCTTGGCTTTCCTGTAGACCCCCTTCAGGTACTGGAAGGCCACTGTAAGGTCTCCCCGGAGCCTTCTCTTCTCCAGGCTGAACAGCCCCAACTCTCTCAGCCTGTCCTCTTAGCAGAGGTGCTCCAGCCCTCTGATCATTTCTGTGGCCCTCCTCTGGACCCACTCCAACAGGTCCATGTCCTTCTTGTGCTTAGGGCTCCAGAGCTGGACACAGCACTCCAGGTGAGGTCTCACCAGAGCAGAGCAGAGCAGAGGGGCAGAATCACCTCTCTCGATCCGCTGGCCAAGGTTCTTTGGATGCAGCCCAGGATGCGACTGGCCGCCTAGCCTGCAAGCGCTCACTGGTGGCTCACGTCCAGTTTTTCGTCCACCAGTACGCCCAAGTCCTCTGCAGGGCTGCTCTCTAGCACATCATCCCCCAGCCTGTACTGATAATGAGGATTGCCCTGACCCAAGTGCAGGGCCTTGCACTTGGCCTTGTTGAACCCCATGAGGTTCGCATGGGCCCCCTTCTCCAGCTTGTCCAGGTCCCTCTGGGGGACATCCCATCCCTCTGTCATATTGACATCACCACCCAAATTGGTGTCACCTTCAAATTTGCTGAGGGTACACTCGATCCAGCTGTCTATATCATATAATTGATGAAGATATTAAACAGCACTGGTCCCAGTATGGACCCCTGAGAACATCTTGAACTTTAAAGCATATGGAACAATTTTCAAAGTCATGTTTGCCTTATTAAAATAAACCATAAAAATATACATCTGATATACTGGGTTTTTTTGTAACAAAGTTTTGTAATAAAAGGTTTTGAATATTCTGGTTTGATTATTTTTCTTGATAATTTTCCATATTAAGGATTTATATTTACATGATAACATTGAATGTGCTGTTGTCATTCATAATATTTATAAGTTTAAGAATGTCATGTTCTACACAAACAAAATTTGTAATGTGTTTCTGACATACTAAGTAACAATAATCCATACTGTTAAGGAAGTATGGAAATTTCTTGTTAGAAGGATGTACATATGATGACTTACGAAACAATCAAGTTTTGAGAGTAACTCTGTTGACAGCACTAGAGATTAATATTTGAGCAATTTAAAATGAGAAACTGCCAAGTCACTTCAAAATATTTCAGTATGACTTCTGAACATCAGCCGTTTTAATAATAGTTTAGTGAACCAATTCTAAAACCACTACTTTTTCTTTAATATAGCAAATAGAATGCAAGTAATTTTTTTGATCCAGACACATCAAGAACACACTATAATAGCCTTTATGGACTCCCAGTCTCTTTTAGAAAAGCATCACAGCCTACAACTTAGGAACCAGATACCCCCACACCTGTCTGCACAGTTCACCAATAGCTCAGTTGCAGGTTTCATTTAAATAACATTCTTCTGATTAGCCATCAGCTACAATTACTCACCAGCCTGTGTTTTGCTTAAAAAAAAAAAGAAAAAGATCAGTGTGTTTTCTTTCTTAGGTCAGAATACATTTATGAAAAACAATGTACAAGTTAGATGAATACTTTGTATGACACTGTTTTAATTATTTTGAGTGTTTCACACAAGAAAGGTTAAATGATGGATTAAAACCAGCAAGGTCTACAAATTGTCAGTCATCATACTAGTTTTAATGATAAGAGTACAATCATGTTATCAGGGTAAGGAAGAAGACACAATATGAAGACAAGAAAATAGAGCTATATTTAATTATGATCATTTTAATCATAAATACAAAAGGAAAAAACCAGCATGTACACTCAGAGCACAGATTATACACTTTTCCTCATAAACCAGTTTAATCTCCTTTGTAAACCCTCAATTGTAAACCACGTGAGACTATTGTTCTGTGAACAAAGTAATTCTGAAAGGAAATATGTAAGCAAAAAAGATTTCTTGGTATGTACTGTTTCAATTTCCATAACTGTATGGGCTGAAACAGGCAGGATGCAGGAACAACCACAAACCATGGCTGAAATGCAAAGAGTAAGTTTATTCTCGTTATCTCACAAAATGCAGAGGCACACAAGCAGCGATCACAGAAGCAGCACGACAAGCAGCACCACAGGCCCAGGGAGATCTCCCCTTGTTAAGTACCATAGACAGAAATGTGTAAAATGGGCACTGAGCAGGAATGCAAGGAAAGACATGGACTGTGGTTGGCACCCTAGAGGAGACAATTGTTGTCTGGGCCCTTGGCAATCAAGGATTATCAACTGTGTCTTCAAGGACAATCAACTGTGGCTGTTCCCTAGAGGAACGCAGAGATTAGCAGACTCCAGTCAAGAAGGATTCCACAAAGAAGAGAGATGGGCTAAAGAGAAGACTTTCTACCGGAAATTTGTGAAAAGACACCTCTCCATCAGCCACAAGGGATCACCAGAGATCACCGAAGATCTCCAGGGAAGCCTTTCAGAGATCCAGGCCGCATGCGTAATAACTATGTATGTAGGATAATTAGTTCCTGAAGATAGAATGGATATGTATAATCTTTCTGGGAAAACTGACGCCTCTGTATGTAACAGGAGGATATAAGCTTGGACGGGTAACAGACACCACATGCATGGTAGGCGGAATTATACCCCCATGCATCCGGCTGCAATAAAGAAATGCCTGCTTTCTAATGCTAAACTGAGTGTTAGAGTTCTTCATGGACCGGATTTCGGTAACACCCTTGCTAGAAAGCGTGTAGTATTTATCCCACCATGTTGTTATATTTTACTTGCTGCTCTGCCTGAGTTCCCAGGACTCACATTCACTGCTCTGCAGGGCAGGAATGCGAAAGATGCCCCTGCATCAATCCCAGGCCTCTGTTATCTCAGTGTGGGTGTGCTGCTTGTCGAGTACACAAGGCCAAGCAGTGATCCAGTGAGATGTGTGTGTTGTCTGACACCTCAGGTTGAGATTTAGATTAGATTTTAGAAAAGAGTTCTTTACAATGAGGGTGGTGAAACACTGTCACAGGTTGCCCAGAGAGGTGGTGGAGGCTCCATCCCTGGAGACATTCATTCTGGAAGTGTACAGAAACAAACAGTACTGTTATACAAACTGTCCATGAATGTGTGTATATATGTTTATATATATATAAAATAAAAATGCAAATTACATTTACTCTAAGATACTATACTGATGTAACTGTAGATTATTTAACAGAAGGTTGAAATAATCTGAAAATTGCACAAACCATCCCTTGTTGACAGGGTGTCTATACAAGCGACTTGTTGACAATGGGACTATAAATGCTGTACCACTAATGTATAAGGAAAAAAAAGTGCTACCTATATTTCATCTGGTTTTCTTTCCCTTTTTAATATGAAAATATATAGAAAAACAATGCACCGTATACATATGTTTTCAGTAAAAGCCAGCTTAATAAAACACAGTTTACCATCATCACAGTTAAAGAATCTTAAAAACTGAAATCAAAAGACAAACAGAGCAGATTGTATTCAGATAAATACAGGCTATCTTCAGCACATGCATACACTCAGTGTATTTGTTCAGGCTTCTTTTGATGCAGCCCATGATGCAATTGGCTTTCTGGGCTGCAAGCACACAATGGTGGTTCATGACCAGCTTTTCGTCCACCAGTACCCCCAAGTCCTTTTCCACAGGTGAGGCCCCACCTGGAGTACTGCATCCAGTTCTGGAGCCCACAGTACAAGCAGGACACGGATCTGCTGCAGCGGGTCCAGAGGAGGGCCACAAAGATGATCCAGGGGCTGGAGCACTTCTGCTATGAGGACAGGCTGAGGGAGTTGGAGTTATTCAGCTTGGAGATGAGAAGGCTCCGGGGTGACCTAACAGCGGCCTTCCAGTACATGAAGGGGGCCTACAGGAAAGCTGGAGAAGGGCTTTTTACAAGGGCCTGTAGTGATAGGACAAGGGGCAATGGCCTGAAACTGCAAGAGGGTGGCTTTAGATTAAAGGAAGGAATTCTTCACCATGAGAGTGGTGAAGCACTGGCACAGGTTGCCCAAGGAGGCTGTGGATGCCCCCTCCCTGGAACTGTTCAAGGCCAGGCTGGATGGGGTTTTGAGAAAGCTGGTCTAGTGGGAGAGAGGGGTCCCTGCCCACAGCAGGGGGTTGGAACTAGATGATCTTCAAGGTCCCTTCCAACCTAAACCATTCTATGATTCTATGAATTCTAGGGATCAGATTATTATATTTTATAATGCTCCTGGAACTGAATGAAAAGTTTTTTACTCTTTTTTTAAATCTTTATCTTTCAACTTTGTTTCAATATCATCAAATGCAATAGAAAGTACATTGCAGTTAAATTTATTTTAATAGTAATTTTAGCATAAGCAAATGGATAAATTAGATGAGGATTTTACCATATTGTAGAGCAAAAAAAAAAGGTTTCCTGAGAAGGTCTGGAGACAAGAATTCCCTATTACAGCATAAAACTATGGAAGTCAATATAATTTAAGAGTTCTAAAAAAACAAACCCTTTTTTTAAAGAATAATTATTAATAAGAATATTTGACTGAGCAATTATACCAATATTCCTCCCTCCCCCCTTAGGCAATACTCTAAATGTTTTGGAATTAGGTAAGTAGCTTTACAAAGGACATCAACATTTCAGAACCCTTCTGAGTCAATAGTTTGAACAAGTTTTGTCTGAAACACCTTTCAGCACATCCTTAGTTCCACTGAAGTTAGACACTGTATTTCAAGTAAAACATGAGATTCACGATCTTGAAACATTAGCATAGTTTTATGATAACACATATAAATGGTAACCCTCTGTCCTGGTTTGAGAGCACCAAGATAAAAGTTTTCTAGACCTCCTGACATACATGGCAATCACAACAGGCCCGGAAAGAGAGGCATCTATGTCTATGAGGAGGAGAGGATGGGTAAGGTGACCCAAATGGAACTATCATGCTATTTCTTCCCATGTGTTCCATACATAAGGGTCCCTAAGAAAAGTCTTAGAGGTCTTTTTAGTCTCTGTTGTGCTGAAAGGATTGTTATTGGTTGTTTATCATCTCTTCCTGTGTTGTTAGTGTTCTTGTTTCCTGCTTTAATGCTATAGAAGAGTACCTTTCATCAGGACAGGACACCTACCCCCGTCTCCCTGGATGGGAGCAGCATGGCTGCTCTAACACTTCCTTTTCTGTTGTTTTTTTTTTAATGTTTCCTGCCATGCCTGTTCTTCCCTTTGAGTTATCAAAATACAGTTGTTACTGAGACAAGCAGTACAGTATGTTCTCTATTTCACTGGATTTTCCTCATGATATATGTATCATTTAAAGCAACTTAGGGGGAGCAAAAAGCATTATAAATTCAGTTGCAAATCAAGTTGCAGCTAGGTATACTTGCATTTCAAGATTTTCTTTGAAGGTTGTACTACCAGACAGTCACTATATTCTCATTTGTAGTGGACGATTTTCAAACAAATAAATTGCCAAAGAAAAACTACTTTTGCTTGCATCTGATCATGTAATAAGAAAGAAAACATACATTTCTAAACTGACTAGAAATAATCGAATCGTAGAATGGTCAACCTTTAAAGATCATCTACTCCAACTCTTCTACCATGGACAGGGAGATTAGATCAGGTTGCTCAAAGCCTCATCCAAGTACACCTTGACACTTGCCAATGATGGGGCATCCACAACTTCCCTGGAAAACCTGTTCCAGTGTCTCATTATCCTCACAGTAAAGAATTTCTTCCTTATGTCGAATCTAAATCTACTCTCTTCCAGTTTAAAACCATTGCACCTTGTCCTGGTACTACAAGCCCTCTGTCTCTCTTTGATATAAGCCCCCTTTATTTACTGAAAAGCCACAATAAGATCTCCCCAGAGTCTTGTCTTCTCCAGGCTGAATAACCCCAAAAGCCTCAGCCTTTCTTCAAAGGAGAGATGTTCCAGCCCTCTGATAATTTTCGTGGCCCTCCTTTGGAATCACTCCAATAGATCCATGTCTTTCTTCCCCTGGGAATGCCAGATCTGGGTGCAGTATCGTAGAATCATAGAAACATAGAAAGTGTTATGCCTTGGCCTTCCTGACCTCATCCCTACATAACCGAGCAGCGTCCCTATAGTCTTCCCAGGATACCTGTCCCTGCTTCCACTGCCTGTGCAGTTCCTTCTTGCCTTTTAGTTTGACCAGTAGGTCTCAATTCAGCCACATTGGTCTCTTCCCTTCCTTGCCTGATTTCTTACACCTGGGGATGGGAAGCTCTTGTGCTCTATGGAAAGCATCCTGAAAGATCTGCCAGCTCTGTTCTGCTCCCTTGTCCCTCAGGACCGTTTCCCAGGGGGTCCTATTGAGTAACTCCTTGAAGAGCTGGAAGTTTACTTTCCTAAAATTCAGGGTCCTGACTGTGCTCCTCATCTGACTCGTATCCCTTAGGAGTGTGAACTCCACCAGTGCATGATCACTGCAGCCCAGACTGCCTCCAGTCTTGACATCCCTCATGAGCTCACTTGCATTGGTGGCCATCAGGTCCAGTATCACATTCCCTTGGGTAGGAGTGTCTATTTCCTGGCTTAAGAAGTTATCAATGAAGCACTCCAGGAGTCTCCTGGATTGCCTACAGCTCGCTGTGTTACCTGTCCAGCAGACGTCGGGGTGGTTGAAATCCCCCAGCAGGAGGAGAACCTGCGAGTGTGATGCCTCCTGTACCTGGAGTAAGGGGGCTTAGTCAGCAGGCTCCCCTTGATCAGGTGACCTATAGTAGACATCAACCACGAAATTGCCCTTGTTGTTGCCTCATGTATCGGGTTCAGCTAGGAAGGGGTTAATTTTTGCTAGAAGCTGGGAGGGGGGCACAGCCAGATAGCTGAACCAAACTAGCCAAGGGGATATCATGCAGGGCAGAGCTCGCTCGCTCGCTCGCTCGTTCTCTCTCTCTCTCTCTCTCTCTCCCTCCCTCCCTCCCTCTCTCTCTCTGAAAAGCTTGGGACATGCTGCATCCTTGGGTTCCGGGTGTTGAGACATCTGCACTGCACATTACTCACGTTATACGCTATCTAGTTAAACACTACTGTTGTTACTGTTATCCCTTTTTTTTCCTCCCATTATTATTATTTTTTTTTATGTTTCACCATTAAAAAACTGCTCTTATCTCAATCCCATGAGGCTCTGCCCGACTGCTCCTTCCGGGCTATCCTCTTCATTCCCGGTAGGGGAGGGACGACTGAGGGAGCAACTCGTGGTTCCTTTGTCTTTCCCTGACGGGCAGCCGGCTTGAACCGTGACATCTTTTGGAGCCCAACGTGGGGCAAAGGGGTTGAGATAACTTTTGCATCCTACTATTTGGATACGCTAGTAAAGAACTGAACAAGTCAGTGAGAGGGACGGGGGGCAGGAGTCATGCAAAGGACAAAGCGTTGATACGGCAAGACCTTGAAACTGCAAAATTATCAACATTAGGGAGGCTGTTATACAAAACCCAAACCTGGCCAGTAAGACAGGATATGCATGCTTGTTAGGCAGTTACCAATCAATGGAGTCAGAGCGGCGCGTGAACAGCTCGTGCTGGGCAGCCTGTAGCCAACCACAACATGCATGATGCGTGCTAAGGAAAGTGAGAACAGTATAAATGTGTGCTACTTTTGCAATAAAGCGGCGATCTTTGGAACATCATATTGGTGTCGTGTCATCTGCCCTCGCATGGATCCCAACAGATAACGGCAGATTTGCCAAAAGCGTGTTAAAAAGATAATTTTTGTTGGACTAACTTCCCACATTAGTCAAGTGGTCATAATGTTGGTTCATTTGCTTACATGGTGGCATTGGCTGAACCCTTATATACCCTATGCATTTCCTGCGATGGTATTTATCAGCTGTGGAAAAGGGGTCAAAAGAATAATTCTTTTGTGCTGGATAATGTCGACTTATGATATGATTGCATCACTGGCCATGAGGGTAAGCTGGTATTTGTATGAGGCGCTATTGTCATTCCCATGCCTTGGGCGCCTCCTCTCTGAATTCATTAGTAACAGCACCAAACCCATGGGGAAAGCGGAGGAGAATGTTCTCTCCCGTTTGTCCTTCAAGCCGATCACAACAGTTTTTGAAAACTCTGAATATTCTTGGAATGCCCAATCCAGCATGGTTCTCGTCCTGTGTCTCCTGAATGTGTGTCAGATCTTGCTCGGGGTCACACCAAAATTCTTTGAGGATATCACCCAGAGACCTGCCCTGAAGCCAGATAACTATGAGTGGCAAGGTGTGTGGGAGAATATGGGCAAGCTTCTAGGACAATGGTCATCTCCGGTATTTTGGAATTTCACCCCTGAACATATACAGAATCCTAAAAAGCTAGCAGAGTATATGGAGAAAGTATGCTGTCAGCCTGGCCACTCCAAAGAAGCCCAAATCACTGCTGTGTGCTGGGGCCTGGCCCATGCCTATCGAGCCATTTTCAATGCCAGTCACTATCCCCGAGGGGAAGAGGAGGTCTCTGGACCTAAAGACAGACCAACAGATGATGTGGCTGTCCCAACCCTTGCGACAAGTGCTGTGGCTGCTCAACCCCTGAGACAAGTGCTGCTGCTGAACCAGAAAACCAGCCTGTGCCAGTATCGGTTGCTCCAGTACAGAAGAAGAAGTACACGAAGAAATCGGTTCGCTTGGTGAGGGATGAAAGTGAAGCAGGTTCATCACGAGAACAAGAAGAGGAGGCAGAGCCAGAGATAATCACCCAATCCCTGTCCCTGAGTGAGCTGCGAGATGTGCGAAAGGACTTTGGCCGCCATCCAGGTGAGCACATTATTACCTGGCTGCTCCGATGCTGGGACAGTGGAGCCGGTAGCCTGGAACTGGAGGGTAAAGAAGCCAAACAGTTGGGATCCCTCTCTAGGGAAGGGGGCACTGACAAAGTGCTTGGGAGGCAGACACAAACCCTCAGCCTCTGGAAGCACCTTCTGTCAGGCATGAGGGAAAGTTACCTCCTCAAGGAAGATATTGCATGCCACCCAGGTAAATGGACCTCAATGGAGAGAGGTATCCAGTACCTGAGGGAACTGGCTGTGCTGGAGGTGATTTACAATAATCCAGATAACGAGCAGTCACCCACCGATCCAGATGAAGTCCGATGCACACAAGGCATGTGGCGGAAGTTCATACGAAGTGCACCACAAACATATGCAAGCTCATTGGCAGTGCTGTCCTGCAGAGAAGGGGAGGGACAAACCGTGGATGAACTAGCTCGCCGGCTCCAGCAGTACGAAGGAAGTCTGTCTTCATCCCTCCAGGCTTGTGTTTCAGCTGTGGAGGAACTGTCCCGGGAGGTCCAGCAGCTCAAAGTGGATATGTCCTGCTCTCCACCTGCACGGGCATGTGTCTTAGCTGTTAGGACTAGGTACTCCTCCGCTCAAGAGAGGGAATATGGGAAAAAACACGCCGGAATACTCTGTGGTCTTACCTACGTGACCACAGAGAGAACATGAGGAAATGGGATGGAAAACCCACTTCGGTCCTAGATGTGTGGGTACGTGAGGTGCGAGGGGAAACAACAAAGGAAAAGGATTATTATAAGAAAAATGTTGCTCCACTTTCCAGTGTGAAGCCTTCCAGACAAAACAGAAGAGAAGATATCCTTTAGATATTAGGAAGAAGAGACGATACCCTTTAGATATCAGGAAACACTTCCTCATGAAGAGGGTGATCAGGAGGCATTGGAATGCACCGCCCAGGGAAGGCGTGGAGTCATGGTCCCTGGAGGGGTTTAAGGAGAGGCTGGATGTGGCACTTAGCGTCGTGGTCTGGCCGATGTGATGGTGTTGGGTCATAGGCTGGACTTGATGATCTCAGAGGTCTTTTCCAGCCTCAACAATTCTGTGATTCTGTGATCATCTCTGATCCTCTTGAAGGAACCTCTAAGTCATACTCACAAGAAGTGAGTGACTCCGATCGAGAATAGAGGCGCCCTGCCTCCAGTCAGGTGGAGGAGAGGGACAATCGGGTCTACTGGACTGTGTGGATCCGATGGCCTGGCACGTCAGGTCCATAGGAATACAAGGCTCTAATAGACACAGGTGCTCAATGTACCTTGATGCCATCAGGATATAGAGGGGTAGAACCCGTCTGTATTTCTGGTGTGACAGGGGGGTCCCAGCAACTGACTGTATTGGAAGTGGAAGTGAGTCTGACTGGAAATGAGTGGCATAAACACCCTGTTGTGACTGGTCCAGATGCTCCGTGCATTCTTGGCATAGACTTCCTTGGAAGAGGGTACTTCAAGGATCCAAAGGGATGCCGGTGGGCCTTTGGCATAGCTGCTTTGGAGGCAGAGGAAATTAAAAGGTTGTCCACCTTGCCTGGTCTCTCAGAGGACCCTTCTGTGGTGGGTTTGTTGAGAGTTGAAGAACAACAGGTGCCACTTGCTAACTCGACGGTGCATCGGCGGCAATATCGCACCAACCGAGACTCCCTGGTTCCCATCCATAAGCTGATCCGTCAGTTGGAGAACCAAGGGGTTATTAGCAAAACTCGCTCACTCTTTAACAGCCCCACATGGCCAGTGCGAAAATCTAATGGGGAATGGAGACTAACAGTGGATTATCGTGGCTTGAATGAAGTTACGCCGCCACTGAGTGCCAGACATGCTTGAGTTTCAGTATGAGTTAGAATCAAAGGCTGTCAAATGGTATGCCACCATTGATATCGCTAACTGTAGTGCTAAGGCCTGAATTGCAGGCCCTGCACTGAAGTTGACCTATAGATGAACCTCTCAACCCCACGCTATACGGTATTAATCACATATGCAATGTATTGATAATCTATTGTAGCATGTATATATATATATATTCCAATGCCAATCTGTGAAAGCTTTGCTGTAACACTAACTGTGCGGTGGGAACCAGTAGGGTGATCTTTCTTTAGCTAAAGGCCAGGTGCAAGGCTGCGAAACTGGCTGCCTCTTGCTTTGTTAGAAGCATGTCACAAGACCGTGAGACCAGAGGCCTGGCTTGGGTGAGAAATATGTGATTAAGGACCGAAATAGATCGGGAGGCTCCCTTGTATTCTTCCTTTAGCCCTGGCCAGGCTGTGGGAGGAATCCAACAGAGTGGACAACACCCGATGTTCCCACGCTCGAAGTTATGTAAGGTTGTTTACTTAATAGTGTAAAAGCTGGACCCTCTTGCAGCGATGCTTGGAGCCCTCCCCTATGAGTGGACGCACTGCGTAGGACTTCCCAGTTGCCGGGACGGTTCTCCAGAATCCTCGCTGCAACAGGGGCTCCCCAGCGACTGCGGATCTGGATGATGGTATTAGGGCGATTGGTGATGGATCTGTCTTAATCGCTATCGCTAACCCTGTATAGTACTGATCAGGTGCATTACCCTGCTTGTTCTCGCTGCTTAAAACTGGAGTATAATAAGCTTGCATTGCCTTGTTCTTGTAATACTTTGAAATAGACAGTAAAATAAGCCGACCCTTCTGTTGGTGCCTGTGTCCTTTTCTGCAGGACCCTTCCTCCTCCCGCCCCAGGCCAGTTAGCCTAATGTGTTTTTCTCAATTCCTCTGGCAGCAGAGTGCAGGCCAGTTTGCCTTTACTTGGAGGGGCGTCCAGTACACCTGGCATCGACTGCCCCAGGGCTGGAGACACAGCTCCACCATTTGCCACGGACTGATCCATGCTGCACTGGAGCAGGAGGAAGCTCCGGAGCACCTGCAGTACATTGATGACATTATTGTATGGGGCAATACAGCGGAAGAAGTTTTTGAGAAAGGGAGGAAGATCATTCAAATCCTTCTGAAAGCCGGTTTTGCCATAAAGCATAGTAAGGTAAAAGGGTCCGTGCAGGAGATCCAGTTTTTGGGAGTAAAGTGGCAAGATGGACGCCGCCAGATTCCCATGGATGTGATTAACAAGATAGCAGCGATATCTCCACCAACTAATAAAAAGGAGACACGGGCATTCTTAGGCGCAGTGGGGTTTTGGAGGATGCACATCCCAAGTTACAGTCAGATTGTGAGCCCTCTTTTCCAGGTGACCCAGAAGAAGAACGATTTTAAACGGGGCCCTGAACAGCAACAAGCCTTTGAGCAGATTAAACAAGAGATTGTTCGTGCAGTATCTCTTGGACCAGTCCGGACAGGACAAGATGTTCAAAATGTGCTTTATACTGCAGCTGGGCAGAATGGCCCTGACTGGAGTCTCTGGCAGAGGGCACCAGGGGAGACCCGAGGCCGACCCTTAGGGTTTTGGAGTCGGGCACACAGAGGATCTGAGTCCCGCTACACTCTCACTGAGAAGGAGATACTGGCAGTGTATGAAGGAGTCCGAGCTGCCTCAGAAGTAATTGGTACTGAGGCACCTCTCCTTTTAGTACCCCGATTTCCAGTTTTGGGCTGGATGTTCAGAGGGAGGGCCTCATCTACACATCATGCGACTGATGCCACGTGGAGTAAATGGATGGCACTGCTCACACAGCGGGCCCGAATGGGGAACCCTCATCGACCAGGAATTCTGGAGGCAATTACAAACTGGCCAGAAAGCAAGGACTTTGAAGTGTCACGGCAGGAGGAAGTGAAACGTGCGGAAGAGGTCCCACGATATAACGAATTACCAGAGGATGAGAAGCGGTACGCCCTGTTCACTGATGGGTCCTGTCGCATTGTGGGAAAGCATCGAAAATGGAAGGCTGCTGTATGGAGCCCTACCCGGCAAGTTGCTGAAGCCACTGAAGGGGAGGGTGAATCGAGTCAATTTGCAGAGGTAAAAGCCATTCAACTGGCTTTAGATATTGCTGAGCGGGAAAACTGGCCAGTCCTCTATCTCTACACTGACTCGTGGATGGTGGCAAATGCTCTGTGGGGGTGGTTACAGCAATGGAAGCAGAATAACTGGCAACGCAGGGGTAGGTCCATGTGGGTTGCCGAACTGTGGTGAGATATTGCTGCTCGGGTGGAAAACCTGGTTGTGAAAGTACGCCATGTAGATGCCCACATACCCAAGAATCGAGCCACAGAAGAGCACCTAAACAACCAGCAGGTAGATCGGGCTGCTAAGATCCAGGTGTCTCAGGTGGACTTGGACTGGCAGCACAAGGGTGAATTGTTCATAGCTCGGTGGGCCCATGACTCCTCGGGCCATCAGGGAAGGGATGCGACACACAGATGGGCTCGTGATCGAGGGGTGGACCTGACCGTGGACGCTATTGCACAGGTTATCCATGAATGTGAAACGTGTGCTACAATCAAGAAGGCCAAGGGGGTAAAGCCTTTGTGGTATGGAGGGCGATGGATGAAATACAGAGATGGGGAGGCGTGGCAGGTTGACTCTATTACGCTCCCACTAACCCATCAAGGCAAACACCATGTACTCACAATGGTGGAGACGACCACCGGATGGCTGGAGACATACGCTGTGCCCCATGCCACTGCTCGGAACACCATCTTGGGCCTTGAAAAACAGGTACTGTGGCGACACGGCACTCCGGAGAGGATTGAGTCGGATAATGGGACTCATTTCCGGAACAGCCTCATTGACACCTGGGCCAAAGAGCACGGCATTGAGTGGGTGTACCACATCCCATATCATGCACCAGCCTCTGGAAAGGTGGAACGGCACAATGGACCGCTAAAGAGTACATTGAGATCAATGAGTGATGGAACTTTCAAACACTGGGACACAAATTTAGCAAAAGCCACATGGTTAGTCAACAACAGAGGATCTTCCAATTGAGCCGGGCCTGCCTAGTCAAAACTCCCAGCTACTGTGGATGGAGATAAAGTCCCCGTTGTGCATATGAGGAACATGTTGGGGAAGACGGTGTGGGCTAGCCCTGCCTCAGGCAAAGGCAAACCCATCCGTGGGGTTGCTTTTACTCAGGGACCTGGGTGTACTTGGTGGGTGATGCAGAAGGATGGGGATGTTCGGTGTGTACCCCAAGGGGATTTAACTTTGGGAGAGAATAGCCAGTGGACTAAATCATGTGATGTTAACTGATACATTACCCTGCCAATGTATGTCATCACTGCTGCTGTCGTTATGCGTCATGTCAATTAATATTACAGTAGGAACGACCCAGACCAACAAAGGATAGGCTACGATGAAAACGAGGGAAGGACAGCTATAAGGGAACCCGAGGTGGCGCCCAGTGACTTCCTTAAGATAACCTCTTTGAGTTTCAGACTGTGGGCATGGGCCGTGCCAAATGCACCATGAGTCCCGGATGCAGCATGCAACAATCCAACACCATTCTCGCCTACCCTAAAGAACTGTTGTGATGAATGGAGCCTCTAAGTCATGGCCTACATGAACTCAATGGATATATTGGAGGGGTGGTGCATAGATTAACGGAATGATATCTGTGGATATGTATATATATGCATGTGTGTATATATACACATATATAAAGGACAAGAAAGCTAGTGGTAAATGTAAAGTGTAAGATCTGGGCATGACGTAGATGGTATAGAATATAGGGGTGGATAATATATATTTTCTCTAGAAGCTGGGAGGGGGGGCACAGCTGAACCAAACTAGTCAAGGGGACATTAGATACCATGGTCACCTCGTGCATGGTGTATATAGCGGGGAAAGGGATGGGGCTGGGTCTCTCTCTCTCTCTCTCTCTCTCTCTCCCTCCCTCCCTCTCTCTGAAAATCTTGGGACATGCTGCATCATTGGTTTCCAGGTGGTGAGACATCCGCACTGCACATTACTCACGTTATACGTTATCTAGTTAAACACTACTGTTGTCACTGTTATTCCTTTTTTTCCTCCCATTATTATTATTTTTTTTATGTTTCACCATTAAAAAACTGCTCTTATCTCAATCCCATGAGGCTCTGCCTACTGCTCCTTCCGGGCTCTCCTCCTCATTCCTGGTAGGGGAGGATGGAGCAAGCAACTTCCTGATTCCTTTGTCTTTCCCTGCCGGTCAGTCAGCTCTGAACCACGACACCTCAGTCACTAATTCCTACCCATAAGCTTTCAACTTGCTCTTGACTGTTCTTCAGGGACATCTCTTCACAGTCTATCCATTTCTTAACACAGAGGGCAACACCTCTGCCCCTCCTTCCTTGCCTGTCCCTTCTGAACAGCCTGTAGCCATTGATAGCCACACCCCAGTCACAGGATTCGTTCCACCAAGTTTCAGTAATGGCCACTATGTCGTAGCTTTCAGCAGCACGGTAGCTTCCAACTCCTCCTGTTTGTTGCCCATGCTGCGCGCGTTGGTGTAGAGGCACTGCAGCTGGGCTGTTGGCCATGTCACCTTCTTGGTGGAACACCGCTTAATTCCCTTGAGGTGTTTCATGGATGTTTCCCGGTTGGTTCCTACTACCTCAGGAGTCCCTGGTTCATCTCTATAAGACTTTGAATGTGCTACAGTGTCCCCAACATGCCTCAGGGCAACAGGTTGAAGGTCCTTAGTAGCACCCCGTCCCGCTAACCCTGGTGTGTCATCCCACAGCTTGTCACAGACAAGCCTGATACTGTTATCCCCTCCCCCTTCACATCTAGTTAAAAGCCCTGTCAATCAGCCCTGAAATCTCTTGAGCAAAGACCCTCTTCCCCCTTTGGGAAAGGTGTCTTCCATTTGATGCCAGCAAGCCTGGTGCCGTGTATGCCATTCCACTGTCAAAAAAACCCGAAGTTGTGGTGGAGTCACGGAGCCATGTATTAATAGACTGGGTCCATCTGTACCTTCCAATGTCACTGCCCGCTGTTGGAAGGAGGGAGGAAAAAAATAACCTGTGCCCCAGATTCCTTCACCAAACATCCCAAGGGCCTGAAGTCCCTTTTGATTGCTCTTGGACTACAAGTTGCAGTTCCTCTCCACCTGCGTGGAAGATCAGTAATGGGTAATAGTCCGAGGACCTTACCAAGCTAGGGAGCTTACTAGTGATATCCTCAACCCAGGCTCCAGGGAGACAGCAGACTTCCCTATGCTGAGGGTCTACCCAGCATATTGGACCCTCTGTTCTCCTCAGAAAGGAGTCACCTACAACTATAACCCTTCTTTTCTTCCTTGTGCATGTGGTCATGATAAGAGTCTTATAGAACTTCATCCCGTTGGCCTCGGCCCATCGACCCAGCCTGTCCAGGTCCCTCTGCAGTGTCTTCCTACCCTCCGGCAGATCGGCACTCGTGTACCTGGTAGACAATGCAGGAGGATGGAAAAGTTAAATGTGTACCTCAATGAAATTTGATTTTGGGTGGGAATAGCCAGTAATTTGAACTGTATGATGCTAATTGTTATAGGATACTGCTCATCACAATTTTTCTAGTTGTTTATTACAGTAAGAATCATCCAGATTAATGAAGAACAAACCTCAGCAACTGGCACCCAGTAATTTCCTCAAGATCACCATCTTCACCCCAGATCGTGAACATGGACCGCACCAGATATACCAGCTGTGAGCTCCAGATGCATGAAACATCATCCTGCTGCACCCAACTTCACCTGTCCATCACACCTGCCCTAAAGGACTTCTATGATGACAGATGGAACCCATGGTTTTGGACTAAATGTATTCAATAAACTTTTTGGAGAAATGAGTCATGGACCAAGGGAGTAATATCTGTATGTATATATGTATTGAGAGATGGGAAAAAAAATAGTAGTTACTTGGGTGTGGTGTAAATGATATGGAATAAGGGGTGGAATACTGTCCTGGTTTTACTGGGATAGAATCATAGGCCAGCCATGGTATGCAGGCTGTTAACAGTTTTTAGTCAGTCAGGAGCTTAAGCTGGGAGGGGCAAAAGCCAGGGCACTGGCCAACAGGTGTATCCCATACCATAAACGTCATGCTCATTATAAAGGAGAAAGTTTGCTGAGGATGGAGGCTGCCTCCTCTTAAGGGTCACTATCCCTACTCCCAAAGACTGCCTTCCTGTTTATTATGATCCCTGTACATTGACTGAGCCGAGTATAACTTTGTATACTGTATATTGGCATTAAATGTGTTCTCATTTCAACCCATGGGTCTCCTCTTTTCTTGATCCCTCTTCTTGGCTGGGGAGGGGTCATTGGGTGATAGAACAACTGCTATAGTTTAGTCCCGGATACAGACTAAATGTAGACAATAGTTAAAGACAGTAAATTAATTAAGACTGTGAGTTGTAGATTGCCAGAAAGGAAATGCATTCCTGTTCCAAGTACGCAGGGATTTCTGAGTGAGGAGGGGGTGGGAGACATAAACACTGTTTCCCTTCTACGGGGAGGCAATCTCATAATATCTTTCTTTCAGGCCTACTTACACTCATGGCTTTGTTGTAACAGTATATATGTAAGCGCATGACTACAAAATACACATTAGTTTCTGTCCAGTTCTCTGCACTTGAACCATGAGAAATAGTTCCTGTAGTGTTTTCTCATTTCCAGTAGTATCTTTCCTCAATTTTGAGACATGACTTTTTTTCTCTACGTAGTAGGCAACCTGTGACAACAAGAGCTACTGCTATTAAAAATGCTTCAGAAACTGCCAATATATGATCATAGAATGTGTTGGGCTGGAAGAGACATTTAAAGGTCATCCAGTGCAACCCCCCTGCAGTGAGCAGGGACAGCTTTCACTAGATCAGGTTGCTCAGAGCCCCATCCAGCCTGACCTTGAATGCCTCCAGGGATGGGGCCTCCACCACCTCTCTGGGCAACCTGCGCCAGGGTTTCACCACCCTCATAGTGAAGAACTTCTTCCTAACATCTAATCTAAATCTACCCTGCTCTTGTTTAAAGCCATTGCCCCTCATCCTGTCGCTACATGGCCTTGTAAACAGTCCCTCCTCGGCTTTCCTGTAGGCCCCCTTCAGGTACTGGAAGGCCACTGTAAGGTCTCCCCGGAGCCTTCTCTTCTCCAGGCTGAACAGCCCCAACTCTCTCAGCCTGTCCTCTTAGCAGAGGTGCTCCAGCCCTCTGATCATTGCTGTGGCCCTCCTCTGGACCCACTCCAACAGGTCCATGTCCTTCTTGTGCTTAGGGCTCCAGAGCTGGACACAGCACTCCAGGTGAGGTCTCACCAGAGCAGAGCAGAGCAGAGCAGAGCAGAGCAGAGGGGCAGAATCACCTCTCTCGATCCGCTGGCCAAGGTTCTTTGGATGCAGTCCAGGATGCGACTGGCCGCCTAGCCTGCAAGCGCTCACTGGTGGCTCACGTCCAGTTTTTCGTCCACCAGTACGCCCAAGTCCCTCTCTGCGTTATTATTTTAGGCACATTCTATTTGTCAATACTCTTGACTTAGATGACGGTTAGGTCACATTTTATGACAAATTAATGCAGAACAGCATGAAATTCCAAAAGGTTCTCATTCTTTTTCTTGTAACTGTACCTCCAGAGATGGTGACACAACCACTTCCCTGGACAGCTTGTTCCAAAGCTTGATAATCCTTTCGGTAAAGAAATTTTTCCTCATATCCAGTCTAAACCTCCCCTGGTGCAACTTGAGGCCATTTCCTCGTCTTATCACTTTTTACTTGGGAGAACAGACTAACATCCATCTTGCTACAACCACCTTTCAGGTAATTGTAGAGAGTGATAATGTCTCCCCTGAGCCTTTTCTCCAGGCTAAAGTCTCAGTTCCCTCAGCTGCTCCTCATAGGACTTGTTTTTTAGACCCTTTGCCAGCTTCGTTGCCTTTCTTTGGACACACTCCAACACCTCCATGTCTTTTTTTTTAGTGAGGGGCCCAAAACTTAACACAGGATTTGAGACGTGGCCTCACCAGTGCCGAGTACAGGGGCATAATCACTTCCCTGATCCCGATGGCTACGTTATATCTGATACAAGTCAGGATTCTATTGGCCTTCTTGGCTATCTGGGCACACTGCTGGCTCATATTCAGCTGACTATCAACCAACACCCCCAGGTCCTTTCCAGCCACTCTTCTTTCCCCAAGCCTGTAGCACTGCATGGGATTGCTGTAATTCAAGTGCAGGGCCTAGCACTTGCTCTTGTTGAACCTCCTACAATTGGCCTTGGCCCATCGATCCAGCCTGTCCAGATCCTTCTGTATAGTCTTTCTACCCTCAAGCAGATCAATACTCCTGCCCAGTTTCATATAATTTGTAAAACTACTGAGGGTGCACTCAGTCCCCTCATCCAGATCATTGCTAAAGTCATTAAACAGAACTGGACCCAATACTGGGCCCTGGAGAACACCGTTTGTGACCGGCTGCCAACTAGATTAAACTCCATTCATCACCACCATTTGGGGACGGCCATCCAGAATGTTTTTCACCCAGCAAAATGGATGCCAGTCCAAGCCATGAGTAGCTAGTTTCTCCAGGAGGATGCTGTGGGAAACGGTGCCAAAGGCTTTACTGAAGTCCAGGTAGACAACATTCACAGTCTTTCCTTAACCCGGTAAGTGGATCACCTAGTCATAGAAGGAGATCAAGTTACTCAATCAGGACCTGCCTTTTGTAAACCCATGCTGACTGGGCCTGATCACCTGGTAAATGGCATGTGATGGCACTCAAGATGATCTGCTCCATAACCTTCCTGATCACCAAGGTCAGACTGACAGGCCTGTAGTTCCCCAGATCCTCCTTCCGGCCCTTCTTGTAGATGGGCATCACATTTCCTAACCTCCAGTCCACTTAGACCCCCTTGGTTAGCCAGGACTACTGATAAATAATAGAAAGTGGCTTGTTGAGCACTTCGGCCACTTCCCTCAGTACCCTTGGGTGGATCTGTTTTGCTAATTGGCCCGGGGCGGGAGGGGGAAGGGTCCTGCAGAAAAGGACACAGGCACCAACAGAAGGGTCGGCTTATTTTACTGTCTATTTCAAAGTATTACAAGAACAAGGCAATGCAAGCTTATTATACTCCAGTTTTAAGCAGCGAGAACAAGCAGGGTAATGCACCTGATCAGTACTATACAGGGTTAGCGATAGCGATTAAGACAGATCCATCACCAATCGCCCTAATACCATCATCCAGATCCGCAGTCGCTGGGGAGCCCCTGTTGCAGCGAGGATTCTGGAGAACCGTCCCGGCAACTGGGAAGTCCTACGCAGTGCGTCCACTCATAGGGGAGGGCTCCAAGCATCGCTGCAAGAGGGTCCAGCTTTTACACTATTAAGTAAACAACCTTACATAACTTCGAGCGTGGGAACATCGGGTGTTGTCCACTCTGTTGGATTCCTCCCACAGCCTGGCCAGGGCTAAAGGAAGAATACAAGGGAGCCTCCCGATCTACTTCGGTCCTTAATCACATATTTCTCACCCAAGCCAGGCCTCTGGTCTCACGCTCTTGTGACATGCTTCTAACAAAGCAAGAGGCAGCCAGTTTCGCAGCCTTGCACCTGGCCTTTAGCTAAAGAAAGATCACCCTGCTGGTTCCCACCGCACAGTTAGTGTTACAGCAAAGCTTTCACAGATTGGCATTGGAATATATATATATACATGCTACAATAGATTATCAATACATTGCATATGTGATTAATACCGTATAGCGTGGGGTTGAGAGGTTCATCTATAGGTCAACTTCAGTGCAGGGCCTGCAATTCAGGCCCTAGCACTACAGGATCCCATATGGCCCCATAGACTGTGTATGTCTAAGTAGTGACACAGAGAAGTAAAAACATTTAGTCAGACATCGTCAATGCAGCGAATAGTTTAGCGAAATGTAAACATATAGTCAAGCCCGCTAACACTGCAAGTAGTTTAGAACCTTTTGTTGCAAGAGAACTCAGATAACAGGAGCTGCTAGCGCACATGTAGACATGATAATGGGAAATTTATTGTCTGTAAGGGCCTGATGGAAATTTCCTTGCTGAAAGCCTTCTAACAAGCAGCAGAAATGAACTATGTAACAGTTGCATTGTCAGACGGGTCCGTACGCACATTGTGATCCTTTGAGCGGGACTTATCTCCGAGAACGGAATGCAAGGCTCCTGTGAGATAAACAGGCACAGGGTGCCTCAAGACTGCAGCCCTTGCTTGTCAGCAGGAACAAGGGAGTACAGGCTATGGTTCACCAAAGAACATGGTGATGAGGAAGAGGACTACGAGCCTTCCTCCAGAAGACCCCAGCCCATGACCACCAGACGGCACTGCGCATGCGGCAAGAGGAGGTCCAGCACACTTATCTTAGAACCAACCCAGCCTACCCTCATGAATATGTATGCTTTTGTGTGATAAATATCTGTCTGTTTGACCAAACGGTGTGCAAGCTTTGAGGAGAGATCCCCTTGCACTCGGCACCGTAATAAAGAATACCTGCTTAATAGTCACCAAGACTATTGAGTCTTGATCTCGGCTTTTCACGGTATCAGTAGAGCAGCAGGTCACACACCATTTCCCATGAATTATGGGGGCTTCATTCTTTTGCCCATCCCTGTCTTCCAGCTCACGGGGCCGGGCATCTGGAGAACAACTGGTCTTACTATTAAAGACTGAGGCATTAAGTACTTCAGCCTTTTCCTCATCCTTTGGCACTATGCTTCCCCTCACATCCAATAATGGATAAGATTCTCTTTAGTCCTCCTTTTGTTGCTAATGTATTTATAGAAACATTTTTTATTGTCTTTTACAGCAGAGGCCAAATTAAATTCTAGCTGGGCTTTGGTGCTTCCAATTTTCTCCCTGCATAACCTCTACGACAACCCTGTAGGCATCCTGAGTTGCCTGCCCCTTCTTCCAAGGGCCATAACTCTTTTATTTCCCTGAGTTCCAGACAAATGTCTCTGATCAGCCAGGAAGGTCTTCTTCCCTGCCAGCTTGTCTTTGACACATAGGGACGGCCTGCTCCTGCACCTTTAAGAGTTCTTTCTCGAAGAATGTCCAGATTTCATGGACTCCTTTGCCCTTCGGGACTGCCTCCCAAGGGACTCTGTCAACGAGGGCCCTAAACAAGCCAATGTTTGCCCTCTGAAAGTCTGACATAGCAGTTCTGCTGACTCCCCTTCTTACTTCTCCAGGACTCAAAAAATCACATCACCCACAAGTCCTCATCTGTTCACAAACAACAGGTCCAGCAGGGTGCCTTCCCCAGCAGACATCTGGGAAGTTGAAATCTCCAAGAGAACAAGGGCTAGTGATCGTAAGACTTTTCCCAGCTGCTTGTAGAATATTCCATCTGCCTCTTCATCCTCCCTTGATGATATCTCTCACCATGATATCTTCCTTGTTAGCCTTTCCCCTGACTCTTACCCATAAACACTCAACCCTTTCAGCATCATCGTCAAGCTCTAGACAATCAAAACACTCCCTAACATAGAGGGTGTGATATTTTAGCCTGAGGGTTTCAGACTTGCTGAACGCAGGTGCTTGCTTATCTGTTGTGCAGACCCTGAGAATGGAGAAAAACAAGGCCTACACAGTGAGAACCAGCCGAAGGAGGGAGTCGTGTGATGCCAGGACGGCCCTGTTTTGGCTAAGGAGCAAGGCCGCACGGAGAGTAACGGTGTGAACATCATCCTGCAAAAAGATAAGCTGCTTCAAAACAAAATCCTGAAGGCCACAGGGCCCAGAGTGGAAGTTTTTACCTTAATATCCCTATATGACTATAGTCACCCACTCTTCACTCAAATCATGCTGAATGCCACCCCGGGGTGGGGGGGGGGGGGGGGGTGTGAAAAGATAGTATATAAGGAGCATAGAGGGTATGTGTCGTTGGGAGGAGAAGACCCCAGAAGAGGAAGAGGCAGTCGACAGGCTGTGCTCCTTCTCCTTCACCCAAGACAGGGACACCTTCTTGGTAAGAATTGCGCTTCCACCTTTTGGTGTGTAATACCCGGGACAGTATTTTGCTAGCATTAGTATCGTATATTAGAGCTATTGCAGAGTGAATTTATCAACGGCAACTCCGAACCTTGTATCTGTCGCTTCAATAAATTACCTATTGTTAGTTACCTTGCAAATTGTCTCAGTGCAAGTCCTTAAACGGGGCTCTGAAAATTCAGTGCAAGTCGCTAACGGGGCTCTGAAACAAGTAAGTGCTTAGCTGGGGTACGTGCCTCTCACAGCCACATACCTTTCACGTGACAGAGGGCTATCCCACTGCCTCTCCTTCCTTGCCTATCCCTTCAGGAGAGTTTATAGCCATCCAGTGCAGCACTCCAGTTGTGCGAGTCATCCCATTATGTTTCTATGATTGCAAATATATCATAGTTTTGCAACTGTACAATGGCTTGCAGTTCCTCCTGTTTGTTGCCCATGCTGTGTGCGTTGGTGCAGTTGTGTTTGGGCTATTGATCCTGCTGCCTTTTTGGGGGGAGAAGGCCTAATTCCCACACGATCATTCTCAGGTGCTTCCATGGTTTCGAACATATCAGTAACGCTTGCGTCTTTGCTGCCATGTGGATCTCTATCCCCTACCTCCACTGATATGGCAGAGCGAAGGAGCTCACTAGCACACCATCCCTCAGACGTTGGAGGGGCACCCACAGGCTTGACAGAATCACACAATTGTTGAGGCTGGAAAAGACCTCTGAGATCATCAAGTCCAGCCTATGACCCAACACCATCACATCGGCCAGACCGCAGCACTAAGTGACACATCCAGCCTCTCCTTAAACCCCTCCAGGGACGGTGACTCCACCCCTCCCTTCATAGAATCATAGAATCATAGAATATTAGGGATTGGAAGGGACCTCGAAAGATCATCAACTCCAATCCCCCTGCCAGAGCAGGAACGCCTAGATTATGCTACACAGGAACGTGTCCAGGCAGGTCTTGAATGTCTCCAGAGAAGGAGACTCCACAACCTCTCTGGGCAGCCTCTTCCAGTGTTCCGTCACCCTCACTGAGAAGAAGTTTCTTCTCGAGTTTAAGCGGAACCTCTTATGTTCCAGTTTCAGCCCATTACCCCTTGTCCTATCAGTGGTTGTCACCGAGAAGAGCCTGGCTCCATCCTCGTGACACTCACCCTTTATATATTTGTAAACATTAATGAGGTCACCCCTCAGTCTCCTCTTCTCCAAACTAAAGAGCCCCAGCTCCCTCAGTCTTTTCTCATAAGGGAGATGCTCCACTCCCTTCATCATCCTAGTTGCCCTGTGCTGGACTCTCTCCAGCAGTTCCCTGTCTTTCTTGAACTGAGGGGCCCAGAACTGGACACAGTATTCCAGATGGGGTCTCACCAGGGCAGAGTAGAGGGGAAGGAGAACCTCTCTCGACCTACTAACCACCCCCCTTCTAACACACCCCAGGATGCCATTGGCCTTCCTGGTCACAAGGGCACACTGCTGGCTCATGGTCATCCTGCTGTCCACCAAGACTCCCAGGGCCCTTTCCCCTACACTGCTCTCTAATAAGTCATTCCCCAACTTATACTGGAACCTGGGGTTGTTCCTACCCAGATGCAAGACCCTACATTTACCCTTGTTGTATTTCATTAAATTTTTCCCCGCCCAACTCTCCAGCCTGTTCAGGTCTCGCTGGATGGCAGCACAGCCTTCTGGCGTGTCAGCCACTCCTCCCAGCTTGGTGTCATCAGCAAACTTGCTGATAGTACTCTCTAGTCCCTCATCCAAGTCATTGATGAATATATTGAATAATACTGGTCCCAGTACCGACCCTTGAGGCACTCCACTGGATACAGGTCTCCAACCAGACTCCGCCCCATTGACCACAACTCTTTGGCTTCTTCCCCTTAGCCAGTTCACAGTCCACCTCACTACCCGAGAGTCTAGACCACACTTCCTCAGTTTAGCAGCAAGGATGCTGTGGGAGACTGTGTCAAATGCTTTACTGAAGTCAAGGTAGACCCCATCCACCGCTCTGCCATCATCTATCCACCTTGTTATATCCTCGTAAAAGGCTATGAGGTTAGTCAAGCACGACTTCCCCTTGGTGAAGCCATGTTGACTGTCTCTAATGACCCTCTTATCCCTGATATGCCTTGAGATGGCACCAAGGATAAGTCGTTCCATCACTTTCCCAGGGATGGAGGTGAGGCTGACCGGTCTATAGTTTCCCGGGTCCTCCTTCTTGTCCTTTTTGAAGACTGGAGTGACATTTGCTTCCCTCCAATCCTCAGGCACCTCTCCCGTCTCCCAAGACTTGGCAAAGATGATGGAGAGTGGTCTAGCAATGACATCAGCCAGCTCCCTCAGAACCCGTGGATGCATCCCATCTGGGCCGGTTTAGCTCAGTGGGTTGAGCGTGGTGCTTTTAACACCAAAGGTTACGGGTTCGACTCCCGTTCGGTTCTCATGTGTTACCTGACGTAGTCCAGAGGTGACGTCCCTGCCCACAACAGGGAGGCTGGATTAAAATGATCTCTAAGGTACCTTCCAGCCCAGGCCATTCTATGATTCTATGATTTATGGATGTGCAGATTGCTTAATTGGTCCCTAAGCCAGTCCTCATCGACTAAAGCAAACTCCTCCACTGCCCTGACTTCCTCTGGGGCCTCAGGTGAACAGGGTTCCTCAGGACAGCCTCCGGCAGAGTAGACAGAGACAAAGAAGGCATTCCCTGGACAGTGATTTCCACTGCCTGATCACCAGATCAGATTATCTCTAATTATTGCAGATTATCTAAACGTATATGTATTGGTTTGGCCTGGCTGGATTTTGGTGTTGGGGGGGAGCTGCAGGGTGACTTATGCAAGAAGCTGCTAGAAGCTTCCTAAGTCTGACAGAGCCAATGCCAGCCGGCTCCAAAGAGGGACCCGCTGCTGGCCAGGGCTGAGCCTATCAGTAAAGTGATATGGGAGGAACGCCTCTGTGAAAAACATATTTAAGAACGGGGAAAAGAACTGCGCCACAACAGCTAGCACAGAGATGGAGGAGGGAGAATTTGTGCAGCGTTATGGATGGTGTGTCTCCACGCCTCCCGGTTGGAGGCCAGAGTGGACCACTGATGGTAGTCAATATGTCCAAGACCGAGGTATTGTTTCAGAGACTCCTTGTATCTCCTTGTCGTGGTTTGACCCTGGCCGGCAGCCAGGTACCCACACAGCCGCTCTCTCACTCCCTCCCCCTTTACGGCTAGACAGGGGGAGAAAATATTTCCAAGGGTTCAGGGTTTGAGATAAGGACAGGGAGATCACTCTCATTTAACATCCCAGGCAAAATAGACTCGATTTTTGGGGAAACTAGGTACATTTATTAAAAGAACCAATCAGAGAGGAGTAGTGAGAAGTGAGAAAGATCAAACAGATCTTAAACAGAACACCTTCCCCCCATCCCTCCCTTCTTCCCGGGCTTAACATCAATCCCGGTTTCTCCACCTCCTCCCCCCGAGCGGCGCAGGGGGACAGGGAATGGGGGCTGCGGTCAGTTCATCCGACCTTGGTTCCACCGCTTCTTCACTCCGGGGGAGGACTCTTCACTCTTCCCCAGGGCCACTGTGGGGTCCCTCTCACAGGAGACAAGCTTCACGCTCTCTTCTCTGACGTGAGTCGTCCCACGAAGGGCAATTCATCACAAACTGCCCAACGCGAGACACCTCACGAGGGGCAGCCCACCCCTCGTGAGTCTGAGGTGCAGTCCTTCAGGGGAAACTGCTCCAGCGTGAGCCACCCGCAGCGTCCCAAAAGTCCCACCAGCCAACCTGCTCCAGTGTGGGCATTCCTCTCTTCCACGGGCTACAGGTTCCGGCAGCGACTTGCTCTGATGCGGGCTTCCCACGGGCTACAGTCCCCTTTCAGGCATCCACCCACACGGCGTGGAGTCCTCGGTGGACATCTACGCGGTGATCCTCACGGTGGACATCTGCACCCCACCCATGGGCTGCAGGGGGACAACCCGCTTCACCATGGTCTTCACCACAGACCCGGGGGACTCTCTCTGCTCCGGTGCCTGGAGCTCATCCTCCCCCCCTCCTTCTTCACTGACCTTGGTGTCTGCACAGATTCTCACTCCTCCATCTCTGTGCCAGCTGTTGTGGCGCAGTTCTTTTTCCCCATTCTTAAATATGTTTTTCACAGAGGCGTTCCTCCCGTATCACTTTACTGATAGACTCAGCCCTGGCCAGCGGCGGGTCCCTCTTTGGAGCCGGCTGGCATTGGCTCTATCAAACTCAAGAAGCTTCTAGCAGCTTCTTACAGAAGCCACCCTGCAGCTCTCCCCCCCCCCCACCAAAATCCAGCCAGGCCAAACCAATACACAATGACCTGTCTTTTTTTCTTTATGGGAGCAGTTTTGACAGAGAGCATACATAGGCTGACTTAACTTTGGTGACAACTGCAAGCTAGATGAAGCATTGTACTTGTCATTGTTCCTCTACACTTGTAGAACCTCATACCTATTATGCAAAGGCACCTGGGAAGGTGGGATAGTCATGGAGGAGTCACACATGCTGTGCCAAGGGTCCTTTAAACAAGTGTTTGTCTCTTTGAAAAAGATCTTATTTTACCACTCTTATTTAATGCTTAAATAAGATTGTTGACAGGAAACCACAGAGACGGGACAGGCCCTGTGGAGGTGGGACAGTGAACTGCTTCTGACTTCCCCCTTGTATGTTTTGTTCTTAACCATAAATTGCCTTTTTGTACCACAAAAAAAAATGGAGCAATGCCATAGCTTCCCCTTTGTAACAATGAAGCAATGAGATGACGTCAAATTGTGCTTGCTCAAGGAATGGTGAAACTACGGTCAGGCCTATTACAGGAGTATCTGACCACCAGAGACCCCCAGGAGACCCCCCTCGACTCATTTGGAGAACCTTCTATAAGATGCCACAGAACATATGGAATTCAATGCAGACTCCACTTGTAAAAGGGGGCTAGGTTTGTCAAACTGTATAAAAGGCGAATTATCAAGTTACAGGAAGAGCATGCTCCACCATCCTGGATTCCAAAACGCCATTGGACATTGCTGGAACCCAGGGTGGTGATATTTCTCTCTCCTTTCCTCTTTACTTTCCTCTCTTCTCTGTCCTTCCTCTTTATTGCTCTACTTCCCTTTAACACCAAATAAGCTTTTGCACTCCCATTCGTTGTTTCTCAATAAATCACTTGCATTTCCTGATTGTCAGTGTGGTTGCACCTCTTATTCTGTCTGCAGGTATCCTTAACCTAAGTTACGATCCAGAGCAAGCCCAGGGGTTGCATTAGTCTGGATGTGACAAACTGCCGCAGCACATCCTGTTTGCCTATCCTGGTCGTGGTGTTCCTGGTCACTAGTGCTATGTAGGTTTGTTTTTTTAATATATGGGGACTTGGCCACCATTTCTCCTGGCTGTGCCCAGTTCTCCTCAGCTGTTGTTGTGCAAGCTGCTGGCTCCTGGCACCTCTCATGACTTCCCTGAGGTTCCCCCAGTTCAGGAATCCCCCATCTACACTGCGTTAGAGTGCTCTGCTGTGGATCATTCTGGCACAAGGTTGCTAGTTACAGTTACACTGCAATTAAATATCCCACTGTTGCTCCTGGCCCCATCCATGTCATCAGTCACTGTCTCACAAGCTGTGAGCTCCTGGTGGATCTCTCTGCTCCACTGAGATTTCCCCGGTTGTCCTGGGTTTAGCTAAAAACCCAGTCCTGTTTAGTGATTTTTACTTTCCAGTTTAGTGTCTTCTAAAAGGCTGCATATTCTGAAGTCAGCAGCATGTTTCTGCAGACAGTGTGTGCTACTGGCAGTGATAACACCTGATGTTTGCAGTCACTGCCTGGGACTGGGATGCAGAAAGGCTCTTGCTGATACTTATTCCTACAGTGACCAAGGCCACTGCTGGCTCTTGTGTGCCACGCTGAGGGTGCTGGGTAGTAAGAGGGGTCACAAGGAAGTAAAAGGTGGCACCTCCGGGGGGTAATAGACAGGACAGGTGACCAACGAGAGTATTCCATCCCATATACGTCATATTTAGTATAAATTGAGTGATCACAAGAGTTTGGCCCCTTTTCTGCAATGGCCGGTGTCCAGAGAGGACTCCATCCGACCTCTTGCTTTTGATCCAGATCCTGAGTTCCCGAATCCAGTTCCCTGTATTCACCTCCTGCCATCACTGAGCCTGGGGCTTCCCCAGTGCCTCCTGCTCTGCAGCATCAGTGGTGATTGCTATCGTGGGGGGGAGTCAGGTTCGATACTGGGCTAATTATATATACTGGGCTAATTATATATAGTTGTATATAGTTCTTCACTTGTATCTTTTCACCATTATCTTCATTAAAGCTGTTTGAGTTTTCCTCCCTAAGCTGCAAGCCTCTCCGCCTCACTCCCTTTTCTCTTCCCATTTAGGGGGGGAAGAGGGGGTTAGAGAGCGTCTGTCCGCGTTACTGGCCGGCCCAGCCCTAACCCGCAACACCGGTTCAGGAAATCTCCTTGTACATCCCGCTAGAGCACTCTGCTGTGCATCATGATGGCACCAGAGTTGCTCGCCTTGGTGACTGATATAAAAACAGGCGTTTCTAAAACTGCTGGTTTTAAATGTTTGGATTTTATACAAAAAAAAAAAAATAAAATTATGAAAAACATGTATTGGCAGATTTTCCAGGGAACTGTAGATGACCAGCCTTATGCTACTGCCAGTCATTTGTTCTGATAAAATTCACAGAATCACAGAATGTCAGGGGTTGAAAGGGACCTCAAAAGATCATCTAGTCCAGCCTCCCTGCCAAAGCAGGACCACCTACAGTAGATCACACAGGAACGCGTCCAGGCAGGTTTTGAATGTCTCCAGAGAAAGAGACTCCACAACCTCCCTGGGCAGCCTGTGCCAGGGCTCTGTCACCCTCACTGTGAAAAAATTTTTTCTCATATTTTTATGGAACCTCCTGTGTTCCTCCTTGCACCCATTGCCCCTTGTCCTGTCAGTGGATGCCACTGAAAAGAGCCTGGCACCGTCCTCCTGACACTCCCCCTTGACATATTTATAAACATTAATGAGGTCACCCCTCAGCCTCCTCCAAGCTAAAGAGCCCCAGCTGCCTCAGCCTTTCCTCTTCAGGGAGATGTTCCACTCCCTTCATCATCTTTGTGGCTCTGCGCTGGACTCTCTCAAGCAGCTTCCTGTCCTTCTTGAACTGAGGGGCCCAGAACTGGACACAGTATTCCAGATGCGGTCTCACCAGGGCAGAGCAGAGGGGCAGGAGGACCTCTCTCGACCAACTAGCTACTCCCCTTCTAACACGCCCCAGGATGCCATTGGCCTTCTTAGCCACGGGGGCACACTGCTGGCTCATGGTCATCCTGCTGTCCACTAGAACCCCCAGGTCCCTTTCCCCTGCGCTGCTCTCCAGCAGGGCAGTCCCCAACCTGTACTGGCACATGGGGTTGTTCTTTCGCAAGTGCAAAACTCTACACTTGCCCTTGTTGAACTTCATC
>CM036657.1:5860234-6083002 GCA_020746105.1 Trogon surrucura
GAATCACAGAATGTTAGGGATTGGAAGGGACCTCAAAAGATCATCAAGTCCAATCCCCCCGCCAGAGCAGGAACGCCTAGATAATGCTACATAGGAACGTGTCCAGGCAGGTCTTGAATGTCTCCAGAGAAGGAGACTCCACAACCTCTCTGGGCAGCCTGTTCCAGTGTTCCGTCACCCTCACTGAGAAGAAGTTTCTTCTCGAGTTTAAGCGGAACCTCTTATGTTCCAGTTTCAGCCCATTACCCCTTGTCCTATCAGTGGTTGTCACCGAGAAGAGCCTGGCTCCATCCTCGTGACACTCACCCTTGATATATTTGTAAACATTAATCAGGTCACCCCTCAGTCTCCTCCAAACTAAAGAGCCCCAGTTCCCTCAGCCTTTTCTCATAAGGGAGATGCTCCACTCCCTTAATCATCCTAGTTGCCCTGTGCTGGACTCTCTCCAGCAGTTCCCTGTCTTTCTTGAACTGAGGGGCCCAGAACTGGACACAATATTCCAGATGGGGTCCACCAGGGCAGAGTAGAGGGGAAGGAGAACCTCTCTTGACCTACTAACCACCCCCCTTCTAATACACCCCAGGATGCCATCGGCCTTCTTGGCCACAAGGTCACAGTGCTGGCTCATGGTCATCCTGCTGTCCACCAAGACTCCCAGGTCCCTTTCCCCTACACTGCTCTCTAATAAGTCATTCCCTAACTTATACTGGAACCTGGGGTTGTTCCTACCCAGATGCAAGACTCTACACTTACCCTTGTTATATTTCATTAAATTTTTCCCCGCCCAACTCTCCAGCCTGTCCAGGTCTCTCTGAATGGCAGCACAGCCTTCAGGCGTGTCAGCCACTCCTCCCAGCTTGGTGTCATCAGCAAACTTGCCGATAGTACTCTCTAGTCCCTCATCCAAGTCATCGATGAATATATTGAATAATACTGGTCCCAGTACCGACCCTGAGGGACTCCACTGGATACAGGCCTCCAACCAGACTCCACCCCATTGACCACGACACTTTGGCTTCTTCCCCTTAACCAGTTCACAGTCCACCTCACTACCCGAGAGTCTAGACCACACTTCCTCAGTTTAGCAGCAAGGATGCTGTGGGAGACTGTGTCAAATGCTTTACTGAAGTCAAGGTAGACCACATCCACCGCTCTGCCATCATCTATCCACCTTGTTATATCCTCGTAAAAGGCTATGAGGTTAGTCAAGCACAACTTCCCCTTGGTGAAGCCATGTTGACTGTCTCTAATGACCCTCTTATCCTTGATATGCCTTGAGATGGCACCAAGGATGAGTCGTTCCATCACTTTCCCAGGGATGGAGGTGAGGCTGACCGGTCTATAGTTTCCCGGGTCCTCCTTCTTGCCCTTTTTGAAGACTGGAGTGACATTTGCTTCCCTCCAGTCCTCAGGCACCTCTCCCGTCTCCCAAGACTTGGCAAAGATGATGGAGAGTGGTCTAGCAATGACATCAGCCAGCTCCCTCAGCACCCGTGGATGCACCCCATCTGGACCCATGGATTTATGGATGTCCAGATTGCTTAATTGGTCCCTAACCCAGTCCTCATCGACTAAAGCAAACTCCTCCACTGCCCTGACTTCCTCTGGGGCCTCAGGGGAACGGGGCTCCTCAGGACAGCCTCCATCAGAATAGACAGAGACAAAGAAGGCATTCAGTAACTCTGCCTTCTCTGTATCTTCTGTCACCAAGGCACCCACCTCATTCATCAGTGGGCCTACATTGCCTCTGGTGTTAGTTTTATCTGCCACGTATTTGAAAAAGCTCTTCCTGTTGTCCTTGACCCCTCTCGCCAGGTTCAATTCTAGGGAGGCCTTTGTTTTCCTAGTTGCCTCCCTACATCCTCGGACAACAGCCTTATATTCTTCCCAAGTGGCCAGCCCCACCTTCCAAGAGCTGTAAATTCTCCTCTTGCACTGGAGCTTACCCAGCAGATCCCTGTTTAGCCACGCAGGTCTCCTGGCTCCCTTCCTTGACTTCCTACGTGTCGGGATGCTCTGATCTTGAGCACGGTAGAAGCAGTCCCTGAACGCTAACCAACTATCTTGGGCCCCTTTACCTTCAAACAGCCTTGCCCATGGGATTTTCTCTAGTAATTGCTTGAAAAATCCAAAGTTTGCCTTGGCAAAGTCCAGGGTTGCAATTCTGCTCGCTATTTTGTTTCTGCTACATGAGATCCTGAACTCCACCATTTCATGGTCACTGCAGCCAAGGCAGCCCTCAACCTTTACTGCTTCAACCAGATACTCCTTGTTAGCAAGGATGAGGTCCAGCAGTGCTCCTCTCCTAGTCGGCTCCTCCACCATTTGCATCAGAAAATTATCATCGATGCACTGGAGGAACCTCCTGGACTGTGGCTGGCTGGCTGAGTTGTCCTTCCAGCAAATATCAGGGAAGTTAAAATCCCCCATGACAACCAGGGCCTGTGATTGTGAGACCGCTCTCAGCTGCCTGTAGAAGGTCTCATCAACTTCCTCACCCTGATCTGGTGGCCTGTAATAGACACACACAACATCATCACAGGTGTGTACAACTAAAGATCCAGGATGAGCCTAGAACTTACCTTGAGGCCAACATTAGCATAGTCCACGTCCAGGATGTTAAGGATTCTTGAGGTGAGACCATCACTTTTGTTGCTGGCCATCCAGCACTTGCAAAGTTATACATGATGCCTTTGTTGGGCATGACAATGGTGAGCTCTTTCACCAGCCAGCAGCTCTCCAGGGTAGCACCATCATGCCCCACCTCTGAGAGTCAGCAAGAAAACAATGGCTGGTTAAAGAGACCCTGATTGCATGTTTTAACCAGTGATGAGGGACTAGGAGTGTTAACTACATACACTGTCACCCAAACCGCTTCCACAGTGGATTGGAGGGAGCTGTTATATAGTTCATGCCTTTGCTGCCCTATGGACAGCGTATGTATGTCGCGGATTAGGGCTGGGCTGGCCACTAATGCGGACAGATGCTCTCTAACCCCCTCTTCCTCCCCCTAACCAGGACCCTGCACCATAGGGTTCAACCTAATGTCATAATGGCCATGGGTGTTCCAAAATCAGATAGGTGTGAGTGGAGCACTGTTGGTGTGGTGCTGTGCTCCCCTTGGCATGCCTTGTCCAGCCCAAGTGTCTCTGCAGCACAAGGCTCTATGGATCATTGAAATCTAACCCAAAGCGGGATCCTGCATCTCTGGGTTCAGCCTGAAGTCTCTATAGCCATGTGTGTCCCAAAATCAGAAATGTGTGGGTGGAGCACTGTTGGTGCAGTGCCGTGCTCCCCTTGGAATGCCTTGTCCAGATCAAGTGTCTCTGCAGCTCCAAATGGGAAGAGAAAAGGGAATGAAGCAGAGAGTCTTAAGGGTTAGAGAAGAAAAAACTAGAACAGCTTTAATGAAAATAATGGAAATAATGGTGAAATGATAAAAGTAAAGAACTATATACAACTATACATTGTAGCCCGATATCAAACCCAACTCCCTCCCCCGATAGCAATCCCCACTGTTGCTGCAGAGCAGGAGACACTGGGAAAGCCCCAGGCTAAGCAGCAGTGGGAGCTGGATACAGGGAGCTGGATTCAGGAACTCAGGATCCAGATCAAAATCAGGAGGTCAGATGGAGTCCTCTCTGGACACCGGCCATTGCAGAAAAGGCACAAAACTCTCGTGATCACTCAATTTATACTAAATATGATGTATATGGAATGGAATACTCTCGTTGGTCACCTGTCCTGTCTATTACCCCCCGGAGGTGCAACCTTTTACTTCCCTGTGCCCCCTCTTACTACCCAGCACCCTCAGCGTGGCACACCAGAGCCAGCAGTGGCCTTGGTCACTAGAGGAATAAATATCAGCAAGAGCCTTTCTGCATCCCAGTCCCAGGCAGTGACTGTAAACATCAGGTGTTATCACTGCCAGTAGCAGACACTGTCTGCAAAAACATGCTGCTGACTTCAGAAAGTGCAGCCTTTTAGAAGAGACTAAATTTGAAAGTAAAAATCACTGAATAGAACTGGGATTTTAGCTAAACCCAGGACAATGTGGCAGGTGATGTGGGCAAGGAAGCTCACATCATCTGCTGCTGAGCATGAGGGAAGACAAGACACAACAAGGGGAACATGAAATAGGTAGACTGCACTGGCCTACATGAAAACATATCCACTCTCTTTCTACCCTACCTTTGCTCTATTGATCTCTACGTGCTAGTTTACTGATCTCTGCAGACCCATTTCTCCATCTTTCCAATCCCTTCCATTGCTATAGCGAAGAAGGGTCCCTTCGGGGACCCAGCCAAGTTAACGACCATCCCACCAATATGGCTACAAGTCGTCCTCCCTTTATTGCTCCGGACAGCTCAATATATACAGTTAAGCAGTGTCCACGCACCTGCCCCTTAACAGAGTTGGTCAGTTACAGGTTTACACGCGCCAGCGTTTCATTGGATAGTGCCATTCAACTATGCAGGCAGCTCTCATCCCCCCCCCCCTCCCCCTCCCCCGGCAAGGCTCTTCACAAAACAGATGCACCTCCTCCTCTCCCTGCCCCAAGGCAGCTCCAAGGACAGAGCCTTTGTTTAGGCCCGAGCTGCGTTGTCCATTCCTTTTAAAGGGATAACACACCTCTGCTCCACAAAAAATTCCTCTACATATCCCCCTTTTTCTTTTTGGATAACCCACACTTCGTCCGCTAGCTTGCTGATCATTTTCTTGATCACACTTATCAAACAACCAAACATAACTAAGCCTATAACAATTAAAACTCCAATCAACAAAAATGTCTTAACTAAACTCTTAATCCATCCTGTCAAACCACTCCAGTTCAATCTTGAGTGATCTGTTTTGAATACTCTTGCAATTTTTGAATTTTCTTATGGATGAATTCTGAGTGATCTTCAAGATCCTTACAACACATCCCATCAGGTGAGATCGTTAACTATAATTAAAAAGAACAGAACAAAACACCTCCCACAACAACAAACACCGTTACACACATTTCTAACACAGAAAACCATGTTTTGAAATTTAACCAAATCATATCCTTGCTAAAAAATGTGTAGTATTTAATCTCAATGTGTTTTCATGTTTTACTTGCTGCTCTGCATGAGTTCCCAGGACTCACATTCACTGCTCTGCAGGGCAGGAATGCGAAAGATGCCCCTGCATCAATCCCAGGCCTCTGTTATCTAAGCGTGGGTGTGCTGCTGGTCGAGCACACAAGGCCAAGCAGTAATCCAGTGAGATGTCTGTGTTTTCTGACACTTTAGGTGCAAGTTGTTTGAGTGTACCTACAGTTCCCATCACCAATCACCCTAAATCATCCAGACCCGCAGTTGCTGGGGAGCCCCTGTTGCAGGGAGGTTTCTGGAGAACCCTCCCGACAATTGGGAAGTCCTACGCAGTGCGTCCACTCGTAGGTGAGGTTTCCGAAGTCGCTGCAAGAGGGCTTTGATTAGACAGTCTTACACAACCAATATAAGCTTCATTGTTAGTCACACAAAGAGGATACATATCAGCACAACAGGTAACACTGAAAACAGTTACATTTTCCCATAATTGCTCTGCCATCAGCCATAAGCATGTTCTGCCAGTCCAATCCATGTCATCGTTGGTAATCGGTACCTCAGGTTCCCATCACGTCACTGGGCGAAACAAAGGGATTCAACAGGCAGGCCCAGAGCACAGTCGTGTTGCTGCTACGCTGTTGAAGTAACAGGATGCTGCACAGCCACATCATGCAGAATCATGCGATTCCCAGGTCCCTTGTCTGTTATTAATTATAACAGGACATGCAATTGAACTGGCTGCTTCCCAATCTCCCTCTATTATAGCGTCTCTGATGACACCGCTCCATTGCTGCTGCAAAGGATCCTTTATGGTTTGAGCTTGAAAGTCAGACTTGAGTGGGGGAGCTGACGGTAGTGGGGGAGCTGAGGGTTCAACCGGTGGTACTATATGGGATAATGGTTAAATCTCTCACGGGACCTTAGATATGGTTTCTGCTTGTCTCCAAAGTGACAATGAGACTGGTTTAAGGGTTTCTTCTATTTCTTGCTGTCTAGTTGATAATTCAGCGAGTTTGTTCAGGATCTCTTTCAGGGGTTCATATTGATCTTCCTTTTTTTTTTTTCCTTTTTTTTTCTTTTTTTTTCTCTTTTTTTTTTTCTTTTTTTTTGTTATTAGCTCATGTATTCCTTCAATCACTCTGTTATCACACGGGGAGAGCAGACTTTCCCAGGTCTGTTTTGATCATACTCTCCCGTTCACTCCCATGCACATCTGGTGTACAAGAAGTGTCTTATCTGTTCATTCTCACGGACAAGCTCTCAACATGAGCTGTACCTGGCTGATCACGGTCTCTTTTCATAATTAGCAAACAAGAGTTATGTACTTGTTTAGAAAAGAGCTCAAGGATGAAAGTCTTAATTCTGCAACGCAGTGCTACCAGCACGGCTAGCTGTAAAATGTGAGGTATCCGCAGTTCTCCCTTTTTTTTTTTCTTTTTTTTTTTTCTCCCAAGGCTTCAATTGCCTCCGCGGCCACTTCCTTTTCTGCTTGCATGATTTCTAAAGTGCATACTATGGTTTTCCAATCTGTTCCTAGTTCTTTCGCTTCTTTTCCTTCTTTTCCTCCCTCTAGACTACAGTCCCACAAAAGGTCTCCTACTTCACGCAATTCCTTTGAACTAAAGATTAATGACGACTCCTTCATTTTCTCCCTCTTCCGAGCCCATGGGGCTAATACGTCTCTCTCCTTTACTTTTTCTCCTCTCTTAGAGAGTATACTAACAAGGAGGTGAGTTGCCGCGTCGGTTTCCATCACGGTCTTACCTTGTCAGGGGCTTGATTGGCCGCTCAAGCTCTGGTCTCCGGTGCCTTTTTGGTCACACCCGGAACTCTCCCACCTCCAGCTCTCCGGTTCCCAAATCGGCTCACGTCCGATGCTTCGGAGTCTTCCCGCATTTAAGCAATCTGCATTTAAGTGTCCATAGAGGGTCCCTTGTTCAGGTGCCAGACGAAGAAGGGTCCCTTTGGAGAGCCAGCCAAGTTAACGACCATCCCACCAATATGGCTACAAGTCGTCCTCCCTTTATTGCTCCAGACAGCTCAATATATACAGTTAAGCAGTGTCCACGTGCCTGCCCCTTAACAGAGTTGGTCAGTTACAGGTTTACACGCGCCAGCGTTTTATTGGATAGTGCCATTCAACTATGCAGGCGGCTCTCACCCCCCCTTCTTCCCCCCCCCCCCCCGGCAAGACTTCACAAAACAGATGCACCTCCTCCTCTCCGTGCCCCAAGGCAGCTCCAAGGACAGAGCTTTTGTTTAGGCCGAAGCTCGGTTGTCCAAACCTTTTAAAGGGATACCACGTCTCTGCTCCACAAGAAATTCCTCTACACTATAGCAACACTTAGAAGTGACTATTCAAAACTTCACAGCCAAGATGAAAGATGCAGCTACATAAACACCCATATGCATTATTCAATCACTCCCTCCCTCACAAAACCACATCTAAGTCAACTATATGTATCAGGATGTTTCTCTGGTTCCCATTTCCTTAAACTGCAAAACCTCAGTGTTTGTATGGGAGCCAATGAATGGAGTTTATATGTGTGGCTGATTGATTTTCAGGGACCACGCCCTCTAAGCTCAGGAATGGCCCATCGTGGAGAGCAGGAAGTCACACAAAAGTGTCAGGAAGTCTACATGGATGAACAAAGGGCTCCTAACAAGACTTAAATGGAAAAAGGAAGAATGATGGAAGTGATGGCAGGGACAGAGGACCTGGAGAAATAGAGAGACACTGTCTGAAAGTACAGGGATGAGGTTAGAAAAGCCAAAGCTCACCTGGAGCTGAGTCTGGCAAGAGCCAAAAAGAGCAACAAGCAATGTTCCTACAGGTATATCAGCAGCAAAAGGGTGCTGATGGTGCAAACTTCTCCAAGAAACTGCATGTGTCCCTCTTGAACAATGTGGACATTTTGTCCTGGGGCAGACTTATAAGCATAATTATGCATTATGAGTAAAGGCTGAAGGAGCTGGGTCTCTTTAGCTTGGAGAAGAGGAGGCTGAGGGATGACCTCATTCATGTTTATAAATATGTCAAGGGGGAGTGTCAGGAGGACGGAGTCAGGCTCTTTTCAGCGGCGTCCACTGACAGGACAAGGGGCAATGGGTGCAAGCTTGAACATAGGAGGTTCCATAAAAATATTAGAAAAAAACTTTTTTCACTGTGAGGGTGACCGAGCACTGGAACAGGCTGCCCAGAGAGGTTGTGGAAACTCCTTCTTAGGAGGGATTCAAAAGCCGCCTGGACGCATTCCTATGCGGTCTGCTGTAGGTGATCCTGCTCTGGCGGGGGGGTTGGACTAGATGATCTTTGATGTCCCTTCCAACCTCTAACACTCTGTGATTCTGTGAAAACTCAGCCAGTCATTTCAGTGGGCTAGCTGTACATAAAAGGTTGAATAAAAGCTATCTACAGTTCATTATTTTCGGAGCAAGTACTGTTTGTGTTGTTACTAGGAAAATGAGTTCCTTAGCTCTTGGTTTTTTTTTTAGTTTTAAATTATTAGGTTATTTGGGGTGCTCAGAAAAAAAATTAATAACTGGTACATCTAGAGTGATATATCTATGATGCCTTTTTTTACCCAAAAAAACAAGTGATCTTTTTTATCTGACTGCCTCGACCATCACTGCTGTTAGGAGTATTATTACTATACTGTCTGTGCAGCTGCAGAAAATTAGAGTTAATCACTAGAGTTAATCACTAGAGTTAATACTAATCAAGTATATGATGGATGCATTAATTCTCATATTCCTGGGGTGTGAGGTGAATAGGAATAATAACACTTGCCTTCACACTCCCTCTCTACCAGCTTGGCTGCCCTTCTCCAAACCCAAAGCCCTACTGAGAGTCTGTGCACAGCCTCTTGAGACCTATTGCAGGATGACACGGACGAGGCAGTGGGGAAAGTTCAGGGCAATGGCTCTGTAGTGAAGCAGGGATGTCCTGGTTTGAGCTAAACAAAACCAATTCTGTTCAGTGATTTTACTTCTCAGCTCAGTCTCTTTTCAGAGGCTGCACTTTCTGAAGTCAGCAGCATGTTTTTGCAGACTGTGTGTGCTACTGGCAGTGATAACACCTGATGTTTACAGTCACTGCCTGGGTCTGGGATACAGAAAGGCTCTTGTTTATACTTATTCCTATAGGGACCAAGGTCACTGCTGGATCTTGTGTGCTGGCAAATAAAAGGGTCGCAAGGAAGTAAAATATTGTACCTCCAGTGAGTTACAGACAGGACAGGTGACCAATGAGAGTATTCCATTCCATATACGTCATATTCAGTATAATGCTGAGGGATCACAGGGGTTAAACTCTCTTCTTCAATGGCCGGCATCCAAGGAGCACTCCTCCAACCTTCTGCCTTTGATCCTGATTCTGAGTTCCTGAATCCAGCTCCTGTGTGCAGTTCCTCTCTGCTGCAAAACCTGGGATTTCCGCAGTGCCACCTACTCTGCAGCATCAGTGGGGATTGCTATTGGGGGGGAAGTCAGGTTCGATATCGGTTTTGCATGTATTTGTATATATTTCACTATTTTTATTATTTCCTTATTAGTACTATTATTGTTTTATTAAAGCTGTTTTAATTTTCTTTTCCAATCCATAACTCTGCCTTATTCCCTTTTCCTTCCTCTTCGAGAAGGGAGAGGGATTGGAGAGTACCTGTCAGCTTTTTTTGACCGGTCCAGCCCTAACCCTTGACAAGGGACAAATCAGCCAGAGGGAAAATCCCAATGAGTCCATTAGTCTGCTGATCTTTTGGGTTCATTACAGCCCCATCTTTAAGTGTCATTCCAAGACATTGCTAGCTACCAGATTTCTGCAGCAACTTTTAACTCCTTTGGCATCAGTGACTGGCCAGAAGAAAGCATCCTGCACATCCAACTGCCTCTGAGAACCTGCACACACGCAGATTTCCAAAGGCTCCAAGAACAATGTTGTAAAGTCTGGGATAAATTCATCCAGTGCTGAGTCTTCTTTATGGCTGAACTTTTAGAGCAAAGCACTAGAATTTGTCTTTCAATTCCAAGCAAATCTTTAGATAGACCATGTCAAAACAGTAAATGATCCAAACTTATGGCCATACAAGCAGTATATCCTGGGCGTGTGTACCACTATTGCGACAAGTTGTTTGGGCTGAGATGCTTGAACTAAGTTAGAATGATAGAATTTCAAAGGCAGGTTGATCTTTGTGCTGTTTAAAAACCTTTTTAACTAATTTCTACTGTCCTTGAGGGACTGTTGACTTGGAACATTTGTATGTCATTGGCTTTACTCTGAGATTGTGGTGAAGAAAGACTCTGAACCAGAAGTGAATGCAGACCACTGCAGGATTCTTCTGAACATACCTGTGTCTCTCTGCAGCACCAGCAGTCTAGGAACAGGGATACTTTCATTCATTAGGAGAAGAAATATTAAAATCTGTTTTAAGAATACAGTAAAAAGTGCCCACACCAAATAACTTGTATCATTTATTTTCATGTCAATGTGTCTATTAAAGCACACCAGTGGGAAATATTACATCTGTAGGCTTAAAGGACAGATATAAATGGGCCCCTTTCAAATTACTTCGTGCTCCACTGTTTCTGCTTTCACAAGAGTATATTTGCAGCAGGAGAATAATACCAAACTGTGCATCATGCTGCACATCTTACTATCCTACTAAATTCTGCAGTCTGCTGCCTGGGTTACACAGAGGGTTTCTGGAAAATTAAACCCCATGCTATGATATTTTCACATGGTAGCTCATATTCAGAACTTCTTGCCTTCTTCCAGAAGTAGCCAAATGCCAAATCTGAGAATGAACTGGTCCGCACTTTTCCCAAGTAGATAACTAGCCATTTTCTGCAATGTCCCTGAGCATTGCAATTTTCTACAAAGAAAATATAGACTGATTCCAGGGCAACCATGGCAGACTGACACATCTACATCATCACTGGGACATCAACAAGAAGAGACCTTCTGAGTAGAGGGCTCTGCATGAAGGAAGACAGAAGTTCAGAAGCAGGTGGTTCCTCCAACCACAAGCTGGGGAGTTAAAAAAGTAAAAGGGAAAAATGAGCAGGAGGTGGGACAGCAAACTGGTGAGATCACTGAGGACAAGGATGAAAATGCAGAGAAAGATCACCCAACTTGAAAACTATATGTTACTTTTTTTTTTTCTAACTCTGCATTTCATTTCCAACCTTTTCTCTTCTTTCTCATTTTTAATAATTTTCAAATTATTTCTTCTCCTTGCTTCTATTTCCAAGTCTTTTCTCCTATTCTCTGTCCATTCCTCACCTTACTCCCTGTCTCTTTTCCAGCAACCTTTTCTATTTCTTTCTTCATCCAGCTCCATCTCTCTGACACTGAGGGGTTATAGTAGCTTTTTGCTCCCTTGCTATCCCAGCCCATGTCTGTTTCCATGTGCACACACTCTGGAAGAGAAGGATTTATGTATTTGTTTCACTTTCAAAGCTTGACCTAGAGATGACTAGAAAGTGCCACTGATACACCTAATATCCAAGCACTCAGAGTGCATTAAGAAAATGGCTTGATAATAAACTAAAATCTAGTATGGGGACTTCTCAAGGTGCCGGAATCCATCGCTTGAATGAAAGATAATGAGGATGCTTCAGTCTATCAGATGGTACAACAGGACATTCAACTGCAAAGATTTTTTTAATTAATAGGATTTCTCTCTTTATATAGAATCATAGAATCATAGAATGTTAGGGGTTGGAAGGGACCTCTAGAGATCATCTGGTCCAATCCCCCTGCCAGAGCAGGATCACCTAAGGCAGGCCACACAGGAATGTGTCCAGGTGGGTTTTGAATGTCTCCAGACAAGGAGACTCCACAACCTCTCTGGGCAGCCTGTTCCAGTGTTCTATCACCCTCACAGTAAAGAAGCTTCTCCTCATGTTGAGGTGGAATTTCCTATATTCTAACTTAAACCCATTATTTCTTGTTCTATTGCTGGGCACCACTGAGAAGAGATTGTCCCCTTCCTCTTGACATCCATCCCTCAGATATTTGTATACGTTAATAAGGTCCCCTCTCAGCCATCTCCTTTCAAGGCTAAACAGCCCCAGTTCTCTCAGTCTCTCTTCATAGGAGAGATGTTCAAGTCCCTTGATCATCCTCGTAGCTCTCCATTGGACTCTCTCCAGTAGGTCCCTGTGTCTCTTGAATTGGGGAGCCCAAAACTGGACACACTATTCCAGGTGTGGTCTCACCAGGGCAGAGTAGAGGGGGAGGAGAACCTCCCTAGACCTGCTGGACACACTTTTCTTAATGCACCCCAGGATCCCATTGGCCCTCTTGGCCACAAGGGCACATTGCTGTCCCATGGACAACTTACTGTCCACTAGGACTCCAAGGTCTTTCTCCTTGGGGATGCTTTCTAGCAGGACATCCCCTAATCTGTACTGGTGCCTGGTGTTATTCCTCCCCAGATGCAGGACTCTACACTTGTACTTATTGAACTTCATGAGGTTTCCCTTCACCCAGCTCTCCAGCCTGTCTAGATCTAGTTGGATGGCAGCACAGCCTTCCTGGGTGTCAGCCACCCCTCCCAGTTTTGTATCATCAGCGAACTTGCTGAGGGTGCACTCTATCCCCTCATCCAGGTCGCTGATGAATATATTGAACAAAACTGGATCCAGTACTGATCCCTGGGGAACACCACTGGCCACAGGCCTCCAACTTGACTCTGTGCCACTGATCACAACCCTCTGAACTCTGTTGCTGAGCCAGTTTGCAATCCACCTCATAGTCCAATCATCTATCCCACATTTCTTGAGTTTATCTACGAGGATGTTATGGAGGACAGTATCGAAAACCTTTCTGATGTCAAGGTATGTGACATCCACTGCTGTCCCTTCATCAACCCTTCGTATAAGGATATTAGATTAGTCAGGCAAGATTTCCCCTTGGTAAATCCATGCTGGCTACTCCTGATAACCTTTTTTTCACCCAGTTGTTTAGAGAGGGCCTTCAGAATGAGCCACTCCATCACCTTTCCAGGGATGGAGGTGAGGTTGACCGGCCTGTAGTTGCCAGGGTCCTCCTTCTTGTTCTTTTTGAAGACTGGAGTGATACTGACTTTTTTTCCAGTCCTCAGGCACCTCTCCCATTCCCCATGATCTTTCAAAGATGATGGAGAGCAGCTCAGCCACAACCTCATCCAACTCTCAGCACACGTGGATGTGCCCCATTGGGTGCATTTCTTTCACTAATCTCCCTCTGAGCACACAAGCATGTGCACCAACAGCTAGGTTTACTGCAGCACAGGGCATGGGGTAAAAATAAAATGAAATAGGCTCTTGAAATTCTCAGATGCTGTGGGTTTCAGCTCTTGGGGGCTGGAGCAGGCTTTCAGAAGATGGAACTGCTGCATGAAACAAGAATGACGTACACAAATGCGGTGGAAGATTCACGTGAAGTATAAGCTCAGTGATGGAAAGTCTATGCAAATTCTGTCTCCCTGAGCCGCAGCAGAAAAAATTACTTCTGTACTGAAATCTATTTGTCTACATTACTTATGAAAGATAATTAATTTTCTTCTCTAATCCTGGGTCCTCCAAGCTATAAAAAAAAATTTCATGTTTAGCTAGAACATTATAAAAGATGTGTTTCTGACTGCAGGCACAAATTATGAAACCTAGCTGGAAGTAGTGTAAAAATCAACTAAGAAAAAGACTGATAGAGAACTGCATACTGGGGACCTTCACTGCATCTGTCAATAACGGGGCTTGACTAAGAAAAAACAGCACTAGAGATGGGACAAAGTCAAGACATATTCCATATACAAGAAGGGCCAGAAGGAGGACCTGGGGAACTACAGACCTGTCAGCCTGACCTCGGTACTGGGGAATATTATGGAGTGGTTCATCTTGAGTGCACTCACATGAGGGGAGTTCCCTCGTGGCAGCTGGCTCTGCAGGCAGGGGTACTCAATCTCCGCCCTTAGGTGGGACGCCGCCTAAGGACTTTTGTCCCTGGGGTTGAGACTCCTCACCTGTGTAAGGTGAGCGTACCATTCTCGAGATTGAGACTCCTCATCTTTTATAAGTCCTCAGGCACCTCTCCCGTTCGGCAAAGATGATGGAGAGTTGTAGAGGAATTTCTTGTGGAACAGAGGTGCGGTATAACTTTAAAAGTGTGGACAACCCAGCGTAGGCCTAAACAGAGGCTCTGTCCTTGAAGCTGCCTTGGAACACAGGGAGGAGGAGGTTTTATCTGTTTTGTGAGAGCTTTGCGAGATGCTTGGCTGGAGGTGCTGGGCCCGGGGGGAGAAGGGGGGGCGAGAGCCGCTTGCCTAGTGGAATGGCACTACCCAATAAAACGCTGGCGCGTGTAAACCTGTAACTGACCAACTCTGTTAAGGGGCAGGTGCGGGGACACTGCTGAACTGTATATATTGAGCTGTCCGGAGCAATAAAGGAGGACGATCTGTAGCCATATTGGTGTGATGATCGTTAACTTGGCCGGCTCTCCGAAGGGACCCTCTTCATCTGGCGCCTGAACAAGGGACCCTCTATGGACGCTTAAATGCGGATTGCTTAAATGCGGGAAGACTCCGAAGCATCGGACGTGAGCCGATTTGGGAGCCGGAGAGCTGGAGGCAGGAGAGTTCCGAGTGTGACCAAAAGGGCACCGGAGACCAGAGCTTGAGCAGCTGATCAAGCCCCTGCCAAGGTAAGACCGCGATGGAAACGGACGCGGCAACTCGCCTCCTTAGTATACTCTCTAAGAGAGGAGGAAAAGTAAAGGAGCGAGACCTATTAGCCCCATGGGCTTGGAAACGGGAGAAAATGAACGACCCGCCATTAATCTTTAGTTCCACGGAATGGCGTGAAGTAGGAGACTTTTTGTGGGACTGTACTTTAGAGGGAGGAACAGAAGGAAAGGAAGTGAAAGAACTAGGAACGGTTTGGAAAACCGTAATACGCACTCTAGAAATCATGCAAGCAGAAAAGAAAGTTGCTGTGGCAGCGATCGAAGCGTTGGGGGGAGGGCAGGAAAGGAAAAAGGCAAAGGAAGAAACTCCCTGCTCGTCCCGACTGGGTGGAAGAAAAAGAAAAAAAAAAAAAAAAAAAAGAGAAACTGCACTGCGTTGCAGAATTAAGACTTTCGTCCTTGAGCTGAGCTCTTTTCTAAACAAGTGCATAACTCTTGCTTGCTAATTATGAAAAGAGACCCTGACCAGCCAGGTACAGCTCATGTTGAGAGCTTGTCCGTGAGAATGAAGATAAGACGCTTCTTGTACACCAGATGTGCATGGGAGTGAACGGGAGAGTACAATCAAAACAGACCTGGGAAATTCTGCTCTCCCTGTGTGATAACAGCGTGACTGAAGTAATACTTGAGCTAATAAGAAAAAAAAAAAAAAAAAAAAAAAAAAAAGGAGGGGGGGGGAAGAAGGAAGATCAGGATGAACCCCTGAAAGAGATGCTGAACAAACTCGCTGAATTATCAACTAGACAGCAAGAAATAGAAGAAACCCTTAAACCAGTTCAGCTCCCCCATTACCATCAGCTCCCTCACTCAAGCCTGATTTTCAAGCTTGAACCATAAAAGATCCTTTGCAACAGCGATGGAGCGGTGTCATCAGAGACGCTATAACAGAGGGAGATTGGGAAGCAGCCAGTTCGATTGCATCCTGTTATTATTAATAACGGCTAAGGGACCTGGGAACTGCATGATCCTGCATGATGTGGCTGTGCAGCATCCTGTCACTTCAGCAGCGCAGCAGCAACACGACTGTGCACTGGGACTGCCTGTTGAACCCCTTGTTTCGCCCAGTGACGTGATGGGACCCTGAGGTACTGATTACCAACGACGATATGGATTGGACTGGCAGAAGATGCTTACGGCTGATGGCAGAGCAATTATGGGAAAATGTGACTGTTCTCAATGTTACCTGTTGTATTAATATGTATCCTCTTTGTGTGACTAACAATGAAGCTTATATTGGTTGTGTAATCAAAGCCACACAGTAGGTGTTAAGGTTTATGTACTAACCAGCAGAGTGATCTTTCTTTAGCTAAAAGCAAGGCAGGGAAACCAGCTGCCTTTTGCTTTGTTAGAAGTGTGTGATTAAGGATCAAAGTACGATTTAGGGTGATGGGTGTGAGAACTTTGACAGGATGAATTAAGAGTTTAGTTAAGACATTTTTGGTTATTGCAGTTTTAATTGTTATAGGCTTAGTTATGTTTAGTTGTTTGATAAATATAATCAAGAAAATGATAAGCAAGCTAGCGGATAAAGCCTGGGTTGTCCAAAAAGAAAAAGGGGGATATGTAGAGGAATTTCTTGTGGAACAGAGGTGCGGTATAACTTTAAAAGTGTGGACAACCCAGCGTAGGCCTAAACAGAGGCTCTGTCCTTGAAGCTGCCTTGGAACACAGGGAGGAGGAGGTTTTATCTGTTTTGTGAGAGCTTTGCGAGATGCTTGGCTGGAGGTGCTGGGCCCGGGGGGAGAAGGGGGGGCGAGAGCCGCTTGCCTAGTGGAATGGCACTACCCAATAAAACGCTGGCGCGTGTAAACCTGTAACTGACCAACTCTGTTAAGGGGCAGGTGCGGGGACACTGCTGAACTGTATATATTGAGCTGTCCGGAGCAATAAAGGAGGACGATCTGTAGCCATATTGGTGTGATGATCGTTAACTTGGCCGGCTCTCCGAAGGGACCCTCTTCAGAGAGTGGTCTAGCAATGACATCAGCCAGCTCCCTCAGCACCCGTGGATGCATCCCGTCTGGACCCATCGATTTATGGATATCCAGATTGCTTAATTGGTCCCTTTAAGGCATAAACAGCACCCAGCTTCAGAGCAGGTAAGACTGCACTGGGGAAGGAATCTAAGCAAAAAAAAAGGCTGGCAAAAAGCTTTTGGGGGCTTTTTTTAAGCCGGCTACAGCAACCAAACCTGAGGCCGCACCGGCAGCTCCAGGGCGGACACTCGAGATAGCGTGGGCGGAGCCACCCTCAGCGGCGCGGCGATTTTAAACACGGTGATCAGCTATTAACTCTGCCCTCAGGGTATAAGAAGCCTTGGGGAGGGCAGGGACTAGTCCCTGTTCACTGAACAAAAGACCTAGAAGGGTAAGTCTTTGTGAAAAGGCAAGTACTTAACAGACTTGTAAACTATTCCGTGCATAGCTTTCTGGAGAGTCTTTGTATTGTAGAGCCAACTATGGTTGCCACCAGGTCAACGGTTGTTAGAAAAACTGTGGGCACCCAGACAGAGGCCCCACGTAAGCATGTGGGTGTTCAGGCCTCGGGCTGCAGAGAATGCTGGAGCCTGGCACTGGCCATGGAGGGTAGTGGAGGCGACACTTGTGTCCGATGTGACCAGGTGAGCGATCTGCTCAGCCTGGTGGCTGAACTGAAGGAGGAAGTGGAAAGGCTGAGGAGCATTAGGGAGTTGGAGAGAGAGACAGATCGGTGGAGTCACGTCCTGAATGGCGAGCAGCAAGCTCCGCAAAGAGCTGAATATCCCGCCACCTCTGGCCATCAGGCAAAAGGGGGGGACCTAAAGGATAGGGAGGAGTGGAAGCAGGTGCCTGCTAGGAGAGGAAGGAAAATCCATGCCCGGCCTCCCTCACCTGCCCGGTTGCCCCTGCAAAACAGATATGGGGCTCTAGACAATGAGAGCCAGGCAAAGGAAGAGTCAGTGGAGGGTTCACCCATAGGGCTGTCTAGTCACTCGGATACACGCGTTAGGACTTCTTCATCTAAGAAAAAAAGGAGGGTAATTGTAATTGGAGACTCCCTCTTGAGGGGAACAGAGGGCCCTGTCTGCCGCCCTGATCCGACCCACAGGGAAGTCTGCTGCCTCCCTGGGGCCCGAGTTAAGGATGTTAGCAAGAAGCTTCCTGGTCTGGTCAAACCCACGGACTATTACCTGCTTTTGGTTTTGCAGATCGGTAATGATGAGATAGTAGAGAGACGGCCAGAAGCAATCAAAAGGGACTTTAGGGCACTGGGGCGGATGCTAGAAGGATCAGGCGCACAGGTTGTGTTTGCCTCTATTCCTTCAATTACGAGGAAAAATAGTGGTAGGTTTGACAAAGTGCAGCAGATTAATACTTGGCTAAAGGGGTGGTGCCAGCGGTCTAGCTTTGGATTTTTTAACCATGGGGAGATTTACAGGGCACCTGGTCTACTGAGACAAGCTGGGGTTCAAATGACACAAAGGAAAAAAAGGATCCTTGGTCACGAGCTGGCGGGACTCATAGAGCGTTCTTTAAACTAGATATGAAGGGGGATGGGGTTATAGCTGGGATTGCAGCGGGGCAGTGTTCTAGAAATTATGAGGACCGGGTGGCCTCCCATCCCCCTAGGGTGAGATCAGTGTGCTCAGCTTGCTCCCTGAAATGCTTATACAGCAATGCACGCAGCATGGGGAATAAGCAGGAGCTAGAAACCTGGGTTCGGGCAGGAGATTATGATCTGGTGGCAATTACAGAGACATGGTGGGACAGCTCGCATGACTGGAATGTGGTCATGGGTGACTATGTCCTTTTCAGGAAAGACAGGCCAGCCAGGCGAGGTGGTGGAGTCGCTCTTTACGTGAAAGAGCAACTACAATGTCTTGAATACCAACCAGGCATGGATGAGGAGCAAGTTGAGAGTGTATGGGTTAGAATTAAGGTGTTGCAAATAAAGTAGAATTAAAATTGTAGAAGTAGTTAGGTTAAGGCTTTGACTGGCCAGGTAGGCCTTATGAGAATAACAAGTCTTGGGAAACAAGAAGGAGTGTGCTGAAGAAGAAGGAACAATGATCAAAGGAATCGGTAGTGCATATAGGACTAACAGAACTAGCAGAAATAACGAACAGTTGCTTAGGGATAAGAAAGGTGTATTGTATAAACAAAGGGGTTCTGGTGAAGGGAATCAGTTAACCATTATCCTTAGGTTAGACAAGCATGAAAATTTATAAGTTTGGGGGGTGATTACCAATTGTTTCTGTATGATTAGATGTAATTATATCAAGACCACAAAAAAATGTAAAACTCTGCACGTAAGCAAAGTTGTAAAAAGTATAAAAGCTAAACAGAAAATGAGGGTTTTCGGAATCCTGACTTGGGACGCTAGTCCTCAGGTTTCCCGGGCCCTGAATAAAGCACCGCATAAACTGACACTCTGTTGGTTTGTGTCTCTGTATACGGGCAACAAAGGGGCAGGCTGGCAGGAGAGATACTGTTGTGGGTGTCTATTACAGGCCACCAGATCAGGGTGAGGAAGTTGATGAGGCCTTCTACAGGCAGCTGAGAGCGGTCTCACAATCACAGGCCCTGGTTGTCATGGGGGATTTTAACTTCCCTGATATTTGCTGGAAGGACAACTCAGCCAGCCAGCCACAGTCCAGGAGGTTCCTCCAGTGCATCGATGATAATTTTCTGATGCAAATGGTGGAGGAGCCGACAAGGAGAGGAGCACTGCTGGACCTCATCCTCACTAACAAGGAGGATCTGGTTGAAGCAGTAAAGGTTGAGGGCTGCCTTGGCTGCAGTGACCATGAAATGGTGGAGTTCAGGATCTCATGTAGCAGAAACAAAATAGCAAGCAGAATTGCAACCCTGGACTTTGCCAAGGCAAACTTTGGATTTTTCAAACAATTACTCGAGAAAATCCCATGGGCAAGGCTGTTTGAAGGTAAAGGGGCCCAAGATAGTTGGTTAGCGTTCAGGGACTGCTTCTACCGTGCTCAAGATCAGAGCATCCCGACACGTAGGAAGTCAAGGAAGGGAGCCAGGAGACCTGTGTGGCTAAACAGGGATCTGCTGGGTAAGCTCAAGGGCAAGAGGAGAATTTACAGATCTTGGAAGGCGGGGCTGGCCACTTGGGAAGAATATAAGGCTGTTGTCCGAGGATGTAGGGAGGCAACTAGGAAAGCAAAGGCCTCCCTAGAATTGAACCTGGCGAGAGGGGTCAAGGACAACAGGAAGAGCTTTTTCAAATACGTGGCAGATAAAACTAACACCAGAGGCAATGTAGGCCCACTGATGAATGAGGTGGGTGCCTTGGTGACAGAAGATACAGAGAAGGCAGAGTTACTGAATGCCTTCTTTGTCTCTGTCTACTCTGCCAGAGGCTGTCCTGAGGAGCCCCGTTCCCCTGAGGCCCCAGAGGAAGTCAGGGCAGTGGAGGAGTTTGCTTTAGTCGATGAGGACTGGGTTAGGGACCAATTAAGCAATCCGGACATCCATAAATCCATGGGTCCAGACGGGATGCATCCACGGGTGCTGAGGGAGCCGTCTGATGTCATTGCTAGACCACTCTCCATCATCTTTGCCAAGTCTTGGGAGACGGGAGAGGTGCCTGAGGACTGGAGGGAAGCAAATGTCACTCCAGTCTTCAAAAAGGGCAAGAAGGAGGACCCGGGTAACTATAGACCGGTCAGCCTCACCTCCATCCCTGGGAAAGTGATGGAACGACTTATCCTTGGTGCCATCTCAAGGCATATCAGGAATAAGAGGGTCATTAGAGACAGTCAACATGGCTTCACCAAGGGGAAGTCGTGCTTGACTAACCTCATAGCCTTTTACGAGGATATAACAAGGTGGATAGATGATGGCAGAGCGGTGGATGTGGTCTACCTTGACTTCAGTAAAGCGTTTGACACAGTCTCCCACAGCATCCTTGTTGCTAAACTGAGGAAGTGTGGTCTAGACTCTCGGGTAGTGAGGTGGACTGTGAACTGGCTAAGGGGAAGAAGCCAAAGAGTCGTGGTCAATGGGGCGGAGTCTGGTTGGAGGCCTGTATCCAGTGGAGTCCCTCAAGGGTCGGTACTGGGACCAGTATTATTCAATATATTCATCGATGACTTGGATGAGGGACTAGAGAGTACTATCAGCAAGTTTGCTGATGACACCAAGCTGGGAGGAGTGTCTGACACGCCAGAAGGCTGTGCTGCCATTCAGCGAGACCTGGACAGGCTGGAGGGTTGGGCGGGGAAAAATTTAATGAAATATAACAAGGGTAAATGTAGAGTCTTGCATCTGGGTAGGAACAACCCCAGGTTCCAATATAAGTTGGGGAATGACTTATTAGAGAGCAGTGTAGGGGAAAGGGACCTGGGAGTCTTGGTGGACAGCAGGATGACCATGAGCCAGCACTGTGCCCTTGTGGTCAGGAAGGCCAATGGCATCCTGGGGTGTATTAGAAGGGGGGTGGTTAGTAGGTCGAGAGAGGTTCTCCTTCCCCTCTACTCTGCCCTGGTGAGACCCCATCTGGAATATTGTGTCCAGTTCTGGGCCCCTCAGTTCAAGAAAGACAGGGAACTGCTGGAGAGAGTCCAGCACAGGGCAACTAGGATGATTAAGGGAGTGGAGCATCTCCCTTATGAGAAAAGACTGAGGGAGCTGGGGCTCTTTAGTTTGGAGAAGAGGAGACTGAGGGGTGACCTCATTAATGTTTACAAATATATCAAGGGTGAGTGTCACGAGAATGGAGCCAGGCTCTTCTCGGTGACCACCACTGATAGGTGTGGCAGGTGCATCCTTCCCCCATTGGTCGGGAGTGCCCCCCCTCTGTGAGTCAGCAGTTGCTAGGCAGATTTCAGAGAATTTTCTGGAAACCTGGGCTGGCTCGGAAATGACCCATCACCCTGAGGGGCACTCCCAGGAAGTTGGCTGGCAGCCAATAAAAGGCCAATATGGCTTGATTGACCACAGTCAGCTCGACTGAGACTTTAAAATGGGGTGCTGGCAGCCATCTTGCGGGAATTACCTTGTGGCAGCTGGCTCTGCAGGCAGGGGTACTCAAGCTCCCCCCTTAGGTGGGACGCCGCCTAAGGACTTTTGTCCCTGGGGTTGAGACTCCTCATCTGTGTAAGGTGAGCGTAACATTCTCGAGATTGAGACTCCTCATCTTTTATAAGGTGAGTGTATTAGGATCCGGATCATTATTCTTTGGTTAGGGTGGGTGTAGTGTAGTTAACTCTTTTCCAATTGATACCCGAACCTTTAATTTTGGAGGCGCTTCTGTTTATTAATAAATTTAATTTAGGCACGTGTGTGAATTTGTCATCTTTGGAAACATGGGAGCGCTCTTCTCCACTGTCTTCACGACAATAGGACAAGGGGTAATGGGCTGAAACTGGAACATAAGAGGTTCCGCTTAAACTCGAGAAGAAACTTCTTCTCAGTGAGGGTGACGGAACACTGGAACAGGCTGCCCAGAGAGGTTGTGGAGTCTCCTTCTCTGGAGACATTCAAGACCTGCCTCGACACGTTCCTGTGTAGCATCATCTAGCCGTTCCTGCTCTGGCAGGGGGATTGGACTTGATGATCTTTCGAGGTCCCTTCCAATCCCTGACATTCTGTGATTCTGTGACACATGCAGGACAACTAGGGGATGAAGCCCAGGTAGCATGGGTTCATGAAACGCAGGTCCTGCTTGGCCAACCTGATCTCCTTCGATCACAGAATCATAGAATCATAAAGGTTGGAAAGGACATTTAAGATCATCAAGTCCAACCTACAGCCCTACACCACCCTAACATTAACCATCTCCTGAAGTGCCACATCCAACTGTTTTTTAAACATGTCCAGGGATGGTGACTCCACTATCTCCTTCGGGAACCCATTCCAATTCTTCACCACCCTTTTGGTGAAGAAGTTTTTCCTAATATCCAATCTAAACTTCCCCTGGTGCAACTTGAACCCGTTCCCTCTTGTCCTGTCGCTATTCACTAGGGAGAAAAGGCCAACACTCGTCTCACTACAGCTTCCTTTCAGGTAGCTATAGAGAGCAATAAGGTCACCCCTCAGCCTCCTCTTCTCCAGGTTGAAAAGCCCCAGCTCCCTAAGCCTCTCTTCATAAGACTTACCCTCTAGTCCCCTAATCATTCTGGTTGCCCTTCTCTGTACCTTCTCCAGCACCTCGATGTCCTTCCTGTACTGTGGAGCCCAGGACTGCACACAGTACTCAGGGTGAGGCCTCACCAGTGCCAAGTACAGGGGCACAATCACTTCCCTGGTCCTACTGCCACACTATTCCTAATACAGACCAGGATGCCATTGGCCTTCTTGGCCACCTGGGCACACTGCTGGCTCATTTTCAGCTGGCTGTCTATCAGCACCCCTAGGTCCTTCTCTGCCTGGCAGCTCTCCAGCCACTCCTCCCCAAGCCTGTAGCGCTGCTGGGGGTTGTTGTGGCCAAGGTGCAGGACCCAGCATTTGACCTTATTTAATTTCGTGCAATTGGCCTTGGCCCAGTGATCCAGCCTGTTCAAATCTCTCTGAAGAGCCTCTCTACCTTCCAGCAGATTGACACTTCCTCCCAGTTTTGTGTCATCTGCGAACTTTGTAAGGGTGCACTCCATCCCCTCATCCAGGTCATTGATAAAGATGTTAAACAGGAGTGGTCCCAGCACTGAGCCCTGGGAGACACCACTCATGACTGACCGCCAGTTGGATTTAACTCCATTCGCCACAACTCTTTGGACCCGGCCATCCAACCAGTTCCTAATCCAGGCAAGTATACGCCCATCCAGGCCATGGAGAATGCTGTGGGAAACTGTGTCAAATGCCTTGCTAAAGTCAAGGTAGACAACATCCACAGGCTTTCCCTCATCCAGTAAGAAGGTCATCCTTTCATAGAAGGAGATCAGATTAGTCAAACAGGACCTGCCCTTCATGAACCCGTGCTGACTGGGTCTGATCACCTGGTTGTCCTGCATGTATCTCATAATACAGCTCAAGATGACCTGCTCCATCAGCTTTCCTGGGACCGAAGTTGAACTGACAGGCCTGTAATTCCCTGGATCATCCTTCCATCCCTTCTTATAATATTATGGAGGTAACATCAGCTGACTTCCAATCTGATGGGACCTCTCCAGTCAGCCAGGACTGCTGATAAATGATGGAGAGTGGCTTGGTGATCGCTGCTGCCAGCTCCTTCAACACTCTTGGGTGCATCTCATCCGGCCCCATAGACTCGTGTACATCTAAATGTTGCAGCAGGTCAGTGACCATTTCCTGCTGGAATGGGGGGGCGATCTTCCTGCTCCCTGTCACAGTCTCCTAGCTTTGGAAGTTGGATTCCCTCTATATAACTGTCCCTGTTGATAAAGACTGAGGCAAAGAAGTCATTAAGCACTTCAGCCTTTTCTTCATCTGATGTCACTAGTCATCTGCCCGCATTTAACAGGAGGCTCTCCTTGCCCTTTCTTTTGTTGATGACATATTTATAGAAACTTTTCTTATTATCCTTACCCATAGAGGCCAGATGAACTTCCAGCGGGGCTTTGGAGCTTCTAATTTTTTTCCTACATAGCCTCACAACATTTTTGTAGTCGTTGTGAGTTGCCTGCCCTTTTTTTCCAAAGGCCGTAAATCCTCTTTTTCTCCCTGAGTGCCAGCCTAATATCCCTGTTAAGCCAGGTAGATCGTCTATGTCTCCAGTTGTATTTACGGCTAACGGGGATGACCTGCTCCTGCACCTTCAGGACCTCTTTCTTAAAGAGCGTCCAGCTTTCCTGAACTTCCAAACCCCTAAGTACTAATTCCCAAGGAACTTTGGGAATAAGAGTGCTAAACAAGTTAAAATCATCCCTACTGAAGTCCAAAATGGCAGTTTTCCTGCACAACTTCCTGGCATCTCCAAGTACAGAAAAGTTTATCAGTTCACAGTCACTGTGCCCAAGGCACCCTCCAACCATCACATCGCCTACCAGACCTTCCCTGTTTGTAAAGAGCAGGTCCAGCAGGGCTCCTTCCCTGCTTAATTCACTCACCAGCTGTGTCAGGAAGTTATCTTCGACACATTCTAGGAACCTCCGGGACTGTTCCCTCTCTGCCGTGTTGTAGTTCCAGCAGACATCAGGGAAGTTGAAGTCCCCCACAAGAACAAGTGCCAGCGACTGAGAGACTTCACCCAGCTGTTTATAGAAAATCTCATCCACCTCATATTCCTGATTGGGAGGCCTGTAATAGACTCCAACAGCCACATCAGCCTTGTTGGCTTTGCCCTTAATCCTAATCCAAACAGGCTCAACCCTGTCATCACTATACTCCAGTTGGGCACATTCAAAGTTATTCTTTATATACAGGGCCACCCCCCACCTCTCTTTCCTTGACTATCCCTCCTGAAGAGCTTGTAGCCATCAATTGTGGCACTCCAGTTGTGTGAGGAATCCCACCACGTTTCTGTGATAGCCACTATGTCCAAGTTTTCCTGTTGCATCATGGCTACAAGCTCCTCTTGTTTGTTGCTCAGGCTACGTGCATTGGTATAAATGCACTTCAGATGAGCAGGTAACTCACCTAGTGGATGAGGGAAAGTGTGCGGGCATTGTCTACTTGGACTTTAGCAAAACCTTTGACACTGTCTACCACAGCATTCTGCTAAAGAAGCTGGTGGCTCATGGCTTAGACAGGTGTGCTCTTCGCTGGGATAAAAACTGTGGATGGTTGAGCCCAGAGAGTGATGGTGAACAGAGTGAAATCCATTTGGTGGCTGGTCATATGCGGTGTCTTCCAGGGCTCAGTTTTGGGGCCAGTCTTCTTTAATATCTTTATCAATGATCTGGCTGAGGGGAACAAATGCACGCTCATTAAGTTTGCAGATGACACCAAATTGAGCAGGAGTGATGATCTGCTGGAGGGTAGGAAGGACTTGCAAAGGGACCTGGACATGTTGGATTGATGGGTCCAGGTCAGTTGTATGAGGTCCAACCAGGCCAAGTGCTGGGTCCTGCACTTCAGTTACAACAATCCAAACTATGCTACAGGCTTGGGGAAGAGTGACTGTAAAGCTTGTCGCGGGTAAGGGCTGGGCCGGCCACTAATGCGGACAGACGCTCTCTAACCCCCTCTTCCCCCCCCAAACAGGAAGAGAAAAGGGAATGAGGCAGAGAGACTTAAGGGTTAGAGAAGAAAAAAAAACTAGAACAGCTTTAATGAAAATAATGGAAATAATGGTGAAATGATAAAAGTAAAGAACTATATACAACTATAGATAGTAGCCCGATATCAAACCCAACTGCCTCCCGCGATAGCAATCCCCACTGATGCTGCAGAGCAGGAGGCACCGGGGAAACCCCAGGCTCAGCGGCGGTGGGGAGCTGGATACAGGGAGCTGGATTTGGGAACTCAGGATCCGGATCAAAATCAGGAGGTCAGATGGAGTCCTCTCTGGACACCGGTCATTGCAGAAAAGGCGAAACGAAGGGCAAAAAAAGGGACGAAACTCTCGTGATCACTCAATTTATACTGAATATGACATATATGGGATGGAATACTCTCGTTGGTCACCTGTCCTGTCTATTACCCCTCGGAGGTGCAACCTTTTACTTCCTTGTGCCCCCCTCTTACTACCTGACATACCCCAGAGTGGCACACAAGAGCCAGCAGTGGCCTTGGTCACTAGAGGAATAAGTATCAGCAAGAGCCTTTCTGCACACTAGTCCCAGGCAGTAACTGTAAACATCAGGTGTTATCACTGCCAGTAGCACACACTGTCTGCAAAAACATGCTGCTGACTTCAGAACGTGCAGCCTCTTAGAAGACACTAAACTGGAAAGTAAAAATCACTAAACAGGACTGGGGTTTTTTAGCTAAGGCCAGGACGTTCCACCCCTTATTCGATACCATTTACGTCATACTGATCACAAGCTAATGATCTACTTATAGGAAAAGTTCAGTAAGTTCATGAAGTTCAGAATCGTGGGTTCCATCCATCATAGCAGTGTCTCAGGGCAGGAAAGTTTATGTGAGATTCATTACAGTTCATGTCCGTAGGTTGAAGGTTCACTTCAAAGAAGTTACTGGACATCACTCGATGAGGCTAGCTCAGTTGCTGGATGTCACTCGATGTGGTCAGCTCTGGTCATCACTGGTTGTTATTCTGAAAAACACTTATTGGACACTGTTAGTATTACATAACGACATCATGCAGGATTAAATCGAGTGTTCTCACCCAGAGTTAAATTTCCTTGAGGTACACATTGAACTTCACCATCTTTCATCATCACCCACCAAGTAGTTCCAGGTCCTTGAGCGAAAGCAACCCCACAAATGGGTTTGCCTTTGCCTGAAGCAGGAAATACCCAGACAGTCTTCCCCAACAAATTCCTTTCATACACCACAGGGACTTTATCTCCCTCTGCTGTATGTAAAGGCTCTGAATGAGCAGGACCAGCACGATGGGTGGATCCCCTGGTGTTAACTAACCAGGTGGCATGTGCGAAATGCTTGTCCCAGTTTTTAAAAGTTCCACCTCCCATAGCTTTCAGAGTAGTTTTTAACAGTCCATTGTATCGTTCGATTTTCCCAGAGGCTTGTGCACGATAAGGAATATGATATACCCATTCAATACCATGTTCTTTAGCCCAATTGTCTATAAGATTGCTTTTGAAATGAGTCCCATTATCTGATTCATTTCTTTCTGGAGTGCCGTGTCGCCACAAGATCTGATTTCTAGGCCCAAGATAGTGTTTCGGGCAGTGGTGTGAGGCACAGGATATGTTTCCAACCATCTGGTGGTTGCTTCCACCATCTTGAGCACATAGCGCTTACCCTGGCGAGTTAGAGGAAGTGTGATGTAATCAATCTGCCAGGCCTCCCCATACCTATATTTTAACCATCGTTCCCCATACCACAAAGGTTTTAATCACTTAGCTTGCTTAATTTCGGCGCATATTTCACAATCGTGGATAACCTGTGCAATAGCGTCCATAGTTAAATCCACCCCTCAGTCACGAGCCCATCTATATGTTCCATCTCTTCCCTGATGTCCTGAAGTGTCGTGGGCCCACCGAGCTAGAAACAGTTCACCTTTGTGTTCCCAGTCCAAGTCTATTTGGAACACTTGAGCAGCCTGATCCACTTGCAGGTTGTGTCGATGTTCCTCAGCGGAATGACTTTTAGGCACATGGGCATCTACGTGACGTACCTTCACAACTAAGTTCTCTAGCCGAGCAGCAATGTCTTGCCATAGTTCAGCAGCCCAAATAGGCTTCCCTCTGCGCTGCCAGTTATTGTGCTTCCACTGTTTTAACCAACCCCAAAAAGCATTTGCCACCATCCATGAGTCAGTATAGAGATAGAGCACTGGCCATTTTTCCTGTTCAGCAATGTCTAAGGCCAGCTGGATGGCTTTTACCTCTGCAAACTGCCTTGATCTACCTTCTCCCTCAGTTGCCTCTGCAACATGTTGTGTGGGACTCCACACAGCAGCTTTTCACTTACAACCATTTCCTACAAGGCGGCAAGACCCATCAGTGAATAGGACATACTGCTTTTCATTATCTGCTAACTGATTATATGGTGGAGCTTCTTCAGCCCGTGTCACCACCTCCTTAGGGGGCCTTGCAAGGTCTTTACCTTGTGGCCAGTCTGTGATCACCTCTAAAAGTCCTGGACGATTATGATGACCCATTCGAGCTCTCTGTGTAATTAGGGCAGTTCATTTACTCCATGTAGCATCGATGGCATGATGTGTGGAAGGAACTTTACTCTTGAACATACAGTTTAGGACTGATATTCGTGGTACTAGGAGAAGCTGTACCTCAGTACCAATCACTTGAGAAGCAGTTTTAACTCCTTCATATGCGGCCAATATTTCCTTTTCAGTTGCAGTATAGGTGACCTCAGAGCCTTGATATTTCCGGCTCCAAAATCCTAAGGGTCGACCTCGAGTTTCTCCTGCTGCCCTCTGCCAGAGGCTCCAGGCAGGACCATTGTCCCCAGCTGTGGTGTATAGCAAATTTTTAATATCTTGCCCTGTTCGAATTGGCCCAAGAGCTACTGCCTGTACAATCTCCTGTTTGATTTGTTCAAAGGCCTGTTGTTGTTCAGGGCCCCATTGAAATTTGTTTTTCTTTCGAGTCACATCAAAAAGAGGTTTCACAATCTGACTATAGCCAGGAATATGCATTCCCCAGAAAGTCACAGTACCTAAGAAGGATTGTGTTTCTTTTTTTGTTAGTTGGTGGCAACATAGCTGATATTGTGTCAATCACGTCTATTGGGATCTGGCAACGCCCATCTTGCCATTTCACTCCCAAATACTGGATCTCTTGTGCAGGTCCCTTGACCTTGCTTCTCTTTATGGCAAAACCAGCATCCAAAAGAATCTCAATTATTTTCTTACCTTTCGTGAACACTTCTTCTGCTGTGTTACCCCATATGATGATGTCATCGATGTATTGCAGGTGTTCCGGAGGTCCACCCCTCTCCAGGGCAGTCTGGATCAGTCCATGGCAGATGGTAGGGCTGTGTTTCCACCCCTGGGGCAATCGATTCCAGGTGTACTGGATACCCCTCCAGGTGAAAGCAAACTGCAGCCTGCACTCTGCTGCTGTAGGAATAGAGAAAAACACATTAGCAATGTCAATTGTGGCATACCACTGAGCTGCCTTGGACTCCAGCTCATACTGAAGATGTAACATGTCCAGCACGGCAGCACTCATCGGTGGTGTAACCTCATTCAGGCCACAATAGTCTACAGTCAATCTCCATTCTCCATCAGACTTTCGCACAGGCCAGATAGGACTGTTAAATGGTGAGTGAGCTTTGCTGATCACTCCTTGGCTTTCTAGTTGACGTATCAGCTTAAGGATGGGAATTACAGAGTCTCGACTGGTACGATATTGTCGTCGATGCACTGTTTTAGTAGCAATTGGTACCTGTTGGTCTTCAGTTTTCATCAGTCCTACGACACTAGACTCCTCTGACAGTTTGGGCAAGGTAGACAGCTGATCAATGTCCTCAGTCTCTACAGCTGCTATGCCAAAAGCCCATTGATGCCCTCTTGAATTATTATAATACCCTTTCTTGAGGAAGTCTATGCCAAGGATGCATGGGGCATTTGGACCAGTCACTACAGGGTGCTTTTTCCACATATTCCCAGTAAGGCTCATTTCAGCTTCCAATACAGACAGTTGTTGAGAAACACCTGTCACTCCAGAAATAGTAACAGTTTCACTACCTGTATGATTCGATGGCATTAGGGTGCACTGTGCACCAGTGTCCACCGGAGCTCTATATTTTCATGGTTCTAATGTGCCAGGCCACTGAATCCACACAGTCCAATAAACTCGGTTGTCCCTCTCCTCCACCTGGCTGGAGGCAGGACCCCTCTAATTCTGAGGTTGATTCACAGGGTTTACCTAATTTACAGTATTGATATTAACTGCATTTACATTCTGATTATTCCTTCTCGTGGTAGATTGTTGTCTTCTATTTGTGTTTCGCAAATTGGATACTCGTTCCCGTAGAGCAGAAGTAGGTTTTCCATCCCATCTTCTCATGTCCTCACCATATCCACGTAGGAAAATCCACAAGTCATTCCGTGACAAGTTGCCATCATTTTTAGTTGATCTTGAAGGTCTGTGTTTTCTAACAGCATCAACGCGGCTCCATTGAGGTCTATTCTCCCTCATGGAAAATGTATCAATCAGCTTCTCTAATGATTCATTGGTTTTCACAATTGTGTTGTGGTTTGACCCTGGCCGGCAGCCAGGTGCCCATACAGCCTCTCTCTCACCTCCCCTTCTTGACTAGACAGGGGGAGAAAATATTTCAGAAGGCTCAAGGTTTGAGATAAGGACAGGGAGATCATTTGCATTTATCGTTCTGGGCAAAACAGACTCGATTTTGGGGAAATTAATTATGTTTATTAAGAGAACCAATCAGAGAGGAGTAGTGAAAAATGAGAAAAAAAACCCCCAGATCTTAAAAGCAGAACACCTTCCCCCCATCCCTCCCTTATCTCAGGCTCAACATCAATCCCGATTTCTCCACCTCCTCCCCCCGAGCAGCGCAGGGGGACAGGGAGTGGGTATTATCGTCAGTTCATCCGACGTTGGTTGCACGCCTTCTTCATTCTGGAGGATCACTCTTCACTCTTCCCCAGGGCCATTGTGGGGTCCCTCTCACGGGAGACAAGCTTCAAGCTCTCTTCTCCGGCATGAGTCATCTCATGAGTGGCAATTCATCACAAACTGCCCAAGAGGAGACACCTCACGAAGGGCAGCTCACCCCTCGTGAGTCTGAGGTGCAGTCCTTCAGAGGAAACTGCTCCAGCGTGAGCTGCCCGCAGCATCACAAAAGTCCCACCAACCAACCTGCTCCATCGTGGTCATTCCTCTCTTCCACGGGCTACAGGTTCCGGCAGCGACTTTCTCTGATGCGGACTTCCCATGGGCCACAGCCCCCTTCAGGCATCCACCTGCTCAGCGTGGGGTCCTCTGCCCCACGGTGGACACCTACACCCCGCCCATGGGCTGCAGGGGGACAACCCGCTTCACCATGGTCTTCACCACAGACCAGGGGGACTCTATGCTCCGGTGCCTGGAGCTCATCCTCCCCCCTTCCTTCTTCACTGACCTTGGTGTCTGCACAGATTCTCACTCCTCCATCTCTGTGCCAGCTGTTGTGGCACAGTTCTTTTCCCCATTCTTAAATATGTTTTTCACAGAGGCGTTCCTCTCCTATCACTTTACTGATAGGCTCAGCCTTGACCAACATTGGGTCCCTCTTTGGAGCCGGTTGGCGTTAGTTCTGTCAAACTCAGGGAGCTTCTAGCAGCTTCTTGCAGAAGCCACCCTGCAGCTCCCCCTGCGGCCAAAATTAGGCCAGGCCAACCCAATACATCTGTCTATTAACCCCTAGAGGTGCAATCTTTTTCTTCCTTGTGACTCCTCTTACTACCTAGCATCCCCAGTTTGGCACAGAAGAACCAGCAGTGGCCTTGGTCACTGTAGGAATAAGTATCAGCAAGAGCCTTTCTGCATCCCAGTCCCAGGCAGTGACTGTAAACATCGGGTGTTATCACTGCTAGTAGCACACAGTGTGCAAAAAACATGCTACTAACTTCAGAACGTGCAGCCTCTGAGAAGAGACTAAACTGGAAAGTAAAAGTCACTAAATAGAATTGGGTTTTGTTTAGCTCAAACCAGGACACTTCTCCCAAGTAACTAGCAATAGGACAAGAGGAAATGGGCTCAGATTGTGCTAGAGGAGGTTTAGATTGGATATTAGGAAACATTTCTTTACTGAAAAAGTGGTGGAACGCTGGAACAGGTTGCCCTGGGAATTGATAGAGTCACCATCCCTGGAGGTGTTCAAAAAACATGTAGACGTAGCACTTGGGGACATGGTTTAGTGGTCATGATATTGTTGGGTTGACAGTTGGACTTGATGGTCTTTTCCAGCCTTTATGATTCTAAGATTCTCTATTACAACTTCTTTATAATTCTAAATTATCTTCTGCCTTCCAAGGATCTTGGGTTTGTGACATATAAAATGTACTTATTTTCAGGTTCAGACACGTGAAATCTCATTAGCACACCCCTGTTTACATTCCTTTTTGACCCAGCTACCTTTCCTTCATTGCTAAGAATAGCAGGAGCATGTCCTTTCTTTGGCCATGTATTTCATATGCCTCCAGTACTCATGCTGCATTTGCAAATTGCTTCCACTTTTTTGACCTCCCCAACATCTCGACCCCTGTATTGGGTTTGCCTGACCAGATTTCAGTAGTGGGGGGGGGGTTGTAGGGGCAACTTCTGTGAGAAGCTGATAGAAGCTTTCCTTGGGCCCAATAGAACTAATGCCATCTGGCTCCAAAGAGAGACCCATCACTGGCCAAGACTGAGCCTATCAGTGATGATGGGAATGCCTCTGTGATAACATATTTAAGAAGCAGGGAAAAAGAACTATGCCACAAAAACTGGCAGAGAGAGAGAGAGAGGAGTGAGAATATGTGCAGACACCAAGGTCAGTGAAGAAGTGGGAGGAGGATGTGCTCCAGGTGCTGGAGCAGAGATTCCCCTGAGCCATGGTGAAGACCATGGTGGGGCAGGCTGTCCTCCTGCAGTCCAGTCGATGGACTGAGTCTCTCTTTCTCCCCATAAGGATGCCTGTGGGTAAGATTCCAACACTCATTTATACCAAGTGCTTCCCCGGGACACTTAGAAAATCTCTATAGAGTTGTTTTATAATTTAACATATCTGTAGTCAGACTTTATCATCCATACTTTTGCACACGCTTTGCAGACAGTCACTATCACTGGCAATCTAAAAGAATTTGTGTATCTGTTGCTTCAATAAATTATATAATTTCTCGATCTAGCCATGAGAGTTCTTAATTGAACGCTGCCAGACCACCTGACTCTGTCCATGAGAGTTCCTGTTGGCACTGCCATGCTGAGTCTGGCTGTGAGAGTTCTTATTGAAAACCGCCACACTCGTTAAGGTTGGCTGTATGAGTTGCAGGAACGCTGCTAGATTGAATGTGTATGGCATTATTAGTCCAGATTATTAACGCTGAATTGAGCATCACTCAGAATCTAGGCCTAGCCATCCCCAGCCCCTCTGATATTTGAGGACAAGCTGGAATGCAAAGGGGTTTAGATTCTGCCAAACTGATTTGCCCCTTTAATGCAACACCCCCTCCCTGGAAGTGTTCAAGGCCAGGTTGGACAGGGCTCTGAGCAACCTGGTCTAGTGGAAGGCGTCCCTGCCCATGGCAGGGGGGTTGGAACTAGATGGTCTTTAAGGTCCCTTCCAACCCAAACCTAACAGCATCAACGCAGCTCTATTGAGGTCTGACATCTCTCTTGGACAATGTATCAATCAGCTCTTTTAATGATTGATTGGTTTTCTCAAATGATTCACTGTTTTTCTCAATTGCTTGATTGGTTTTCTCCAATGCTTTCTCAGTTGGCCGGCTCTTCATCAATGACAGTGTTATTCTATGGGATTCATCCTCACCTGAGTTCTGGGCATAAAATATTTAGTCACAAGGCCTAGATTTGACTGCTCTCTGCTTCCTCTGAAGATACCTTAACAGAAGGCATTGCCAAACCATGTTGCAATGCTTAAAAGCTCCCTTTTTCTTTTTTAGTCAGGTCAGATCCGTCCACGGAGGATGGAAAAAAAGGCTATGGGCAAAGCTGGTGTCTAGAAGGGTCCCTTCGGAGAGCCGGCCAAGTAACAACCATCACACCAATATGGCTACAAGTCGTCCTCTCTTTATTGCTCCGAACAGCTCAATATATACAGTTAAACAGTGTCCACGCGCCTGCCCCTTAACAGAGTTGGTCAGTTACAGGTTTACATGTGCCAGCGTTTTATTGGATAGTGCCATTCAACTATGCAGGCGGCTCTCGCCCCCCCTTCTCCCCCTGGGGCCAGCACCTCCAGCCAAGCATCTCGTAAAGTTCTCACAAAACAGATAAAACCTCCTCCTCCTCGTGCCCCAAGGCAGCTCCAAGGACAGAGCCTTTGTTTAGACCTAAACTGGGTTGTCCAAACCTTTAAAGGGAATACCGCGCCTCTGCTCCACAAGAAATTCCTCTACACTGGTGGGCTCCAGGTTTTTGGTCAGTACCATCTGCTTTGCCCAAAGAAGACAGTAACAATTTACTCTCCTTTTGAAAGTATTTTGAGACAATTTATCTCAGGCTGTGAAAAAACATCCCTAAATGCATACCCAAGAGAATCATTGAATGGCCTAAGTTAGAAGGGACCTTAGAGATCATCTAATCCAACCTCCCTGTCATGGACAGGGATGCCTCTCAACTAGATCAGGTTACTCAAGGCCTCATCCAACCTGGCCTTGAACATCTCAAGGGAGGGGGCAGCCACAATGTCTCTGGGCAATTTACTCCAAAGTCTTGCCACCCTCGTACTGAAGAATTTTTTCCTAAGATCTAATCTAAATCTATTCTCCTTTAACTTAAACCCATTTTCCCTTGTCCTATTGCAGGACACTCTTGTAACAAGTCCCTCCTCAGCCTTCCTGTAGGATCCCTTCAGGTATTGGAAGACAGCTATTAGGTCCCCCCAAAGTCTTCTCTTTTCAAGACTGAACAATCCCAGCTCCCTCAGCCTGTCCTCATAGCAGAGGTGCTCCAGCCCCTGGATCATCTTTGTGGCCTCCTCTGAACACACTCCAACAGATCCATGTCCCCAACAGATGGAACAAAGCATAAAGAAAGCTGCAGAACTTCAAGAGCCAAGAAATGGGATTTATCTGTAATTTTCTGGGATCATTGCCGTAAGGATAACAGAACAATTTTTACTGCCTTAAGAGTGGTAAATCAGTCTTTTGAGGAATGCTGCTTCAAGGATGAGAAAAAGCAGCAAAGAAATTTTCCAATCGGTTAATAGAAAAGATAATAAGATGGTGTGCACAGATAATAAAATGGTGATAGCATGTAGACTGTTGTTTAGAAAGTTTAATGAGCTGTTTGTTCTTGAGGGTGTGTGGAACCAGACCTAAGTGGGGTTTTTCTAACCAAAATCCCGTTTATGGAGATTAGAGGGTACCAAAACATCAAAAATTGTTTATGAAAGGCTGAAAGTGAATCAAGATTAAATGTGGCAGTTGGAGATGGTGACCATCACCTCTCTTCAGAGCGCCAAAACCTCACCCCTCCACATCCACAAGGAGCATGCATGCTAATTTACATGAGAGGCAAAGCTAATTTTAATATACTGATACAATGTAACTGTTATCACTAACCAGTGATTGTAGAATTAGTGGCAAGTTAGGCATGTTCATACTAATAAGTTACAAAATAAATATGTTGGGGTTTTTTCGATGCAATATGATAGTTTCACCTAGCATCCAAACTTGGCCAGTTTTGCTAATAAATCAGTGTCGGCTTTCTAAACTATCATTTGGTTTAGAGAGTTCTTTCTTTGCAGTTGCTACTTTCAGCAACAACGTGAGGAAAGCAGAATATTACCTTGTATTGAGTCAGGCTGAGATGATTTTCCCCACAGCAGCTCTCACAGTGCTGTGTTTTTGGAATGGTAACTAGAAGGGTGTTGACAACACCCCAGTGTTTTGGCTACTGCTGAGCAGGGCTCACACAGCACCGAGGCTGTGGTTTTCCAACATTCCCCCAACAGTAGTCTGGGGGTGGGCAAGATCTTGGTAGGGGACACAGCCGGGCCAGCTGACCCAAACTGACCAAAGGGGTATTCCATACCATACGGTGTCAGCTCAGATATAAAAACGAGAAGGCAGAGGGAAGTGGGGGGGCATTCGCTGTTTGTGTTTGTCCTCCGGAGCAACCGCTACGTGTACTGGAGCCCTGCTTCCTGGGAAAGCGACCGGACATCGCCCGCCGATGGGAAGTAGAGAATAATCTTTGTCTTTGCTTCCGTGTGTGATCTTTGCTTCTGCTGTATTAAACTGCTCTTATCTTAACCCATGGGCCTCTCACTATATTTTCCCTCTCCCCTGTCCATCTAAAAAGGGGAGTGATAGAGTGGCTTTGGTGAGCTCCTGGCCTCCAGTCAGGACCAAACCACCAAATAGCCTCATGTGCAGATGACCTGGAGGCACCTCCAAGTAACGTGGGGTAGATTCCTTCTCCCATGTGGAACCAAAGTGCTGCAGATGTGACAAGAGTTTTCTACTTTGTGTAAGATGAGAAACTCTTCAAAGTCACTGCTGATGTTCTGTTGCTTTGCAGGGAAGAAAGCTTTTTCTTGTGGCTCTGTCAAGGAAGGCAAAACTACAGTTGATGTGGACTCTGTATGAATGGCTGAGTTTTCATGTGAAACATGAAAGATCTGGAGGAGCTTCCTCCTCACCTTAAGCTCATGGTGACTACAGTAAAGATGCCACGCTCCAAAGCATTAATCAAAGTCCATCCTTGGAGACAGGTTGGAATAAGGACCAGTCCAAGGAGATAACCCTAACAGATATGGAGGGGACACGACAGGGAGCCAGCCAAGAGTTTAGCAGAGACCTATTGTTTCTGTAAACTGTTTACAAGCTGAGCTTCAGGAAGGGTGGCTGAACTAGTAAATTTAAAATAGCCATGGCGGGTAGATGTGTAACAGATACAGTATCTGTCAAGGATGAATGAATAAGTGTCTGAGGGGAAATTAGTTATTCCTTAGCTTTATCTATAATGAGGCAAATTGATTTTATATGTGGAACAATTCAAGTTTATTCTGGAAAGTCCTAGTGACAACAGTTTAGTGTCACCCCTAATCAGAGGAAAATACTAAATTTAAATATGGAAATTATACTTTATGTTGAATGATTGTAGGTTAAATAAAATTACTTTAAGGCTTATCTTCTATAGCCATGTGCAAATTACTTAATGTCCATATGAAACAAGTGTCATGTCACACCCAGGAGCAGGGGACAAGTGACTTAGATTTGTAATACCCCAATGGAGTGGACAACAGTGAGACAAGTCTCAAGGCACATACACGAGCATTTATTAATTTGTCACAACATATAGACTGGACTCACGATAATTGGTTTCAGTTACAAGACACGTGAGGGCAGGCAATATACTATGACTTAATGATAACCAGGAAAAGACTAGGTATGCAATAAACTACAGCAAGCTGCATGTTACTTAATGATAACAAGGGAAAAGGACATATAACAACTTCTAACAGGCAGTATTATACTTCTGATTACAAGACAGAAACTAAGTACAAACTAAGCAAGCAGTATGAAAGTCCTTGCATTACTTAGTGAGAAAGGGGAGAGGGAAAGAAAGGGGGGGGGGGGGGGGGAGAAGAGAGACAGAGATCACGGGTCCGCATTCCTGCGTTGGTGTTGTGGTTTGACCCTGGCCGGCCGCCAGGTACCCACACAGCCGCTCTCTCACTCCCCCTTCACTGCTAGACAGGGGGAGAAAATATTTCCAAGGGCTCAGGGTTTGAGATAAGGACAGGGAGATCACTCTCATTTACCATCCTGGGCAAAACAGACTCAGTTTTGGGGAAATTAGATACATTTATTAAGAGAACTAATCAGAGAGGAGTAATGAGAAGTGAGAAAGAGCAAACAGATCTTAAAAACAGAACACCTTTCCCCCATCCCTCCTTTCTTCCCGGGCTTAACATCAGTCCCGGTTTCTCCACCTCCTCCCCCCCGAGCGGCGCAGGGGGACAGGGAATGGGCATTACCGTCAGTTCATCCGACGCTGGTTCACTCCGGGGGAGGACTCTTCACTCTTCCCCAGGGCCATTGTGGGGTCCCTCTCACGGGAGACGAGCTTCACGCTCTCTTCTCCCGTGTGAGTCGTCCCACGAAGGGCAATTCATCACAAACTGCCCAACATGAGACACCTTATGAGGGGCAGCCCACCCCTCGTGAGTCTGAGGCGCAGTCCTTCAGGGGAAACTGATCCAGCATGAGTCCCCCGCAGCGTCCCAAAAGTCCCACCAGCCAACCTGCTCCAGCGTGGGCATTCCTCTCTTCCACGGCTACAGGCTCCGGAAGCGACTTGCTCTGATGCGGGTTTCCCACGGGCTACAGCCCCCTTTCAGGCATCCACCTACACGGCATGGAGTCCTCAGTGGACATCTACGTGGTGATCCTCACGGTGGACATCTGCACCTCGCCCATGGGCTGCAGGGGGACAACCCGCTTCACCATGGTCTTCACCACAGACCAGGGGGACTCTATGCTCCGGTGCCTGGAGCTCATCCTCCCCCCTTCCTTCTTCACTGACCTTGGTGTCTGCACAGATTCTCACTCCTCCATCTCTGTGCCAGCTGTTGTGGCGCAGTTCTTTTCCCCATTCTTAAATATGTTTTTCACAGAGGCGTTCCTCTCCTATCACTTTACTGATAGGTTCAGCCTTGGCCAACATTGGGTCCCTCTTTGGAGCCGGTTGGCGTTAGTTCTGTCAAACTCAGGGAGCTTCTAGCAGCTTCTTGCAGAAGCCACCCTGCAGCTCCCCCCTCCGCCGCCACAATCCGGGCAGACCAAACCAAAACAGTTCGTACTACCCCTGAGGGTTCAAGGATGTCGTCATCCTTTCCCCTTCTCCTCATGCACTTTTCTTCTTGGTGCCTTTATCTCAGTCTACATGCTGCTTCTCTTCTTCTGTCTGCTTTCTTCTGTCTCTTGTTTCTACCAACTTCTTGTGTCTAATGTCCCTCATTTATACACACTTTTCTGCAGTACATCAGGTAGGGGATCAAGGCATTTCATTGTTTTCGATAATCCTCATTAGCATGTGTGATTGCCCAATTTCTTTGTGTACTTTTTCTTCTGTATTGGAGCAACTGAAATTGGCGCAGGCTAGTTTTCTGGTCCAGCCACAGCGTCTGTCACAGGGATTGGAGCAGTCACAGCATTCGTTGCAGAGGTTGGAAAAACCACATCATCTACTGGTTTGTCTTTAGGTCCAGAGACCTCCTCTTCCCCTTGGGAATAATGGGTGACATTGAAAATGGCTCGGTTGGCATGGGCCAGGCCCCAGCACACAGCAGTGATTTGGGCTTCTTTGGAGTGGCCAGGCTGACAGCATACTCTCTCCAAATACTCTGCTAGTTTTCTAGGATTCTGTATATGTTCAGGGATGAAATTCCAAAACATTGGAGATGACCATTGTCCTAGGAGCTTGCCCATATTCTCCCACACACCTTGCCACTCATCGTTATGTGGCTTCAGGACAGGTCTCTGGGTGATATTCTTAGAATTAAACCTGGCGAGAGGGGTGAGGGACAACAGGAAGAGCTTTTTCAAATACGTGGCAGATAAAACTAACACCAGAGGCAATGTAGGCCCACTGATGAATGAGGTGGGTGCCTTGGTGACAGAAGATACAGAGAAGTCAGAGTTACTGAATGCCTTCTTTGCCTCTGTCTACTCTGCCGGAGGCTGTCCTGAGGAGCCCTGTTCCCCTGAGGCCCCAGAGGAAGTCAGGGCAGTGGAGGAGTTTGCTTTAGTCGATGAGGACTGGGTTAGGGACCAATTAAGCAATCTGGACATCCATAAATCCATGGGTCCAGACGGGATGCATCCACGGGTGCTGAGGGAGCCGTCTGATGTCATTGCTAGACCACTCTCCATCATCTTTGCCAAGTCTTGGGAGACGGGAGAGGTGCCTGAGGACTGGAGGGAAGCAAATGTCACTCCAGTCTTCAAAAAGGGCAAGAAGGAGGACCCGGGAAACTATAGACTGGTCAGCCTCACCTCCATCCCTGGGAAAGTGATGGAACGACTTATCCTTGGTGCCATCTCAAGGCATATCAGGGATAAGAGGGTCATTAGAGACAGTCAACATGGCTTCACCAAGGGGAAGTCGTGCTTGACTAACCTCATAGCCTTTTACGAGGATATAACAAGGTGGATAGATGATGGCAGAGCGGTGGATGTGGTCTACCTTGACTTCAGTAAAGCATTTGACACAGTCTCCCACAGCATCCTTGCTGCTAAACTGAGGAAGTGTGGTCTAGACTCTCGGGTAGTGAGGTGGACTGTGAACTGGCTAAGGGGAAGAAGACAAAGAGTTTTGGTCAATGGGGCGGAGTCTGGTTGGAGGCCTGTATCCAGTGGAGTCCCTCAAGGGTCGGTACTGGGACCAGTATTATTCAATATATTCATCGATGACTTGGATGAGGGACTAGAGAGTACTATCAGCAAGTTTGCTGATGACACCAAGCTGGGAGGAGTGGCTGACACGCCAGAAGGCTGTGCTGCCATTCAGCGAGACCTGGACAGGCTGGAGGGTTGGGCGGGGAAAAATTTAATGAAATATAACAAGGGTAAATGTAGAGTCTTGCATCTGGGTAGGAACAACCCCAGGTTCCAGTATAAGTTGGGGAATGACTTATTAGAGAGCAGTGTAGGGGAAAGGGACCTGGGAGTCTTGGTGGACAGCAGGATGACCATGAGTCAGCACTGTGCCCTTGTGGTCAGGAAGGCCAATGGCATCCTGGGGTGTATTAGAAGGGGGGTAGTTAGTAGGTCAAGAGAGGTTCTCCTTCCCCTCTACTCTGCCCTGGTGAGACCCCATCTGGAATATTGTGTCCAGTTCTGGGCCCCTCAGTTCAAGAAAGACAGGGAACTGCTGGAGAGAGTCCAGCACAGGGCAACTAGGATGATTAAGGGAGTGGAGCATCTCCCTTATGAGAAAAGACTGAGGGAGCTGGGGCTCTTTAGTTTGGAGAAGAGGAGACTGAGGGGTGACCTCATTAATGTTTACAAATATATCAAGGGTGAGTGTCACGAGGATGGAGCCAGGCTCTTCTCGGTGACAACCACTGATAGGACAAGGGGTAATGGGCTGAAACTGGAACATAAGAGGTTCCGCTTAAACTCGAGAAGAAACTTCTTCTCAGTGAGGGTGACGGAGCACTGGAACAGGCTGCCCAGAAAGGTTGTGGAGTCTCCTTCTCTGGAGACATTCAAGACCTGCCTGGACACGTTCCTATGTAGCATAATCTAGGCATTCCTGCTCTGGCAGGGGGATTGGACTTGATGATCTTTCGAGGTCCCTTCCAATCCCTAACATTCTATGATTCTATGATTCTATGATTGTCCTGGGTTTAGCTAAAAACCCAGTTCTATTCAGTGATTTTTACTTTCCAGTTCAGTCTCTTCTCAGAGGCTGCACTCTCTGAAGTCAGCAGCATGTTTTTGCAGACAGTGTGTGCTACTGGCAGTGATAACACCTGATGTTTAAAGTCACTGCCTGGGACTGGGATGCAGAAAGGCTCTTGCTGATAATTATTCCTACAGTGACCAAGGCCACTGCTGGCTCTTGTGTGCCATGCTGAGGGTGCTGGGTAGTAAGAGGGGTCACAAGGAAGTAAAAGGTTGCACCTCTGGGGGATAACAGACAGGACAGGTGACCAACGAGAGTATTCCATCCCATGTATGTCATATCTAGTATAAATTGAGAGATATGAGAGTTTCACCCCCTTTTCGCCCTTTTCGCCCCTTTTCTGCAATGGCCGGTGTCCAGAGAGGACTCCATCTGACCTCCTGCTTTTGATCCGGATCCCGAGTTCCCGAATCCAGCTCCCTGTATCCAGCTCCCCTTTGCCGCTGAGCCTGGGGTTTCCCCAGTGCCTCCTGCTCTGCAGCACCAGTGGGGATTGCTATCAGGGGAGGGAGTTGGGTTTGGTATCGGGCTACTATCTATAGCTGTATATAGTTCTTTACTTTTATTTTTTCACTATTATTTCCAATATTGTTTCATTAAAGCTGTTCTAGTTTTTCTTCTCTAACCCTTAAGTCTCTCTGCCTCATTCCCTTTTCTCTTCCCGTTTGGGGGGGGGGAAGAGAGGGTTAGAGGGCGTCTGTCCGCGTTAGTGGCCGGTCCAGCTCTAACAACTCACGACACATGCATGGGTGTTACCCGTTATATGCATTTTGTCAATAATGAAGCAAAGGCCAATCAGCAGTCAACTGTCCCTGGGGATGAGGCTGAGGCAAGGCCATCCTGCCTTCACAAGGCTCCCTCCCTCATCCACATCTTATCAGATGCTTTAACAACCATGTTGCACCAAGGCTACTTGAAGCCTCTGGTTTCTGTATCAGCTGTTTACACCCCTCTCCCACATTCTATTTTGCACTAGCGGTTTGCTACTACAAGTTGTGATGGTCAGTCATAGCTGTCTTTCTATAGAGAAACTCTAGTGCTAGCACACACATGGAAAAATACTCAAACAGCATTAATATTGGGCAATATAGTACCATGCCCAGTCCATAACATTTGCCCAGTAAAGCAGTCATCCATATCACTAACATGCTGCTAATTTTCCTTCAGCAGATACTTTTTCACGTACAATGTGAAAAATCCCTCTGTGATACAAGAGACGGGACTACAAAGTCTTTGAGTATGCCAAGGTCACTGAGAGCTTTGCCAGCAAAGCTCGGAGTTTGGTGCCAGTCAAATATGAGACCATCGTGGTCACAGGCTTCAGAAAGGGCATGGGGGACCGACACCAACGTGTTCATCAGCATATTCAGGTTGAATGGGGACTCAGGAAAGTGGGCAGTGAAGCAGAAGTTCAGGAACCTCTTTGAGCGAGGCAAAACCAACAGGTTTTACCTGGAAATGCTGGACATGGGGGAGCTAAAAAAAGTCTGGACTGAGCACAGATTGAGCAGTCTGGCACCAGGCTGGCTGGTGGAAAGAGTGGAGATCATCAATTCAGCGACTGGCATGACCACCATATTTCCCTGTGGGAAGTGGCTGGATGAAAACCAGGGCGATGGTTTCATCTGGAGAGAGCTTTTTCCTATGTACTGAGGAGGGCAGAGCTGCAAGAGGGTTTTGGTCCCTTCTGCATGCACATTTTTCTCATTGTACTGCTTAATATTGCACTTTTTAAAATGCTGCCTTTCATACTGAGAGTTTTTTAGTAGCAAGATGTTCTTCCTGGGTTCACATTTTGTAAAAGTAATACTGCCTTTTTTAAAGCACAAATAAAATTGTGAATGAAATAAATACATTTCTTGGTTATTTATGATTAAAAGCCACAACTAGTAGAGCCATAAACTATCCTTTAACAGCTCAGATGTCATCTTCTCCTTTTGGTGTTTTGCCTTGCCAGGGCTGGGAAAGCCCACTGGCCTCCATCGCTGATGGGCTCCCCTTTCAGATGAGTAAAAAGAATAAAAGAATTCAGCCAACATATTTAAGAAAATTGAGCTTGGAGATCCCACATGCACAACTCCAGAAGGCACTGCATTGAAAGTAGGGCTTTCTGCAGGGAGGAGGGGAACGACCCATTATCCACCCAGCCAGGTCTCAAGGGGGGGGATCTGAGTGGTGTTTTCCACCCATAGGCTTCCCCTCACCCAAGTCAAATCCAGCTCTTGGAGTGAATTTGTCCAGGTCTGCCCAGAGCTAAGATCTACAGTTATGGCATCCAGAGCAAAAGACCTAACGGATAACAAATTCCACTGCAAGGAAGCTGTGCTAACTACATTCAAAGTTGTCTCAGGATAAAGTCTATATGGCCTGAATATCAACTCTGTTTCAGAGCAGCTGCTATTCTTTTTTTTTTTTTTTTAATAAGGATTGCTAGTTTGTGGGTTGTTTTTTTTTCTGTGATGGAGAACCGATTTCCCAGCCGTAATAAAAGCCAGTGCTCCTGTAGATGAGCTTTTTGCAGCTACTCGCATCTCTGCAGGTACTGACAAGAGAAGCTGTTTACAAATCATTACTCCTGAAGCCCTGTCTCCCTCCCCAGGGGAGCAAAGCAGAAGGAGCATCCTTCAGAGGAGAAAGGGGGAGGGGGGTCTGAGTCACCATGAGAAGACAACTTCCTTCCTGGCCCACACATGTCCTAGGAGAGGTTGTTTTCCCTCCCAGAAGCTGGTTTTAAACAGGTGCTTTGTGCGAAAAGGGATCAAATGGATCTAAAGTAACCTGTTGAGCCCACCCACCTCATCAGTCCCTAGGTTAGGGATGATGTTTCTGCTGAGACATAACCTGGATGTGCCTGGACACAAAGCAGAACTGTCCCACTGCTGAATCCATGCATGGTCATGGGCAAAGGAGGCCCCAGCAAAGCCTAGTGATGCCAAGACAGTAGTTTTGGGCATGTTACAGGTGCTGTTGATTGTTCTTGGATATTCAAAAGCTGCTGCATCCCACCAAAGCCCTGCCAGGGAAGTTCGGCACCCTTATTTCGTGCAGCAGGCACAACCGAAGAGACTGGAGCTTATTCAGGGCTGTCTGTGCCAGCTCACAAATAAGAGTTCAGAACTAATTAATTTTAGAACCCTTTATGGTAACTGATGATTTTGGAGCAGAGCAAGTTGCTTAAATGAGCCCAGTAATCAACCTCATCAATGATGAGCTACTCCCTGATGTGAATAATAACAGTGGCCTTTACTGGCTATATTCTCCCTTCTCACTCCTCACTCCTCTGGGCAATGACCAAGCCAGGGGCTAGGAGCTCTCAGGAGGATCATAACAGATCTCAGGAGGGCTGAAGGTGGGTGCTGGGGTGTATTGGGTTTGCCCGGTTGGATTTTGGTGGCGGGGGGGCTCTAGGGGTGGCTTCTGCAAGAAGCTGCTAGAAGATTCCCCTGAGTCTGATAGAGCCAATGCCAGACAGCTCCAAAGAGGGACTCGCCACTGGCCAAGGCTGAGCCTATCACTAAAATGATAGGAGAGGAACGCCTCTGTGAAAACATATTTAAGAAATGGGGAAAAAGAACTGCGCCACACAACAGCTGGCACAGAGATGGAGGAGTGAAGACACCAAAGTCAGTGAAGAAGGAGGAGGGAGGAGTGCCATTTGTCCAGGTGCCGGAGCAGAGAGTCCCCTGGGTCATGGTGAAGATCATGGTGAAATAGGTTGTCCCCTTCCACCCATGGGTGGGGTGTAGATGTCCACCGTGGGGCAGAGGACCCCATGCCAGAGTGGGTGGATGCCTGAAAGGGGGCTGTAGCCCGTGGGAAGCCCACATCAGAGCAGGTTGCTGCCAGAACCTGTAGCCCATGGAAGAGAGGAATGCCCATGCTGGAGCAGGTTGGCTGGTGGGACTTTTGGGACGCTGCGGGGGACTCACGCTGGAGCAGTTTCCCCTGAAGGACTGCACCTCAGACTCACGAGGGGTGGGCTGCCCCTCATAAGGTGTCTCACGTTGGGCAGTTTGTGATGAATTGCCCTTCGTGGGACGACTCACGCTAGAGAAGAGAGCGTGAAGCTTGTCTCCCGTGAGAGCGACCCCACAATGTCCCTGGGGAAGAGTGAAGAGTTCTCCCCAGAATGAAGAAGCAGCAATGGAACCAACGTCAGATGAACTGACCATAACCCCCATTCCCTGTCCCCCTGCGCTGCTCTGGGGGGGAAGGAGGTGGAGAAACCATTGATGTGGAGCCCGGGAAGAAGGGAGGGTTTTACAGCATCGAAGCATTTTAACCCCTGCCGGCCCCGAAGCAAATTCACTGTGATGCATGTGGGATCTGTAGTACTCCATGCTTCCAGCCCTTAGGAGCAGTGAGCACCTCCTGATCCACAAAAGCATCCCTGCAGGGGGCAAGGAGGAAAGATAAATCCTTATCTTGCATATGAGATGTGCTCCCATCTGGGAGTAACTTCATGTAGGAAGTAGCTGCTGCCATGGACTGAGGTCCTGTTGAAGCAGAAATTAACATCTTGGGGGGTCACCGAATCACTGTGTAGATGAGAGGTGGGATTGCAGATACCTAGGTTGCTGTGGGATTAAGGCACCTTTGCCTAAACTTTAGTCCAACTGCAAGGCAACCATCTTGGCTAAAATATTGCAAGAGCGCTTAGGCCTCAAAAAACTAACCTTTCTCATGGCATTTTATGTGGGATAATTATATACAATTACTTAATTGCCTACATAGCATTCTTCACACATCAGAACATCGAGAAAGTTTCCAGGACAACATGCAGCTGGTGAATAAGGAGCTCTCCCCACAAAGTTTTCAAAAACAAACTTAGGGGCCAGTAGCATCAAGGAAGCTTGATTGTTCTGTCCCTAAGAGAAAAACCCCACGGAGCATGGAACGTTGTGGAGATACTGTGGTCAAGCTCTGTGAACACAAAGGAACCTGGAGGCGTCAAGGAGCCAGTTGACTGCACATGTACTGTCCTGGGTCAGGAGTCTGTCATCTTTTGATAGATGTTGTCCTTGGGTGAACTATGCTCATTATAATCTCATTATAATCCCAAAAGACACCTCCATCCCAAAAGCTGCCCGCCTCCGAGGTGCGACCACCCCTCACTGAGCTTGCGCATTGAATTTTTCTAGTCTATACCTTTAAACGCGAAGCGAGGAAAATTTACACCAATCACAATAAAGATATGCGTGACTGGAGTCACTCAAGCTCCACCTGGAAGGTAACAAATAATATAAAAATGGCTCAAGAGAGGGGGTAATGTCAGGGAAGATTCCACCATGGTCAGGGAAGATACCGCCACAAACCACCTCTGACTCCTGGGACCAGTCAACGGGCTGAGCCTCTCTTGCCCCCATAGGGATGCCTTTGGGTAAGGTCCGAACATTTGGTTTCACCAAGTGCTGCCGCGGGATACTTAGGAAATCTTTATAGAGCTGCTCATAATCTATTACATCTGTAACTTTTGCACATGCTTTGCAGTCAGTCACTATCATCAGCAATCAAAATGAATCTGTGCATCTGTTGCCTAAATAAATTATATTTGATTCCGATCTGGTCGTGTGAGTCCCTGTTGACCCTTTCCAGGGGCGCCATCAGATCAATTCCGATCTGGCCATGAGAGTCCCTGTTGATAATTCCAGGGGTGCTGCCAGATCGAAGATATTGCCGCTCTTGTGAAGGCTAGCCTCATAATTCCAGGGCCACTGTCATATCGAAGGCAATTGGGCGTGTCGCGTTAGTAATGTGAAATTGAGCATCGCTCAGAAGCTAAGCCTAGCTGCCCCCAGCCCCTCTGATATCTGAGGACAAGCTGGAACACAAGGGGGTTTAGCTTCTGCCAAACTGATTTGAGGCTTTTTGCAACAGCAATTGTTGCCTCTTAACGTGACTGAAATTGGCACCTCGCTTTTGCAACAAAAATTGTTGCCTCTCCTTTTAATGCAACAGTTGCCATCAAAATTACCTGCCATCCCTGGACATGGTTGACATGGTCAACACAAAAGCTGTACTGACCTCCAGGCAATGCTGCCCTAAAAGGTCAAGGTTGGAGTTTGCTGATATGGGGTCAGCAACCTCACTGCCTACCAGGAAGGCAACCTTGGCAAAGTATCAAAAAACTCTGTTTGTTTTTTTTCACAGAATCACAGAATCACAGAGTTTTAGAGGTTGGAAGTGACATCAAAGATCATCTAGTCCAACATCCCTGCCAGAGCAGGATCACCTACAGCAGAGCGCACAGGAACGTGTCCAGGCGAGTTTTGAATGTCTCCAGAGAAGGAGACTCCACAACCTCCCTGGGCAGTCTGTTCCAGTGCTCTGTCACCCTCACGGTGAAAAAGTTTTTTTCTAATATTTTTATGGAACCTCCTATGCTCCAGTTTGCACCCATTGCCCCTTGTCCTGTCAATGGACATCCCTGAAAAGAGCCTGGCACCATCTTCCTGACACTCCCCCTTGACATATTTATAAACATTAATGAGGTCACCCCTCAGCCTCCTCTTCTCCAGGCTAAAGAGACCCAGCTCCTTCAGCCTTTCCTCATAAGGGAGATGTTCCACTTTCCTTCTAAAGACTTCAAAAATGCCCCTCATTTGTGTAAAACTTGACTCCACCCTGGCTCTGGGAAGTCATTCTGTTGCTACAATAACTAATGCTACAAAAGTAATAAGGCAAGAGTGGAGTTTTTCCAAGGGCTGGATTTGCATTAAGCTGCTAAAACCAACACATTCTTGGCTGAGTGGAGAACTGGGCAGGAGAAAAGCCCAAACTGTCCAAGCGCTGTGCCTTTTGCAGGGCTCAGGCAACCTCTGCTAAGGCAGAGCATCTCAAAGCTGTATGTTGGGCAGATGCGCAGCTCCTGCTCCCCCTGCCACCCTCTACATGTTTTTTTGTTCTTTATTTCTTGGTTGGTAGGATTTTAATGCACATGCCTTCATCAGAAAAAAAAAATAACAACCTGTATGAAGGCAGAATAACTAAGGGCTGCGAAGTATTTGTCTTGCAGTTTCCTCTGGTCCATCATTATGCATAGAGGTCCATTTTGAGAGAGAGAAAAAAATCACCATTAAAAAAAAACCAACAAAAAATTATGTTTAGTGATGGCGTTGTACAGCTCTGAGCTTCAACCTGTGGCCCAGCTGAGGATTTAGATACTACAGAACTGAAATAAGAGTTGAGCTTCCCTACCCTGAGCAGCTGCTGCGAGAGCAGATGTTTGCAGTGAGCAAAGACGTTGCGTTTTTTCCTGTGCTGTTATACCTTAACAGGCACAGCCCCTCTCTCTCCCCAGTGCAGCCACCACTTACTGCTTGGTGGGACTGTTACCAGATTGTGGTGGCATGTTCACTGTGGCGACTTTGAAGTAAAACCGATGGCCATCTCAAGCAACTCCCTCAGCTCCATTGCCCTTTCAAAGGACATCAGCAAGATCTCAGTGAGCATCTAAGATTTTCCCCAGCTGGACCAGTGGGTCATTTTTAACCTGTCTTCTGAATTTATAAAAGCTTCCTATAATGGGTGATTTGTATTGCCTGAATATGGTGCAAACCTTATGCAGCCTTGGCTGGATGCCTGAGGAGCTAGCAATTTCCTTCCACTACTGGAACCAAATCTCTACGATCAGCAGCCACCTGCCTCCAAGGCTTATTTAGTCTAATCGCATAGTCAAAGCTGGGGACTGGTCTCAGCCTTTCTAAATGAAATACAGGAAGGGGAGCAGCCAAATTAAGAGTGGGTAGGAGCAGAGACTGGCACCATTCATTGGGGGGGAAAAATAAAAGTGCAAGAGAACCTATGAAATGAGCAGAATGCAAAGCTGCGTGTATGGCTCATTGGATTCTTCAACAGGTAACAAAAGGATTGAAAATACTCTCAAATAGATCTGTATTAGTTTGGAGTTTTGGGTTTGGTTGTGGTTTTTTTTTTTTCTTTCAATAAGTTTCTCTATCCTTAGTTATTAAACATGAAAACCCATGAAGAGGAAGATGCTTTTCCACCGGGAGGATGGAAGACCTGTCAGTATCTCTGCAGGACTTACTAGAGATATCCTACAGGCACTGTGAAATGTGTTTAGAAGTGAAATCTCTCTTTAACAGGCAATTTCCAACCTGGTTCTAGAAAGTGATTTTGGTACCTAATCACAAAACTGGTGCCATAGGACATCATGCGTGGTGGTATGCCTGATGTGGAGAGCCTCACCTTGTCTCTGACATGGAGCTCAAGCACCAAGAGCCTCTGCAAACCAGCCGGGCAGAATATTTTATACCCCAGCAGCACCTCTTTTACACATCAAAGTCCCAGAAGAGTTAACTCCAACACAAAGAAACCAAAAACAATCAGTAAATAGACCAAGCTATCTCCCTGCCAGGTGATTTCTGTGTGGCACAAGTTTATAGTTAGCAATGCAGTTTGTTTTATTAGTTATAAATAAAGTACAAAAAATCCACCAAAAGTGAATCTAAGCATTTACACAATTTCTAATGTCTTTTCATTTCTTCAATGCACTATTGCTTTAATATTAATAATAAATATTTTTCTAGCTTTCTTCTATAAAATAGTCTATGTAGCAAAATGTTGCACAACACAACAGAACAGCAGTAGAAGTACAAAAATGTGGGTGATCCTTTCACCAGCCTGAGTCATTAAAGGAGAGGATTTTTTGTTCACTTGTTCCTTTTTTTACTTAACCCTTTTTATAGTGTCTTTGAGGGGAGAGGGGAACAACTGACCCCCTGTCCCCACAAGGCTCAAAACCGCAGCTCTGGGCTATGGGGAGGAGTGTTACAGAGCAGCAAGGAACAAAACACAGACAGGTTTTTAAACTCAGGATAAGGCAAAGTCAACAAAGCAGAACAGCACCCTGAAGGGCCAGAGAGAAAAAAAAAAAAAAGTACAGTAATTTTGTGCCTTTCTAACCCAAAAGAAAATTGCATCCGATACCTTAGAGGGGGGTTGGCTGCTGACTAAGCACATGCATCGAACCCCGCTTCTGTCTATACGTGGCCAAGCATCTGTGCTGACCAAGAATGGTTATGGCTTAAAGCTTTAAAATATTATCAAAAGTACTCTAACACTCTTGCAAGGCTCAAACGCTTGATATTCAGGAGCCTTTTGGGAAAGGGCAGCGCGTTGCGAGAGTGATGCAGCCATGGATGGAGATGCTTGGCCATCGCTGCAGGAGTGGGACATCAGCTTGGGGCTGACCCCTCCTTGGGGACAGTAGGGCTCTGGTGCAGGTCTCAGCTCTGCAGTGGATTAAAAGCTTCAAGATGAGGCTTCCCTTTCAACAGAGGGGACAAAATCAACTGGAAGGTTTTCGTAGAATCATAGAATTGTTTAGGTTGGAAAAGACCTTTAAGCTCACCAAGTCCAACCATTAGCCTAGCAATGTGGAGTCCACCACTAAACCATGTCCTTGAGCACCACATCTACACATCTTTTAAATAACTCCAGGATGGTGACTCCACCACTTCCCTGGGCAGCCTGTTCCAATGCTTAACAACCCTTTCTGTGAAAAAATTGTTCCCAATATCCAATCTAAACATCCCCTGGCACAACTTGAAGCCATTTCCTATTGTCCTATCACTTATCACACCGAAGAAGAGACTGATTCCCACCTCACTACAATCCTCTTTCAGTAGTTGCAGAGAGTGAGAAGGTCTCCCCTCAGCCTCCTTTTCTCCAGGCTAACCAATCCCAGTTCCCTCAGCCACTCCTCAGAAGACTTGTTCTCTAGACCCTTCTGCTCCACCCATGTTTTACAGCTGGGTCACAGCAAATGATCGTGGCCAGGCATTACAAACAGATCCTGAATTGCTCCCCTGTTTATTCCAACCCCTCTCAGCTAAATCAGGTCTTCAACCTTTATAAATTGCAATGACTCTCTCAGATTTCTTCCCTCCAAGCTCAGGATCGGCTGATGACCTCCTTTGTCCTTCCTGCAGCTGGGTGCATGCACAGAGGATGAAAAGAGCCAAACCAAGCACTAATAAGCACCAAAAAACTAGACAGAGCCACTACGCCTGGGCTTCCTTCCTCAGCTTTTGAAGCAATTTGCAGAGTCTTGCACTAAATGGCTGCATCATCCTAAGGGAAGCCTTGTAGCAGGGGCTGGTGGGGTGTTATTGCAGGGTCATGCATGCAGCAAAGAGCAGCAGCATCAGCAGCGGCTTTGGGGACAGGGCACTGGCAAGAATCGACAGAAACTTTTTGGTTTTGCCATTAATCACCTTCAATGTGCAAGGACGCGTGTGAAAGGATCACCAGAGTTTGATTATGAGTGCAAATAATATTCATATACATGTGCTAAACACAGTCACTATATTGCAGTTTTCCACTATGCCGCAACATAGAGAATCAAAGGTTTGCATTTTTATGGAATGTATCCAAGGTAACAGCACCACAGTAATACAGTTTGTAATCACATACCCTGATTTTTTTTCTTTTTGACAAGATAAGCATTACCCCCCACATCCCATGTTTAAAATTTTTAAGTACCAATGCATGCAAAGCATTCCATTCCCAGAAACAATGCAAAAATGAGGTAATAGGAGTAATAAAAAAATAGCATTAATTTCTAAATAAATAAAATATAATTAAAAATGGGGAAAAACCTATAAAATAATTAAATAAGAACCCACAATATCTACAAGTTAGTCATGTTAAATATAAGGCATTTAAACTTAGAAAACCCTGTAAACTATCAATGCTTTGTTCCTAGAGATTTTATTGTGGTTTGTTTCATTTTGTTTTTAAAGTCATCCTATTTTTGCAACCTACTCGCACAAATTATTGAAACACAAAGGAACCTGACACACCGATGCAACTCCAGATGCTGTAAATTTACACACACCTTGGGATCAGTCATTCACACGAGACCACGGGAGTTTGGTGCTTTCTTCACCAAAGGTTTTTTGTTTGTTTGGTGGGTTTTTTTTTTTTAAAAAAAAAACCACTGTGCTTGTTCATTAGGCAAATAAAAATACTTTCGCATAGGCTTTAAGAACACATGCAGTTCAGAAGCACTCCTCATTCCCTCCCTGCCCAGCCAAGGTTCCCAATTGCCCCATTCCTCCCCCTGCTTCACCCCCAGTTCACACCTGGACAGACCAGGCTGACTTACAGTGTATTTTACCAGCAAAGCCTTGCTTTGCTTCTCTATATTATTAGCAATATTAGTATTAGTTTTAATGCTGCTTCAATCTGCTGCTGCTGGAGCAAGTCCCATAGGTATCGATGGACCATTCCTTGACCCATGGACGTCAGGGCTGGGACACCACATCTCCCAAGAAGCCATTGCTTGTGCTGGGTGGTAAGTCTATGACAGAATCATAGAATGGTTTGGATTGGAGGGACCTTTAAAGATCATGCCATGAACAGGAACATATTCCAACTAGATCAGGTTGCTCAAAGCACTGTCCTTGACCTTGAATATTTCCAGGGATGGGGCTTCTACCATGTCTCTGGGCAACCAGTTCCAGTGTTCCACCACCCTCATCATAAAGAATATCTTCTTTGTACCTTCATTATATGCCACCATGTTTCCCCTCCACTCCCTCCTACCTACATGGGCACAGCAAGAGAAGGTCTCCTGCATCCTTCCACCCCATGGGGCTCCCCTCTTTTCCTCCCCTCTCCAGCTGGGAAGTCTCCTTAGGCGGTATTGGTGAGGCACGGTTCTTTCTGCGCTGCCTTTTCTCCTCAAGACTAATTCTACGTGTGTTCTCAAAGGAGGCAGCAGCATTATGGAAGGCGTGTCTCCACGTCTCCCGACTGGAGGCCAGAGTGGACCACTGATGGCAGTCAATATGGCCAAGACTGAGGTATTGTTTCAGAGAGTCCTTGTATCTCCTCTTTGGGGCACCTCTGTTGCTGCAGCTGGTGGCGAGCTCACCATAGAGCACAACCTTAGGGAGGCAGTGATCCTCCATCTTGGAGACATGCCCTGCCCAGCGCAGCTGCGTCCTCAGCAGCATGGCCTCAATACTGGTGACCCCTGCCTGTTCAAGGACAGTAACATTAGTCACATAGTCCAGTGGATGTTTAGGACTGTACGGAGGCAGCGCTGATGGAAGCGTTCGAGGAGTCGCAGGTGGTGGCGGTAGATGACCCATGATTCAGACCCATACAAAAGAGTAGACAGTACAATGGCTCTGTAGACCCTAATCTTTGTACTTTTCTTCAGGTGTTTATTGCACCAGCCTCTTTTATGGAGTCTTCCAAAAGCTCTGTATGCTTTTGCTAACCTGTTGTCTATCTCTTTGTCAATCTTGCCATCCGAGGAAATGATAATTCCTAGATAGGTGAACTGCTGGACTGACTTAAGCTCTGATTTGCCTATGGTGATGTGGGGATGATGGGAGACTTCCTGAGGTGCAGGTTGGTAAAGAACTTCTGTCTTCTTCAAGCTGACTTCCAGCCCAAAAAGCTCAGCAGCCCTCTGCAAAGCAGGATGTTAAGCGCTGCAGAGCTGCTTCTGTGTGAGCAACGAGGGCGGCATCGTCAGCAAAAAGCAGCTCGGGGACAAGGTGATTTAGGGTCTTAGTGTGGGCCTTCAGTCGCCTTAGGTTGAATAGGTTACCATCGGTACGATATCGGATGCAAATGCTGTTATCTTCATCGAGGACTGCCGTGGCCCTTTGGAGCATCATGCTGAAGAAGATTGTGAATAGAGTTGGTGCGAGAACGCAACCTTGTTTCACACCATTGGTTATTGGGAAGGGCTCGGAGAGTGCATCGCCATATCTGACTTGGCCGTGCTGATCCTCGTGTAACAGGATAATCATTTTGAGGAACTTGGGAGGACATCCTAATCGTTCCAAGATCTGCCCCAGGCCTTTTCTGCTCACAGTGTCAAAGGCTTTGGTGAGGTCAATGAAAGTTACATAGAGTCCTTTGTTCTGTTCCCTACACTTCTCTTGCTGTTGTGTGAGAACAAATACCATGTCTGTGGTACTCCTGTTGGCTCTGAAACCACATTGGCTTTCAGGTAGAAGTTCTTCTGAGATAGCTGGTGCTAGTCTGTTCAAAAGTATTCTTGCAAGGATTTTACCAGCAATAGAGAGCAAAGTAATACCTCGGTAATTTGAACAGTCTGATGTGATGCATCACGGAGATCTGGTGGTAGTTCGCCTTTTTCCCAGCAACGCACAATGAGCTCGTGAAATTCAGCATGGAGTGCTTGGCCTCCATGCTTCCAGACTTCAGGTGGGATTCCATCAATCCCAGCTGCCTTGCCAGTTTTCACCTGCTGTATGGCCTTGAGAGTCTCTCCCATAGTAGGGGCTATATCCAATTCGTTTTTTCATCAGTTGTTGTGTGATGTGCCGAATTGCCGAGCCTTAAACTACACGGTTGGCACTGAAGAGAGTCTGGAAATGTTCAGACCATCGATTCAGGATGGAGGCTTTATCTGTGAGAAGCATTTGGCCGTCTGCGCCTAGCAGCTGGCTTTCAACGTGGTGTGTGGGTCCATACACTGCTTTCAGAGCTTCATAGAATCCTCTGTGGTCACCTGGATCAGCACATAGTTGAGTCTTTTCTGCTAGGTTGATCCACCACTTGTTCTGGATGTCTCGAAGTCTCTGTTGGAGCTTACTCCATGCAAGACAAAAGGCTGCTTTTCTTACATGGCAAGATGGCTGAGCGAGGTGCGCTTGGTGAGCATTTCTCTTCTTTGTCAACAATTCCTGGATCTCTTGATTGTTTTCATCAAACCAGTCTTTGTTTTTCTTGGAGGAGAACCCTAAGGATTCTTCAGAAGACTGGAGGATGCTATTTTTAATATGTTGCCAAAGCGCTTCAGGAGAGGGATCTATGAGATGGTCTTCAAGTCTAGTTTGAAGGTTTACCTGGAAGCTGTCTCTCACTGTAGCCGTTTGAAGATTGTTAACTTGCAGCCTCCTCCTTGGAATGTGGCCCCTCTTAGGTTTGGGCTTTAAGTGGAGGTTAAGTTTGCATCGCACAAGGCGCTGGTCTGTTTGACATTCTGCACTAGGCATCACTCGGGTATGGCGGACATCGCGAATATTGCTCTGGCGCACTAAGACATAGTCAATGAGGTGCCAGTGCTTGGATCGAGGATGCATCCAGGTTGTCTTCAAGCTGTCTTTCTGCTGTAAGATAGTGTTGGTGATGGTGAGCTGCTGCTCTGCACAAAAATCTAGCAAGAGGTGACCATTGTCATTGCAGTTTCCAACACCATGCTTGCCTAGTACTCCTTTCCAGGCTTCAGAGTTCTTTCCTACTCTGGCGTTGAAGTCACCAAGGATTATGATCTTATCATCTGCAGGAACCTTTTGGGTGAGGCGGCACAGGTTGGTGTAGAACTTGTCCTTTTCCGCAGGGTCAGCTTGGAGAGTTGGGGCATATATGCTGAAGAGAACAACATGTTGTTTGTTGTGTAGTGGGAGGCGTAGGGAGATGATGTGATCGGAATGACCTATCGGCAGATTTTCAAGTTTGGAGGCGATGGAGTTTTTAATCATGAAACCAACTCCTGAAAGGTGTCTTTCGGTTTTGGGTTTGCCTGACCAATAGAGTGTGGAGCTGGCACCGTGTTCTTTGAGGCTGCCTTCCTCATGGAGACGAACTTCACTGAGAGCAGCAATGTCGATGTTGAGTCGTGATAGGTCGTGGCAATTAGAGCAGAACGACGCTCAGGACATCCACTATCCGCAGTATCAAGCATGGTTCTAATGTTCCAACATGCGAGTGTCAATCCGAACACACCTTCGGAGGCAGGTGTATGCCTTGTCTCTTTGTGTTTGTTTGACCGCATCAGAAGATACCCGTTGGCTGCGGTTAGCCAACCGAGTGGAGGGTGGAGATGATCTTTGGTTAGGCCACCTTTTCTAGGCCCCTCTCCGTTTGGAGCAAGCAGTGCTCTCCTTGAAAAAGGCTGCTTGGTCATTCAGGATGCTGCCGAGCAAGACTGTCATCTCCGGGATCAGTCTCGAGCGACCAATGTCCCGAACCGCCTGCATGCAGGGTTGGGTCTGCGGCTTCCAGTGCACCTTATCACCTGTCGTTTCGTCCCTCGCCTGTCGCTACAGGACTTTACAAATGTGGGTGTAACCTTCAAGTCTGCGCAATGGATTTTTTAGGTGAGGCTCAGTGTGCGCAGAACTGGCCCCGCCCTTTACTCCTAAACTTCATCTGCCAGGGCCTAGAGAGCTTGGATGGTGACAGCAAAGTCCTCAGGATGTAGGTTTAGTTTCCAACTACAGCTCACGGAAATCCCACAGACTCTCAGATTCCACTTGGAGAGAATCACTTGGCTCCAGCAAAATGGATGCTCAAAGGATCCAGAAATCATTTAAAAAAAGGAAAAAAAGGGTTTTGTTTGTGAATGATGGTTCTCTGGAGAATTTTCAGCCCAGTCTCTGTGGTTGTGTCTTTATTTTGGGGGGAGCTTGGATCGCAACAGCTCACTCCTTCAGGGACCACCTCCTAATTCTGTTTTGAGCATTCATGCAATTAAATTTCACTTTAATAGTTACTCCATTCTCCATATGGATACAGTCTGATATGTGCATACAAACGCACGTGGGTGCAGGTGCACGTGCTTTGGGGCAGGGTCACAACTCAGCCCCTCCAAAAAGCAGCAAACCCCCTTTTCAACTTGCCTTCTCCTCCCACGCCCAAATGCTCGTGGCTTCAACGGTACCTTGTGAACATCGAGTTTTCTCCCATCTTGTTATCAGAGATGCTTTTGTATGACAGAAGAGGCAGCAACATACATCTCTCGGTACCTCTCTGGCATTATTATATCCCAAAGCACAGCTACAGGTGTTGCCTCCAGTAACCATAATTTTGGACCAGTGCTGAAGCCAACCATCCTCACAGCTTGCAGGAGTAAGCATCATGGACAATGGCAATCATGAAGACAGCTCTTTCTTGGATTTTGATATGCCAAGCTACTTCGTTAAGATACGGAAAGCAAAGAAGCAGCATCTACTTCAGTATTGTGTCCCTACACAAAGTGTCCACCACCAGTAGATAAGCAGGAAGAAAGCGTCTCCCTATTGCTTCATTCATTTCATTTCCCAATTTTTTTTTTTTTTAAGCTACTCTAAATTTGCAACACACTGTAAACACAAGGAAAGGAAGCACATGTGGCTGAGGCAAAGAGCACAACCCTTCTGACTGTAAACAGGATTTTGCTTTTTTGTCTTTTCTGCCTCCAAGGGTGGGAAAGCTTGACCTCTTTACTCCCCCTCTGAAATGTATTAATCAGGCACCAAAATAAGTAATCTATGAAAAAAATATTTGGTGCAAATTAGGTAATAGCAACATGTCCACCACAAGATAAGTAGGGCATCAAACACATTTCTTAGGCTAACATGCACCAGCTGTCATCCATAGAAATAGCTAAAGGACCCCTATCATGTTTCTACGTATTCAAAAGGTATATATATACAATCCTCATGAAATGCAGGATTGACAGACCAGACTACCACAACTAGTTCCTTCATGTTCAACATTAAATCTTCTGCAGCACAGGGTCTCTGAGCTCTAGGAATGCCAGCTCCCTTTCACCAGGCCCATATTCCGCGTATGTGCAATATCTCCTTCCACTAGATATTGTACCGCCATTTCCTCCTCCTCCTCACTAACATGCCTGCAGACTTTTCCTCTCAATCCAATGGCTCAGAAGGCAAAAATTTTGCTGCAAGGGTTTATGGTCATACAATCTGGTAAAGAAAATGGTGTGTCCAGCCAGTTCTTTTCAGCTATCCGAGCCGAGCTGTGTTTCAATGTCTACCCTGCAGATCGGGCACTTCTTGCTGGTGGCCAACCACTGGTCCGCGCACACTTGGTGGAAGAGATGCATACACGGCAACCGCCTGCAGAGAGAGAAGTACTACGCTGTTAGGATGGACGAGGTCCAGGGGTCCAAGAAGAACCAGAAAGCAGCAGCTGGGACTACTTCAAACATGGGGAAGCACCGATGTAATGACACCAGTGCTGCTTAGGTCCTATAGCCTTCCCCAGCTACATCAGCTCATACAGGGCAGTAGGTCAGAGATGATGTCCTTGCCTACAGGCCTTTCAGATAAACTCACATCCTCCTGAATTGAGTTGTTCCAATCATTAATTACCCTGACTGCTGCTTTTTAACCTTTCAGGAGTGTTAGGTTATACTCTAAAGTCTCTTGGTTTTTCATCGTTGCAGCTCATTAGCAGTCAGGTGGGTCCCCACCGCTCCTAGGAGGGTGTCTGGTGTGCCTTAGGAAATGTGGTTGATTTTCACTTATGTCACCTTTGCCATCTCTTTGCTTACCCTTGAGAGCTGGAGGGATCCTGAACCACAAGGACCCACAGCAAGAGGATCAGAGTTTTTCTTGATGGTTTAAGGCAATTAAAGGGTGAGGAGCAGGACCAGGCAGTGCAGCTGCACTGCCCACCTGCATCTCCTGCAGCTATTGTAGTTCAGCCCCTTGCAATTGCTTGTCCCCATTCTCTATCACAAGCAGAGGTTTGACCCAGCCAAGAGGCTGGGGACATCTGCGAGGGATAACTGGGGCTTTGTTGTTGGCTCAAGATGGCTCCCTGTGATCATGTGGGTGGAGTAATCTTGTTTATTCTACAATAAAGCAGCTGTGTTCTGGCCACAAGCCAAACTTCCTTGGACTTCACACCCACACTCACTTTTATTGTACTTTGGGTATTTGTCAAGCTCAGATGTTGATGTCTCCGAGTTACAGATAGCTGTCTGAGTCTTGGGACTGATCCTTCTCTGACACTTGCCACCTGGCCTGTTGGCACAGCCTTGAAGCAGGTGATCCAAACCCAGGAGATACCGTAAAAACTCCTTCTACTGCAGAGCTCTTCCTACCTACAGCCCATACCAACATCTGTCTAAATGGCATTTGGTTTCCCAGACCTTGCAACAGCCCAAGTGAGTTTGTCAGGACAAGAACAGGGACAACCCCACCAACATTAATCCCAATAAACACAATTCAGATGGCATCGAGAACTAGAAGAGCAGATGGAAGGATCATACCTAACATCTTCTCCATCTTCAAGCATGGAGAGACAGATTGTGCATTTTTCATCGATGTCTGACTCCTCTCCATCCTCTTGCTCAGCCTTGATCTCCTGCGGTCTTCTCTGCAGCAAGGTTAAAGGTATCATTTGGTTAGGACTTGGCTTTCTCATGCTCTCCCAAGTCTGGGTAGTTGCAAGAAGGCAAATAATAAGAGCTTCATCTATCAACCAGATCCTCCAGCTTGGGGAAGGCAGCCCATCTGAAACAGCCAATGAGGGGAGGATGCCGCCAACAAGATGCTGGTCAGCATGTCTCCTCCTGGGGCCAGTAGTGGTGGGGCTGGTGATAATGCCCCCCAAGGAGCAGCCTGTCCTCTGATGCCTTAACACAGCCCCTCGTCATCTCCTCTGTCCTCCCTGCAGTGGGGATGGCCCTATGGTCTCCTTTGCTGGAGGCTTCTCCTGAAGACCTTAAAGCGTGTGGTGCCGCCACTGTCAGGAAGGGCAACCACTGTGAGCCATGCCAGATTGGCCACTAGCCCAATCCCATTAGCCCAATCCCACACTGCTCCTTGGGGCAGTGCTTAGCCTGTCAGCTCTCCCTTTTTCTCTTCTCCTCCCATCCATTTCTATTAATATAATTTTTCTGAATCCACTGGAGATGTGGTGAGATAAGCACAAGCAGAAGTTGATTCACTTCCAACCTGGGCAATACAACATCCCTACTTGTTACTGCCCATCCGGGAATGATCAACATGTGAAATGACTATGTAAACAAGCACTTTTTCCATTTTCTATTTAGCACAACCCAAAACCATGGCACCCATTTCCTCATGGGCAGGAGATCAGCTCCAACAGAGGAGACAGCTCCTGCAAAACAAGTGGAGGACAAGTGCCCCCACACCATGGAGCCAGCACCCTCATCACAGGTGCATGGGCAGCACCTCTTGCATGCAGAATGGGGTGAGTTTGCATGCACGAAGCCCCATTGGTGTGTACACTTTCTTACCAGGTGCAGACAGAGGGGAAATTGCACCCACTGGATGGGAGGAGGTTGAGACCCTTTTGAAAATTTGGCCCACAGCTTCCTAGTCTAGAAGTAAGAAACAGCCAGCTGAGCTACAACCACTGCTTTGGCCCAGGAGCCCCACAAGATATTCCCGTTTCATGGAATATTTCAATTGATGGCATCAGTTTGCCGACCCTAAGGACTGTGACCCATCAAAGTCCTTCTTTCTGTCAGCTCCATGCCCACAACCCCAGGCCAACTAAGAGGGGCTGGCAGCTGTGCCACAGTTTTGGGGTGCTCACCTTCTTGTACTTGTGGGGGAAGGTGAACCTCTCGATGGTGTTCTGGATGGCATCCCAGCTCATGCTGCCCAGCCTGTCCTCCAGCTGCAGCAGCTCCTGAGGCACAGGAACAGCAGCAAAACACCGTCAGCATTGCTCCTGGGGCATGAGGTCCCACCATCCCACTCTATCTGCTGGGGGCCGAGGTTCCCTCCTGCCCTTTCCTGAGTGGAAATATCCACCAAACTCAAATCAGTTATGCTTTAATGATGGATCTGAGGCCTGGCTTTTGGATCAATAACTAAGGGTTCAAGGCAGAGAGCTGGAAATCCAATATTTTAGAAATTAGAGGGGAAATTGAGCTCCGTTTCACAGGCTGGGAAAACCTATAGAACTGGAGCACTTTGTTCACAGACATGAAGGGAGCCAGAGTCAACCCAAGCCAGACCCAGGCACCTAGGAGTAAACCATCTTTTACCAAACCCACTCAACCCCTTTGCCTCCTAGTTATTACTAAAATTGCTGCAAGACTCAATGCAACTGCTGTGCCACAAACCAGTCTTACCAGTTTATGCCAGAGCATGCATAGATTCCCAGCCCTTAAAAATGTAATAATTCCAGTCCCCAAGATACATACTTCATAGCTCTCCTGCACAGCGGATGTGTGCCTGCTGGGGTTCAGTCCCTGAAGAGCAAGTAACTGAAGCTGAGGATAAGGGTAATTTCTGATTTCATTAACAACCTGTGAGAAGTGAGGGAGAAAAATAAAGCCACCTGTACTTGCACATAGAAATCCCTTATGTACCTTGATTTAATTTTAGTGCTTTAAAAATTCAAAATGAAAGAGCAGACTGACACCTTCCCCAATCGAAGCCTTTTAATAACCAAAAAAGGAGGGTTTAGATGATAACTAAGAACATGCATTTCTTCTGAATAAACAATATGTTACACTGTTCTATAATTCTACAATTCTATAATATTGCAGTTCTGAACTCTCAACATGGATTAGCTTAAAAAGAGATTTTATTTAGTTTTAAATGGGGGGATTTCTCTTAATCCAAGTTTTGATTTTTTTAAGCCTCGCTGTAGTACACGGGTGTCAGGGTCTGACTATGGGAATGAGAGAAAAATGCCCTTGTAAGATTTCTGAGGATGTTTTAAGGATTAGTAGTGCTTGGCATGGCTCAGCTCCAAATACAGCACCCTGCTAAGAGAAAGGCCAGCAACTGACCCCAGTCAGTCCATCTTCTCACCAAACTCCATTTCCACCTTTGGAAGAGGTCATGCAAAACCTTTACAGAGGGCATCAAAGCTGATGTAGACAGCAATAAAGTGATCAGAGATGGTCCTTGGGGGCTGAGCCCAGTGAGGGAGTCACCTACTGTCAATCCTTCTGCATACAAAAAGTCCTGGGAGACCACAATTTGTTCCAATATTAATAATATTATTAGTAATAACTGCTGTATTTGTTCTACTATTAATAATATTACTAGTAATAACTGCTGCATCTCTCATCCTGCCCAGGTTTTGCATACTAGCTTGTGAGCGTGGTGCTGCACACAACAGACCAAATCTTTCCAGAGCAGATGAGCTTTTCTTTCCTTCCTTTAATCCACAGTGCAATGATGCAACATTATCCTTGCAGACACTCCTTCCTATGGCCAGAGAGAAGCGGGATTCACAGAAGACAAGTGATAGAAAGATAGCAGCCTTTATTTTGACTGCCTTCTGTCAGACAATGCATAAAACATTTCTCAGTAAAAGAGTTTCACTTACCATCTGCATCGAGGATGTGCTCCTGGGGAAATGGTGCATCCTAGGTGTAGCTAAGTAATGCTGATAGGGCTGAGGAACTGGCCATACCTGGAACTGGGTGTAAGTCAGTCCTGCATCGACACTGAGGTCCCTGTGGGCATGATGATGAAGATAGGGCATTGACAGCACAGTTTTATTGCATGGCTTACAGCAAGGCAGTGGTGGGCCCTGGGCTGCTGTGGGTTCCTCAACTTGGGGTGAGACTACTGCTTGGAAGGGAATTTCCTCCAAATCACCCACCTGACCAGCATGAAGGAGTGAGGGGTTGTTTTTATGGCAGTTAGCATTTGTGTTAGATAGGATCAAGAGCTGCACAGATGCAGCCTGATAATTTCAAAGCAAGAGCATCCTGGTGGCTCCAATCAACACTCAGGCTCAGCAACTCAACCAGGCCAGACCAGGTCCTCCTGGTGCTGCCATCATTGCAAACAATTACATTTTGCCTTGAATATTTTGCAGGAATACAGCTAATTACTCAGGGGACACACCGATGGACCATTCTGGGTAGTTGTTAGGAGCCAGCTAGGCACTGTCCGGGGATTATTTGATGTGCCCATGCTCTCCTTGTAGGTCTCCCAGGCCAGGTTATGGTAGGACTCAGGGAGACAAGGAAGACTGCACTTCATCTGAACCCAAAGCCTCAGGGAACTCCAGAACTGCTGTTTGTGCAGAAAATATAAAGGTTTTAAGAAATTTCAGGATGAGACTGCTGTACTGCCAACACCAATGAAGTAGGACATCCCTGATGATCCCACTTGCCCACATGCAGCCTGGTCCAGGCAAGCCGTGCTGGGGCTCATCTTGGTGAGTCTGGGCACTTTTTTCCTCCAGAAAAATAACCCAGCTCAATCCCAGGACTTGACATGATCAAGACCCTGGCAAATGCCACAGCTCTGCCCAATCCAGCACACAAACTGCAACCCTATCCCCATGCCATGGGGAGAGGATGGGAGGAGACCTGAAGTAGCATCTCCATCCAATAATCCAATTAGTTGATCCCTTGTCTCTCCATCCAAAGAGTCTCTCAGCAAACAAGTGCTTTGAACATCATTCACTTTATCATAATTACAAAAGCTGGTGCTCTAATAACCATTGTCTTCACATTTGCCAAAGCAAAGCTAATTAGAGCACAGGGGTGGCTTCCCCATTTCAGCCTCAAACCTCTCTTCCCCTGGTGCAGAGGACAGTGGCAGCGAGTGCCACGGCTTGTTTGGAGCAATCCAGACATCCTCCAGCAGCTGTGAAACTGCTTTTGCCCAACAGCAGATAAAGGGACGTGAGGGGACAGTTAAATGAAGAAGTCCTTTACCCAGAACAGCCCATGTACCAGGCAGCAGCTCCAGTGCTCTTGTACCCCCTAACAAGACACCCCACATCAAGGTGAAGCAAAGAGGACTACCTTTGCTGGCCCTGTGCTAGCCATGTGCTAGACAGACACAAAACCTGGCAGAGGATAAACACAGCAGGCAACTGGCAGGAACACAACCAGGGTGAGAGTCCACAGGACTGAGCATTTTCCAGGTTCTGCATCACAGTTTTGGAAATTTATCCAATTATGTAAAGACTGTTCCTAGGTGGATGGAAGGTTCAGCTGGAAATCAGGCTTTGGGTCCATTCCCTGATGCATGACCTTGACTCCTTCCTCTCCGCCTTCCCATATCCCCTGTCTACAAAATAGATGTGAAAATCCACAGAGTGCTTTGAGATCAAGGACTGAAGAGATGTCTCAGAGATAAATGGCCATTATTAACTTGCACAAGTAATTGCAATAACAGCACTGCTGAGATGTTGGTGCACCAGTACATTTACAGCCTGAAAATCAGATGCTGAGGCTCCTGAAGCAATGTTGTGGGTCTACAGAAGGGTCCAAAGCAGAATACTGCATGAGGGCTGGTTTAGTTCACTCGGTTGAGCGTGGTGCTCACCAAAGGTCGCAGGTTCGATTCCCGTTCGGTCCTCATATGTTGCATGATCTAGTTGAGAAGCGTCCCTGCCCATGACAGGGAGGTTGGATTAAATGATCTCTAAGGTCCCTTCCAGCCTAGGCCATTCTATGATTCTATGATTCTATGAAATGGTGTTTTCCCAGGGCTCAGAGGTGAATAAGCAAAGCATATTAGCTGAAGAAAACCAAAACCATCACCTTCTAGCCATGGATGGCTGTAAAGCATCTTGATGCTCAGACGCAAGGTTCAAGAGTTGTCATGCTTATGGCACATAGGCTGCTAAGTGAAGGATAAGACTGCTATCTAACAGGTCAGATAGTCATCACTAAATGCAGAAGATGATTTAAGGAAACAAACGAGAGTTTATTTCTTCTTCACCAGAAGATTTTAATTGAGGTTGGGCTGTCTGAGATGACTGATCACCTTCAGATCTTCCTTCCATCCCCATTTCCTGTGACAGTGCCCACCACCTACCATCTCCAAGTGAGTGCTGCTGCTGCTCATGGGATGGCAACAAAGTAGAGGAAAGTTTTTATATCTGTCACTGGGCAAAACTGTAGATGTGCCCCGAGGAGAAGTGAGTCACCCATATATATATATATATGTAACACAGTATATGAGTTCTGTCATCCTTGCTCCTTAGGTTCTATAAGGTGATGGAGCAACACAGGGGAAAAAAAGGAGGGGGGGAACATAAAGTGATGCTTTATCAGATCCTTCTAATGATTATAATTAAACACTCTGCACCAAAAAAAGAGGCAGAAAGATCGGCTCTATCCAGATGGTATGTGAACTGCTTTGTAAACTGATCTGAACAATGTCATCCTGGTCAAATTCAGCTTGTGGTGGTGCAAGTAATGGGAACACCTGAGAAGAAAATGGCAGAAGAATCTGGCCATATTTTAGGTTGTGTATTATTACCCTGGAGGGGGAAAAAAACCCATGTGTTAAAAGGACTCTCCATTTTCAGAGTGAAATGCTCAGATGTTAGGAAATGCTATAATTAAGATTTCCTGTGCCATTTTATTTCAAGCACTTTGTGCATATACATTGCAATTGTCTCTAATTACATGTTCACATGCTATTTATTTCCATTCAATGCACAGAACGGACTTTGCTCAGCTACTAAGCAGTTACTCAGAAGTATGTTTTTATTTTCTTATTCTTCCAAGTAGGGGCGATACCTTAGTTAATTGCGTAAGAGCTCAAAACCTGCTCTGAAAATGAAACAGAATCACAGAACTGTTGAGGCTGGAAAAGACCTCTGAGATCATCAAGTCCAGCCTATGACCCAACACCATCACATCGGCAAGGACTAGCGTCCAAAGTCAGGATTCCGAAGACCCTCATTCTCTGTTCAGTTTTTATACCTTTTACAATTTGGCTTACATGCAGAATTCTACATCTTTGTTTTCTTAACGTAATTACATCTAGTCTCATATATCATACATATAACAATTGGTAATCACCCCCCAAACTTATAAATTTTCATGCTTGTCTAACCTAAGGATAATGGTTAACTGATCCCCATCACCAGAACCCCTTTTTTTATACAATACACCTTTCTTATCCCTAAGCAACTGTTCGTTATTTCTGCTAGTTCTGTTTGTCCTATATGCACTACCGATTCCTTTGATCATTGTTCCTTCTTCTTCAGCACACTCCTTCTTGTTTCCCAAGACTTGTTATTCTCATAAGGCCTACCTGGCCAGTCAAAGCCTTAACCTAACTACTTCTACAATTTTAATTCTACTTTATTTGCAACAAGACCACGGCACTAAGTGCCACATCCAGCCTTGCCTTAAACACCTCCAGGGACGGTGACTCCAGCCCTTCCCTGGGCAGTGCATCCCAGTGCCTGAGCACCCTCTCCGTGAGGAAGGGCTGCCTGAGATCCAGCCCTGACCTCCTCTGACACAGTTTCAGGCCATGCCCTCTCATCCTGTCACTAGTTGCCCAGGAGAAGAGCCCGACCCTCACCTGACTACAACCTCCCTTCAGGCAGTTGTAGAGAGTGATAAGGTCCCCCCTGAGTCTCCTCTTCTCCAGGCTAAACACCCCCAGCTCCCTCAGCCTCTCCTCACAGGACTTTCCCTCTAATCCCTTCCCCAGCCTCGTTGCTCTCCTCTGGACCTGCTTCAGCACCTCAAGGTCTTTCTTGCAGTGAGGAGCCCAGACCTGCACACAGGGCTCGAGGTGAGGCCTCCTCAGTGCTGAGTACAGGGGCAGAATTACAGCCCCGCTCCTGCTGGCCACACTGTTCCTGATACAAGCCAGGATGCCATTGGCCTTCCGGGCCACCTGGGCACACTGCTGGCTCATGCTCAACCGGTTGTCAACCAGTACTCCCAGGTCCCTCTCTGCTGGGCCGCTCTCCAGCCACTCCTCCCCCAGTCGGTAGCGCTGCAGGGGGTTATTGTGGCCAAAGTGTGGGACCCTGCACTTGGTCTTAAACTTCATCCCGTTGGCCTCAGCCCATTGACCCAGCCTGTCCAGGTCCCTCTGCAGTGCCTTCCTACCCTCTGGCAGATTGACACTCGCCCCCAGCTTGGTGTCATCTGCAAACTTACTAAGGGTAGACTCAATCCCCTCGTCCAAGTCGTCAGTAAAGATGTTGAACAGGACCGGGCCCAGTACTGATCCCTGGGGGACACCACTGGTTACCGGGCGCCAACTGGATGCAGCGCCATTCACCATCACTCTCTGGGCCTGGTCATCCAGCCGGTTTTTTACCCAGCGAAGGGTGCACCTGTCCAAGCCATGGGCTGCCAGCTTTTCCAGGAGGATGCTGTGGGAGACTGTGTCAAAGGTTTTGCTGAAATCCAGGTAGACCACATCCACAGCCTTCCCCTCATTCACTAGACAGGTCACCCAGTCATAGAAGGAGATGAGCTTGGTCAGGCAGGACCTTCCTTTCCTAAACCCATGTTGGCTGGGCCTGATCCCCTGGTTGTCCCCTACATGCCACTTGATGGCACTCAGGATGATCCACTCCATAACCTTGCCAGGCACCGAGGTCAGGCTGACAGGTCTATAGTTCCCCGGGTTCTCCTCCTGGTCCTGCTTATGGATGGGCATCACATTGGCCAACCTCCAGTCACCTGGGACCTCCCCAATTAGCCAGAATCAATGATAAATGATAGAGAGCGGCTTAGCCCATCCAGAACCATAGACTTGTTGTGATCTAAGTGGGTGAAGAGGTATGGGCAATATCGATGCCTCAGTGTTACCATATACATGCATAAAGGCTTTAGCCATCATGACCGTTCCAAAGATGAGTTTTCCAATTGCACACTCCCCACATTGTATCTGTTGAGCTGCACCATTATCTTTCATGAAAGCATTGATCCATGATGACATTCACCAACCCTTGCAGCCTCCCCAGGACTTTTTAAACATCTCATTCAACACATCAATGAAACGTGGAAGACTTACCAGTTTGTGCCTTCGGCTAAATACCTAGGCTGGGGTCCGGTGGATTGTGGAGTTTGCAGTTGGTGGCTGAAGTCAAAGCTGGGGTGTAGGCGGTGAGGCTGAATTGACATGCGCTCTTGAGCCTGCCTGCAGGGAGACCAGTGAGCAAGTTAGCGGCAGGCACTGGTACAAATGGCTCCTGCTCTGAACCCGTGTCAATAAACCAGGGTAAAACCTAAACAGTTGGGCTTGTGAATACGTGTACAAGAGAAAAGAGCCCAAGCAGGTGCCAGGGATGATGGGAAGAGGAACCCAGAGCTATATCATTTATTCGTGGTCACCATGGACATAATACAGACCTCCACTCTCACCTCCTGCAGCACCCACATACACTCAGTTTACAGAAGATGTTATTTGGTGGAAACATGGAGAGAAAAAGAGGAAAACAAACAACTTCTTCCTTAGCAGCTTTGTACCATTTGCACTGTTTACTTTTTCTCCACTGTCAGCCTCATAAGCAACACACAAGATAAAACATGTCCCTGCTTCAGCTGTTATCCATCACCATAAAGAAGCTGCAGGTTGTCTTGCCTCCTTGTGAAGTCCATAAACTCCTGGGGAACCCCATTCATAACAGTATTACTCAGGAGTGACTGAAAGCAGATTTTACTCTTGCTGGCCTTTGCCAACATTTCTCTGGACAATGAACAGGCCAGGCTGTGATCCAGCTCCTTCTCCCCCAGCTCTGTTGCCTTTGTAGGCAGGGAAGGGAAAATGTTAGAATATATAACAAGGTTTTTCTAGGAATTTGAGTCTCTTCTCATGATTGTTGCCCATTTGAACTACTCAGGGGAAAGAGCATGTGCTGCTTGACCATTGTCCATGTTTGGAGAGACAAAAGGTGGATTAGCACTACAAACAGACTCATATCCCTTGCTCCCTACCCAGTCCCTGCTTACCAGCGGAGTCATGGTAAAGCGAAGGAAAATAGTAGAAAAATTGGGGAGGGAGCTGCTAGATAAAGAATTTTTCATGCAGCCCCAGCTCAGAGGCTTCACTTTTGAAGGCATGACCCAGATTCCCATTACTGGGACCTCACGTCCAACACCTGTAAGGTTTCTGACACCCTCATCTGATGCAGCTGTGCTTTCAAAAACAGGTTGTGGGACCAGGAAATAGGTTCCTGCCCTTTTTCACACCACAAGCTACTTGCAAATATAACACCGAAAGCATTTACCAAAGCAGCTTCTGCATGAAATCATGCTCTGTGCTTTTATTTGAATTCAGCTTATGACTAAGAGATAAAAATTTGTATCATCAGTGCCTCAGCCTCGCACATATTTGCTACCCAATTATTAACTAATCATTAAATCCACCTGTTGTAATCAAACTTAAATTTTAGAGGAGCTAATTGCTTAATGAATAGCTAATCACCATTTTAATTAAATTAGCTTATTGATTTATATAAGGATAAGGAATATAAAACCCTACTTATGCTGAGAAGTCGCATGTAGGCCTAGGCTAGAGCAAGTTGAAAACCTGTCAGGGAATGTTTCGTACTTGTTAAGGCCAGATCTATATCACTGCACCTGCACTTTAATAACAATACCAGCATATTTCATTTAGACAGATCAATACACATATTTCATGTGGGGATGCCTCCCTATCTATCTCCACTAGACAGGGGGAGAAAATATTTCAAAGGGCTAAAGGTTTGACATAAGGACAGGGAGATCACTTGCATTTACTGTCCCAGGCTAAACAGATTCAGTTTTGGGGAAATTAGTTAGATTTATTAAAAGAACAAATCAGAGAAGAGTAATGAGAAATAAATTAAAAAACCAAACAGATCTTAAAAGCAGAACACCTTCCCCCCATCCCTCCTTTCTTCTCAGGCTCAACATCAGTCCCGGTTTCTCCACCTCCTCCCCCCAAGCAGCGCAGGGGGACAGGGAATGGGGGTTACGGTCAGTTCATCTGACGTTGGTTCCACCACTACTTCTTCATTTCGGGGGAGGACTCTTCACTCTTCCCCAGGGCCATTGTGGGGTCCCTCTCACGGGAGACAAGCTTCACGCTCTCTTCTCTGACGTGAGTCGTCCCACGAAGGGCAATTCATCACAAACCGCCCAATGTGAGACACCTCACGAGGGGCAGCCCACCCCTCATGAGTCTGAGGTGCAGTCCTTCAGGGGAAACTGCTCCAGCCTGAGTCCCCCGCAGCATCACAAAAGTCCCATCAGCCAATCTGCTCCAGCGTGGGCATTCACTCTTCCATGGGCTACAGGTTCTAGCAGCGACCTGCTCCAGCGTGGGCTTCCCACAGGCCACAGCCCCCTTCAAGCATTCACCCGCTCGGCGTGGGGTCCTCTGCCCCACAATGGACATCTACACCCCGACCATGGGCTGCAGGGGAACAACCCGCTTCACCATGGTCTTCACCACGACCTGGGGGACTCCCTCTGTTCCGGCACCTGGAGCTCATCCTCCCCCCCCTCCTTCTTCACTGACTTTGGTGTCTTCACAGATTCTCACTCCTCCATCTCTGTGCCAGCTGTTGTGGTGCAGTTCTTTTTCCCCTTTCTTAAATATGTTTTCGCAGAGGCATTCCTCTCCTATCACTTTACTGACAGGCTCATCCTTAGCCAACGGCGGGTCCCTCTTTGGAGCTGTCTGGCGTTGGCTCTATCGGACTCAGGGGAATCTTCTAGCAGCTTCTTGCAGAAGCCACCCCTGCAGCCCCCCCCGGCGCCAAAATCCGGCCAGGCAAACCCAATACACCACCTAAAATCCAGCTTATGCAAAACAAAACAAGGATGAGAAGAACATGCAATTTTCAGGCAGAAAGAGTATGGAAAGAATGTGTTTTCTGTCTGTAGCGTTGTTTCCAAATGAAACATTGTTGCAAAGACTCATCCTCTCATTTTTGATCCATGGGTACAACCCACAAATAGCTTCCATATGCTTCCACAAAAGACATTTCTCTCCTACATGCTATCTAAATCCCTCTCTCAAGAAACACAATCAGGACAAAGCCAGGCATTCATTTTCGCCTCTGCTGAGTTACAGTAATTCTCTCTGCAGTCGTCACCTCCGTCTGAATTTAGGCTTTTTTTTCTGTGACTGAATGTGCTGCAGGTCCACGGCATCATTCCCTCATAGAGCTGAGAAGCCTACCTAGACCCAGAGGAGCAAGCTCTTCATGTGCAAAACCTGACGGGACAGATGGATACCATCTCTTGCATGGTTTTGAAACAGCAGCTACAAGGAAGTAGCTTGTGCATTCAGTCTATTGCTTTCTCCATCATGCTGGACAGGTTCACTGCAACACCAAGGTGTTACCATCACGATGTTACCATCCTATAGGTGACCTTAGGACATACTAGATGAGCATGGTATGCATACCCCTGGGAAAGGTACACCCACAGGTGCAACCTGCCCTGCAGCTTCCCTTCTGGTAGGTGCATGTAGAGGAATTTGTTGTGGAGCAGAGGCGCGGTATCCCTTTAAAGGTGTGGACAACCCAGCTTAGGCCTAAACAAAGGCTCTGTCCTTGAAGCTGCCTTGGGACACGGGGAGGAGGAGGTTTTATCTGTTTTGTGAAGAGCTTTGCAAGATGCTTGGCTGGAGGTGCTGGCCCCGGGGGGAGAAGGGGGGGCGAGAGCCGCTTGCATAGTTGAATGGCACTATCCAATAAAACGCTGGCGTGTGTAAACCGGTAACTGACCAACTCTGTTAAGGGGCAGGCACGGGGACACTGCTTAACCGTATATATTGAGCTGTCCGGAGCAATAAAGGGAGGACGACTTGTAGCCATATCGGTGGGATTTGTCGTTGTCTTGACCGGCTCTCCGACGGGACCCTCTCCAGGTGCATTCTAGGGGTACACAGATGAACTTATGAAGAAAACCCAACATTACTGGCAGCTACTGCTGGGGTTTTGCAGAACTCACTTTGCTGAATTGAGGCTGATGTAGAATCATAGAATAGAACCATAGAATCATTTCGGTTCGAAAAGACCTTCAAGATCATCGAGTCCAACTATTAACCCAGCATTGCCAGGTCCACCACTAAATCATATCCCCTAAGCACCACATCTATGTATCTTTTAAATATCTCCAGGGATGGTAACTCCACCACTTCCCTGGGCAGCCTGTTCCAATGCTTAACAACCCTTTCTGTGAAGAAATTGTTCCTAATATCCAATCTAAACCTCCCCTGGCACAACTTGAGGCTTTTTCCTATTGTCCTATCATTCGTTACATCGGAGAAGAGACTGATTCCCACCTCACTACAACCTCCTTTCAGGTAGTTGTATGGAGCAAGGTCTCCCCTCAGCCTCCTTTTTCTCCAGGCAAAACAACCCCAGTTCCTTCAGCTGCTCCTCAGAAGACTAGCTTCTCAGCATCCTTCAGGAAGAGTAAGACCCCCTTACCTGGGATGGGGCATGAGTTGGCGGTGCTGTGCCTCAAGGAGCTGCTGCTGGAGGAGGTATTGCTGGTGAAGCACCTGAGGTAGGAAGGAGGGTCCAGCCACGTCCTGGAAGGGCAGGGCTGGCACTGGCGCCAGGGGCTGGTGCAGAGGGCTGCTGTGCTGGTGGGCAGGAGCCATGTGGGGGGTCAGCCCCAGCTGGGATTGTACTGCATGAGGCAGGGTGAAGTCAGCAGAGAGCTGAGGCTGGGGACTCAGGTGGAAGTGCCGGCAGGAGGTAGCATGGGGATGCTGAGACCTTTGAAAAGGAACACCTGGAAGAGAAGTGTATGGCCATCACAGGGGCCAGCGGCAGCTGGAGAACCCCAGCCCAGTGGTTGCCCATCCAGGGCAAGAATTGGGCAAAAAGCTGTTTCTCTTCTCTGTCAAAAGGGCCTGTCTTAAAGAGAAAAGGAACAAAAGTTTTAATAGGACCTGTAGCAATAGTACAAGGGGTAATGGTTTTAAACTAAAAGAGGAGAGATTCAGACTAGATACAAGGAGGAAATTTTCCACAATGAGAGTGGTGAAACACTGAAACAAGTTGCCCATAGAGGTGGTAGATGCCCCATCCCTGGCAACACTCCGGGTCAGGTTGGATGGAGCTCTGAGCAACCTGATCTAATGGAAAATGTCACTCCTCATTGCAGGGGGATTGGACTAGATGACCTTTAAAGGTCCCTTTCAACCCAAACCTTTCCATGAGTCTATGAAAAAGACTCAATATTTTAGAAAAGGAAAAAAAATATCTGTTTTCTAAAATATATTTTCATGGGTTATGAGCTCACAGAGCTTTTCAAAGCTTGCTGACTTCCCATGCAATTCAAGGTATTTCTTTGCCTGCCTAAAAGTGTCTCATAGGCAAGGAAATAATCTCTTCTGTATGGAAACAGAAGATGCACAAAGCAAACCAGATGCCAGCAACAGAAACAACGGGAGGCAACCTAACAGAAATGAATGGTTTGGAAAACTGTGCATAAGTACACACAGCATCTCTTAAATACAAACTAATCCTCCATAGTGCCCCTCTGAGAGAGGCAGTGGTTAACAAAGATGTATGCCACCAGCAGCAGAACTTCTTAAGGTGATAAATCCTCCTGCTGTCAGATACCAGCATGATTCAACTACACTATTGATTAAAACTAGAGGAGGTGGGATCAGACCTGCTGTTTCTCAGTGGTGGAGCTGCAAAACCAGACCCAAAAGACATCCACATACCCCATTCCTCTGGTACTGCAGGTTATATTTGCTGCTGTTGGCTTGGCCCCAATTCACTGTACCCCACTGACAGGTAAAAGCTGAGTAATGAAATGGGGATCCTGTGCTTCCCTGGCCCGTTGCTAAAGCTGAGCAATACTGCAATCATGGGGAGATGCCTCTTAACTGTTGTGTTTGCTGGATATTTGCAATGCAACTCATGGTGAATTGCTCAACCTCTAATGGCCATCGGTTCTTCCAATGGAAAACAGCTACAGCAAGTCATGGGTGTGTCATTTAACACCTCCAGGTCTTCACTGGGACTGAAGACAAGGTGTGAGAGTGAGTTAAAGTGCTAATCCCTCTACACACCCAAACGCAACATCAGGCAGCTGTTTAGTTGTATGTCAGACAAAAATGGCTTAAGAGGATACAAGACAGTGAAGCTTAGTGATACTCCCCCACATTTACTGGGACACATTTTGTAGCACATAAGTAAAGCAGAAAAAGCCAGTCTCTTATCTTCTGTGTCTCTCTCATCTCTTGATGCCTGGTACAATCTTAGCCAAGAATTTCCAGCCTTTTTCTGTGTCTTAGGAGGCCTTAGTCTGATTTAGTGAAACATCTGCAGGACCTTTGATGCTGGAGCCATGATGAACTAGAGAGCACAGGACGGGCAGGTCATCTTGTCAGAGGTTTTGAGTTGAATTTTTCCTCCCAATCCAAGACAGTCCTTGTGAGGAACCCACGCATACACTTCCCTGCAGCCCAGAAGGTGCAAACTTTATCTCTGATATCTGGGCATGAAGACATGCAGAGCTGACATAACTTAAAGTACAAGTCTAACTTAGGAGGAATGATATCAAGATGTAACTGGGACCATATGATTAAATAAACCCCATCAATTTGTCTTAACATAATACACTATCTTGTGTTGTAATTGTTCATTCCCTGTAACTAATCCACTTGCTGATGAGGATTTTGATGGCAAAGACTTTGGGGAATATTTCAGCAAATCTATGCTTATTACAGAATCACAGAATCACAGAATATTAGAGGTTGGAAGGGACCTCAAAGATCATCTAGTCCAACCCCACTGCCAGAGCAGGATCACCTACAGCAGACTGCATAGGAACACATCCAGGCAGGTTTTGAATCCCCCCCAAAGAAGGAGACTCCACAACCTCCCTGGGCAGCCTGTGCCAGGGCTCTGGCACCCTCACTGTGAAAAAGTTTTTTCTCATATTTTTATGGAACCTCCTATGTTCCAGCTTCCACCCATTGCCCCTTATCCTGTCAATGGACATCCCTGAAAAGAGCCTGGCTCCGTCCTCCTGTCACTCCCCCTTAAACATTAATGAGGTCAGCCCTCAGCCTCCTCTTCTCCAAGCTAAAGAGACCCAGCTCCTTCAGCCTTTCCTCATAAGGAAGATGTTCCACTCCCTTCATCATCTTTGTGGCTCTACGCTGGACTCTCTCAAGAAGCTCCCTGTCCTTCTTGAACTGAGGGGCCCAGAACTGGACACAATATTCCAGATGGGGCCTCACCAGGGCAGAGTAGAGCAATCATCAAATCATACAGCTGACATAACTAAACTGGCTTGCACAACAAAGAGCCAGTCCTTGCCAAGTATGGTACTAGCGGACCCCAGAAAGCCCTGGCAAGCAAATCATGGTGCAAACCAAAACGTTACATTCCCGAGTTATCTATTTTCAAGTTTACCCTCTTCTGCTCATCGTATCTAGCTGCAAAGGGTCTTGGTGGAGACTGCTTTCCAAGTCAACATGTTGGTTTCACATACACAAGGTAAATCCAATGTCACTCAGTTGACACCAGCCGAGCAGCTTTACTCCAGGTAACTCACCATGACCAATACCAAAGTCTGGCTCACAGGCGCTCACCCATATTCAATGCAATGGAGGATCTCACATTAGCAATCTCTAGTAATGATTACTTTGCTAGCACATCTTCCTTCTCTTTCCCAAGCCACAGTTTGGTTCTTAGATCACATTTGCATTGGAACGGACAAGCATTGCCCATAAAATTCTTAAGAAAATTTGATTCATGGGTTTAATTTGCTTTTTGCCTGGACAGTAATGTCTGTCACAGCAGAGATCAATCCATGACTTAAAAACAAGTCCAAATACCCCACTCCAGTTTGGTTTTATTACTCCCCAGAACAAGGGCGGGGCTGACATTTCCAGTAACTAAGCTTTGAGGACATTTCCACAGCAAAAATGATCACAAAATCACAGAATGTTAGTGGTTGGGAGGGACCTCTGGAGATCATCGAGTCCAACCCTCCTGCTAGAGCAGGATCACCTAAGACAGGTCACTCAGGAACGCATCCAGATGTGTCTTGAAAGTCTCTGGAGAAGGAGACTCCAGAACCTCCCTGGGCAGCCTGTTCCAGTGCTCTGTAACCCTTACAGTAAAGAAGTTCTTCCTCATGTTGAGGTGGAACTTCCTGTGCTCTAGCTTGAATCCATTGCCCCTTGCCCTATCACAGGGCACAAGTGAAAAGAGGTTGTCCCTTCCTTCTTGACTCCCAGCCGTCATATATTTACACACATTAATTAGATCCCCTCTCAGTCTTCTCATCTCCAGACTAAAATGCCCCAGGTCTCTCAGCCTTTCCTCATAAGGCAGGCGTTCCAGTCCCTCAATCAACCTCATGATGAGGTTGGAAAGTTTGCCTTTCAAGCTCGAGTTGTTAATTGCATCCTCCAAGAGCCATTTTCCCCACCACCTCCCCCAAAAGTGTCTGCAGGAAGGCAATGTTGCTCTGGGATCAGCAGATCACCTTCTCCCACATCAGTGAGCTCGAGTTTTGGTCCTCATCCTACAGAAGAATTCTTCTCCATTGAGATACTTTGATTTTGCAGGACAAGGGGTCAGCCAGAAATTGGATGGTTTTTATAGCATGTTCATCAGCTTCAGTGGCCTTTGCTGTAAACACTTGCCTTCTCCAGCTGAAGAGGGAGAGGGAAGCCCAGTGTCCTTCCTGCAGAGGCAACGCAGTCCTCACAAGTCCCTGAGAGGTTTTTGACTTGAGACCAACCTGGGAACACCCCATGTCCACTCCTCTGCCTGAGGCTCATTGATATGCTTGTCCTGGTGGCATGAGTAGCTTCAGCTGCTCATCTCTGGAGCTGTGGAGGACTGATTTTTCGGGGCTCACTGTCAGGCTGCCTACAAGCCAGAAATCTTTTTTTCCTTGTCCTGCTAGTTCTTCCTCTCATTTAAATGCTGTTTCTGTGGCAGAGCAACATCCCATCAGCACCTCTGAGATGGTGTCCTGGGTTTAGCTAAAAACCCAGTTCTGTTTAGTGATTTTACTTTCCAGTTTAGTGTCTTCTAAAAGGCTGCAGGTTCTGAAGTCAGCAGCATGGTTTTGCAGACAGTGTCTGCTACTGGCAGTGATAACACCTGATGTTTACAGTTACTGCCTGGGATGCAGAAAGGCTCTGGCTGATACTTATTCCTATAGTGAGCAAGGCCACTGCTGGCTCTTGTGTGCCACGCTGGGGGTGCCGGGTAGTAAGAGGGGTCACAAGGAAGTAAAAGGTTGCACCTCCGGGGGGTAATAGACAGGACAGGTGACCAATGAGAGTATTCCATCCCATATACATCATATTTAGTATAAATTGAGTGATCACGAGAGTTTCCCTTTTTTTCTGCAATGGCCGGTGTCCAAGGAGGACTCCATCTGACCTCCTGATTTTGATCCGGATCCTGAGTTCCCGAATCCAGCTCCCTGTATCCAGCTCCCCGCCGCCGCTGAGCCTGGGCTTTCCCCAGTGCCTCCTGCTCTGCAGCACCAGTGGGGATTGCTATCGCGGGAGGGAGTTGGGTTTGATATCGGGCTACTATCTATAGTTGTATATAGTTCTTTTATCATTTCACTATTATTGTTTCATTAAAGCTGTTCTAGTTTTTCTTCTCTAACCCTTAAGTCTCTCTGCCTCATTCCCTTTTCCTTCCCATTTTGGAGGGGGGGGGGAAGAGGGGGTTAGAGAGCGTCTGTCCGCGTTAGTGACCGGCCCAGCCCTAACCCGTGATAGATTTATTGGTGCCCAACGTGGGGCAAGAAGCAAAACAAACACCAATCAGGCTCAGAATATTTTACCAGCTATTTACATATGACTGGGCTCTGATACATTGTCCACATATAGTTTAAATTCCATCTGGTGCAGTTGAGAGCATATCAGATCTTTTCTTTGAAAGTTCTGAAGGGTCAGAAAAGAAAACCAGACAGCTAACATCATGTTATCAGTCAGTGAAATGGTATGTCATGTCCTTTTAAATGTGAGTTCCTCATTAGGTGTCAAAATTTTGTCCAAACTCTCGAGTGTGATTTGGTCCATCTTTCTGTGGTTTGCCTGTTCTGGTTACATAACGAGAATTTTCACTGTGCTGAGTTTGTTAGTGTCGGTGTATTCTGCAGTAATTTGGGTGATCGGCATACCTGAATACCTTAAGAGCACAATGGTGAATTTTGTTTCTAACCACACTTTCAATTTCACCTTAGGAAATTATACCCATTTGTTTGCTAATCTGAGTCTACCAGGTTTTGAGGATTGTGATTGTGAATGCAGTTATTTTGATCGAAAGATTGAATTGTTACTGATTCTGATGTTAATGCCCATGAATCTCTTGTCATTGTGCGTTTCTGTAGGAATTTGTGCAAGTCATTGAGTATCACTGTGTCCTTTCGCACTCAGTCTGTATCAGCAGAAGTCGCCCCTGTGACTAGAAAGAAACATCGGAAAAAGTCAATTGCCCTAACAACAGATAACACAGCTCCAGGACAAGGTCCTTCTAAAGTAGCACCGTCAGATGACTCAGATTCAGAATCAGAAAGGAAAGCTGGTACCCCTGTAACTGGTAAGAAACATCTAACAAAGACAAATCGCCCAACATCAGATGATTCTGATCCAGAAGAGGGTCCTTCCAAACCAAAGTCATCAGTTAGTTCAGAGCCAGAATCAGAGGCAGCTGCCAAATCTTTATCTCTGAGGGAGCTGTGAGATGTGAGAAAGGACTTTGGCCGTCTTGAGGGTGAATCATATTGCAGGTGGTTACTCCGATGCTGGGATAAAGGGGCTGATACCATTAATCTGAATGGTAAAGAAGCCAAACAGCTGGGATCTCTGTCTGGAAACGCAGGCATTGACACGGAACTTGCGAAAGACGAGAACAGTCTCAGCCTCTGGAGATGACTCTTGACAACTATTAAGAACCGGTATATCCACAAGGACGATATTCCTATCTACGCAACCAACTGGACCAGCATGGAGAAAGGCATTAAGTTCCTGAGAGAACTAGCAGTGAGAGAGGTGATTTACAGCGATCTACAAAAAATTTTAAACCCTGATGAAATGCCCTGCCACAAACACGTTATTCAGATGTTTGTGAGGAGTGCCCCACCACTGTATAAGCACACCTTGTCAACAATGGTCTGGGCATTAGATGGAGATGGTTGGGCACCAACAGTGAGTGAAGTGGCCAACAAAGCACGACAGTATGAAGACAGTACTGCCAATCCCCAACAAGCTCACATTGCTGACATGGAAAAAATTGAGGAAAACAAATCACTAGAGAAATCAGTTGAGAAAGCAATTGAGATAGCAATGGAGAAAAGCAATCAATCAATTGAGAAAGCAATTGAGAAAAACAGTGAATCATTTGAGAAAACCAATCAATCATTAAAGGAGCTGATTGATACATTGTCCAAGAGAGATGACAGACCTCAATGAAGCTGCGTTGATGCTGTTAGAAAATACAGACCTTCAACTAAAAATGATGGCAACTTGTCACGGAACGACTTGTGGATTTTCCTACATGGATATGGTGAGGACATGAGAAGCTGGGATGGAAAACCTACTTCTGCTCTACGAGAACGAGTATCCAATTTGCGAAACACCAATAGAAGACAACAATCTGCCACGAGAAGGAATAATCAGAATGTAAATGTAGTTAATACCAATACTGTAAATTAGGTAAACCCTGTGAATCAACCTCAGAATCAGAGGGGCCCTGCCTCCAGCCAAGTGCAGGAGAGGGACAACCGAGTTTACTGGACTGGGTGGATTCAGTGGCCTGGCACATTAGAACCACGAAAATATAGAGCTCTGGTGGACACTGGTGCACAGTGCACCCTAATGCCATTGAATCATACAGGTACTGAAACTGTTCCTATTTCTGGAGTGATGGGTGGTTCTCAACAACTGTCTGTATTGGAGGCCGAAATGAGCCTTACTGGGAATATGTAGAAAAAGCACCCCATAGTGACTGGTCCAAATGCCCCATGCATCCTTGGCATAGACTTCCTCAAGAAAGGGTATTATAAAGATCCAAGAGGGTATCGATGGGCTTTTGGCATAGCAGCTGTAGAGACTGAGGACAATGAGCAGCTGTCTAGCTTGCCCAAACTGTCAGAGGAGTCTAGTGTCGTAGGACTGATGAAAACTGAAGACCAACAGGTACCAATTGCTACTAAAACAGTGCATCAACGACAATATCGTACCAACCGAGACTCTTTAGTCCCCATCCGTAAGCTGATATGTCAACTAGAAAGCCGAGGAGTGATCAGCAAAGCTCACTCACCATTTAACAGTCCTATCTGGCCTGTGCGAAAGTCTGATGGAGAATGGAGATTGACTGTAGACTATCGTGGCCTAAATGAGGTTACACCACCGATGAGTGCTGCCGTGCTGGACATGTTAGACCTTCAGTATGAGCTGGAGTCCAAGGTAGCTCAGTGGTATGCCACAATTGACATTGCTAATGCGTTTTTCTCTATTCCTATAGCAGCAGAGTGCAGGCTGCAGTTTGCTTTCACCTGGAGGGGTATCCAGTACACCTGGAACCGACTGCCCCAGGGGTGGAAACACAGCCCTACCATCTGCCATGGACTGATCCAGACTGCCCTGGAGAGGGGTGGAGCTCCGGAACATCTGCAATACATTGATGACATCATCATATGGGGTAACACAGCAGAAGAAGTGTTCACGAAAGGTAAGAAAATAATTGAGATTCTTTTGGATGCTGGTTTTGCCATAAAGAGAAGCAAGGTCAAGGGACCTGCACGAGAGATCCAGTACTTGGGAGTGAAATGGCAAGATGGGTGTCGACAGATCCCAATAGACGTGATTGACACAATATCAGCTATGTTGCCACCAACTAACAAAAAAGAAACACAATCCTTCTTAGGTACTGTGGGTTTCTGGAGAATGCATATTCCTGGTTATAGTCAGATTGTGAAACCTCTTTTTGATGTGACTCGAGAGAAAAACAAATTTCAATGGGGCCCTGAAAAACAACAGGCCTTTGAACAAATCAAACAAGAGATTGTGCAGGCAGTAGCTCTTGGGCCAATTCGAACGGGAAAAAATATTAAAAATTTGCTTTACGTGGCAGCTGCGGACAATGGTCCTGCCTGGAGCCTCTGGCAGAGGGCACCAGGGAAAACTCGAGGTCGACCCTTAGGATTTTAGAGCCGAAAATATAGAGGCTCTGAGGCCAACTATACTGCAACTGAAAAAGAAATATTGGGCGCATATGAAGGAGTTAAAGCTGCTTCGGAAGTGATTGGTACTGAGGCACAGCTTCTCCTAGTACCACGAATAGCAGTCCTAAACTGGATGTTCAAGAGTAAAGTTCCTTCCACACATCATGCCACCGATGCTACATGGAGTAAATGGACTGCCCTGATTGCACAGAGAACTCGAATGGATCATCACGATCGTCTAGGACCTTTAGAGGTAATTGCAGACTGGCCACAAGGTAAAGACCTTGCAACGCCACCTAAGGAGGTGGTGACACGGACTGAAGAAGCTCCACCATATAATCAGTTAGCAGATAATGAAAAGCAGTATGTCCTATTCACTGATGGATCTTGCCGCCTTGTAGGAAATGGTCGTAAGTGGAAAGCTGCTGTGTGGAGTCCCACAAGACGTGTTGCAGAGGCAACTGAGGGAGAAGGTAGATCAAGGCAGTTTGCAGAGGTAAAAGCCATCCAGCTGGCCTTAGACATTGCTGAACGGGAAAAATGGCCAGTGCTCTATCTCTATACTGACTCATGGGTGGTGGCAAATGCTTTTTGGGGTTGGTTAAAACAGTGGAAGCACAATAACTGGCAGAGCAGAGGTAAGCCTATTTGGGCTGCTGAACTATGGCAAGACATTGCTGCTCGGCTAGAGAACTTAGTTGTGAAGGTACGCCACGTAGATGCCCCTGTGCCCAAGAGTCGTGCCACTGAGGAACATCGACACAACCAGCAAGTGGATCAGGCTGCTCAAGTGTTCCAAATAGACTTGGACTGGGAACACAATGGTGAACACAAAGATGGGCTCGTGACCGAGAGGTGGATTTAACTACGGACGCTGTTGCGCAGGTTATCCACGATTGTGAAATATGCGCTGAAATTAAGCAAGCTAAGCGATTAAAACCTTTGTGATATGGGGAATGATGGTTAAAATATAGGTATGGGGAGGCCTGGCAGATTGATTACATCACACTTCCTCTAACTCGCCAGGGTAAGCGCTATGTGCTCACTACGGTGGAAGTAACCACCGGATAGCTGGAAACATATCCCCTGCCTCATGCCACAGCTCAAAATACTATCCTGAGCCTAGAAACGCAGATCTTGTGGCGACATGGCACTCCAGAAAGAATTGAATCAGATAATAGGACTCATTTCAAAAGCAATCTTATAGACAATTGGGCTAAAGAACATGGTATTGAATGGGTATATCACATCCCTTATCATGCACAAGCCTCTGGGAAAATTGAACAATACAATGGACTGTTAAAAACTACTCTGAAAGCAATGGGAGGTGGAACTTTTAAAAACTGGGACAAGCATTTCGCACATGCCACCTGGTTAGTTAACACCAGAGGATCCATCCATCGTGCTGGTCCTGCTCATTCAGAGCCTTTACATACAGCAGAGGGAGATAAAGTCCCTGTGGTGTATGAAAGGAATTTGTTGGGGAAGACTGTCCGGGTATTTCCTGCTTCAGGCAAAGGCAAACCCATTGGTGGGGTTGCTTTCGCTCAAGGACCTGGAACTACTTGGTGGGTGATGATGAAAGATGGTGAAGTTCAATGTGTACCTCAAGGAAGTTTAACTCTGGGTGAGAACACTCGATTTAATCCTGCATGATGTCGTTACGTAATACTAACGGTGTTCAATTAAGTATTTTTCAGAATAATAACCAGTGATGACCAGAGTTGACCACATCGAGTGACATCCAGCAACTGAGCTAGCCTCATCGAGTAACTCCTTTGAAGTGAACCTTCAACCTATGGACATGAACTGTAATGAATCTCACATGAACTTTCCTGCCCTGAGAGACTGCTATAATAGATGGAACCCACGATTCTGAACTTTATGAACTTACTGAACTTTTCCTATAAGTAGATCATTAGCTCGTGATCAGTATGACGTAAATGGTATGGAATAAGGGGTGGAATGTCCTGGGTTTAGCAAAAAGCCCAGTCCTGTTTAGTGATTTTTACTTTCCAGTTTAGTGTCTTCTAAAAGGCTGCAGGTTCTGAAGTCAACAGCGTGTTTTTTCAGACAGTGTGTGCTACTGGCAGTGATAACACCTGATGTTTACAGTCACTGCCTGGGACTGGGATGCAGAAAGACTCTTGCTTATACTTATTCCTATAGTGACCAAGGCCACTGCTGGCTCTTGTGTGCCACGCTGGGGGTGCTGGGTAGTAAGAGGGGTCACAAGGAAGTAAAAGGTTGCACCTCCGGGGGGTAATAGACAGGACAGGTGACCAATGAGAGTATTCACAGAATCACAGAATATTCCATCCCATATACGTCATATTTAGTATAAATTGAGTGATCACGAGAGTTTCCTTTTTTTTCTGCAATGGCCGGTGTCCAAGGAGGACTCCATCTGACCTCCTGCTTTTGATCCGGATCCTGAGTTCCCGAATCCAGCTCCCTGTATCCAGCTCCCGCCACCGCTGAGCCTGGGGTTTCCCCAGTGCCTCCTGCTCTGCAATATCAGTGGTGATTGCTATCGCGGGAGGGAGTTGGGTTTGATATCGGGCTACTATCTATAGTTGTATATAGTTCTTTTATCTTTTCACTATTATTTCCATTATTGTTTCATTAAAGCTGTTCTAGTTTTTCTTCTCTAACCCTTAAGTCTCTCTGCCTCATTCCCTTTTCTCTTCCCGTTTAGGGGGGGGGAAGAGGGGGTTAGAGAGCGTCTGTCCACGTTAGTGGCCGGCCCAGCCCTAATCCACAACAGATTTATTGGTGCATCACATCTGTGTCAGCAAAATAGACAACTTACTCCATTTTTGTGCAGTCTCCCATTAACTGGTTGAGGCCAAATGTCACTGATATCAGAGACCTCTGTCTCAATGGAAGCATCTAAACCAAGTTATTTCTCAGCAGAACAGGGGGATATTTCCACCCTCCCCTTCTTTGCCTTTCCTCTCCTTTTCCATATTAGTTTCTCACACTCTTGACCATACACATTTGCAAGGTCTGCTGTCTTTCTCAGCCTGTCCACCCACTTGCCCAAGCTCCCAGTTTCGACATCACTTGTTGCCTTACACCCGCCTGGCCTCAGTTAAGCCACAAAGGCTGCTAATGCCTGAGCCTAGATAATCTAGGTCTAAAAAGTGCCTTGCAAGTCTAAAAGTTTGCCCTAACACATTGAGGCAAAAATGGGATCCAGTGGAGAAGTGAATAAAGTCTTGGGCGAGCCAAGCTATCTGTGGGGTGGGAAAGAGGAGCTATGTGGTCCTCTGACATACCTGGGGCCAAGCCTGGCCCAAAAGATCACAGAATCACAGAGTGTTAGAGGTTGGAAGGGACCTCAAAAGATCATCTAGTCCAACCCCCCTGCCAGAGCAGGATCACCTACAGTAGATGGCACAGGAACGTGTCCAGGCAGGTTTTGAATGTCTCCAGAGAAGGAGATTCCACAACCTCCCTGGGCAGCCTGTGCCAGTGCTCCGGCACCCTCACAGGGAAAAAGTTTTTTCTAATATTTTTATGGAACTTCCTATGTTCCAGCTTGCACCCATTGCCCCTCGTCCTGTCAGTGGACACCGCTGAAAAGAGCCTGGTTCCATCCTCCTGACACTCCCCCTTGACATATTTATAAACATTAGTGAGGTCACCCCTCAGCCTCCTCTTCTCCAAGCTAAAGAGACCCAGCTCCTTCAGCCTTTCCTCATCAGGGAGATGTTCCACTCCCTTCATCATCTTTGTGGCTCTGCACTGGACTCTCTCAAGCATCTGTGACTCTGTGATTCTGTGACCTTATCGCTCTCTACAACTACCTGAAGGGAGGTTGTAGTCAGGTGGGGGTTGGGCTCTTCTCCCAGGCAACTAGTGACAGGACAAGGGGGCACAGCCTGAAGCTGCTTCAGGGAAGGTTTAGGTTAGATCTCAGGGAACACTTCCTCACAGAGAGGGTGCTCAGGCATTGGAATGCACTGCCCGGGGAAATGGTGGAGTCACTGTCCCTGGAGGGGTTTAAGGAGAGGCTGGATGCGGCACTTAGTGCTGTGTTCTAGCCGATGTGATGGTGTTGGATCATAGACTAGTCTTTTCCAGCCTCAACAGTTCTGTGATTCTGTGATCTGGACAGGCTGGATTGACAGGCCAAGGTCAACTGTACGAGGTTCAACAAGGCCAAGTGCCGGGTCCTGCACTTGTGTCACAACAACCCCAGGAAGTGCTACAGGCTTGGAGAGGAGTGGATGGAAAGCTACCCGTCAGAAAAGGACGTGAGGATGTGATCCAGGCACTGGAACAGAGAGTTCCCTGAGCCATGGTGAAGACTATGGTGAGGCAGGGCTGTCCCCCTGCAGCCCATGGGTGTGACGGGATGTAGATGTCCACCTGTGGCCTGTGGAGGACCCCACACTGGAGTGGGTGGATGCCTGAAGGGGGCTGTAGCCTGTGGGAAGCCCATGCTGGAGCAGATTGCTGCCAGAACCTGTAGCCCGTGGAGAGAGAGAAGCCCACGTCAGAACAGGTTGGCTGGCAGGACTTCTGTGACCCCGCAGGGGACTTGCACTGGAGCAGTTTCCCCCTGAAGGACTGCAGCCCATGGAGAGGACTCACGTTGGGGCGGTTTGTCAAGAACTGTGTCTTGTGAGAGGACTCACATTGGAGAAAGTGTGTGAAGATCATCTCTCATGAGAGGGACCCCACAATGGCCCAGGGGAAGAGTGAGGAGTCCTCCCCTGGAGGAAAAATCATAGAATCATAGAACCATAGAATAGTTTCAGCTGGAAGAGACCTTGAAGATCATTGAGTCCAGCCTTTGTCCCAGCCCTATCAACCAACTAAGCAATTTCCCCTAATGCAATATCTACCCATCTCTTAAACACTTCCAGGGCCGGTGACTCAATCACCTCCCTGGGGAGCCTGTTTAAATGGCTGACAACCCTTTCAGTATAGAAATTCTTTCTAACATCTAACCTGAACCTCCTCTGGCGCAATTTGGATCCGTTTCCCCTTGTCCCATCACTCTCCACTAGGAAGAACAGACCAACTCCCGCCTCTCTACAATCTCCCTTCAAGTAGTTATAGAAAGCGATGAGGTCTCCCCTCAATCTCCTCTTCTCCAGGCTAAACAGCCCCAGATCCCTCAGCCTTTCCTCATATGACTTGTGTTCTAAGCCCTTTACCAGCTTGGCAGCCGCCTCTGTACCCTCTCCAGCACCTCAATGTCCCTCTTGTAGTGAGGGGCCCAAAACTGGACACAGTACTCGAGGTGAGACCTCACCAAAGCTGAGTAGAGGGGAACGATCACCTCCCTACTCCTGCTGACTACACTATTTCTGATACAGGACAGGATGCCGTTGGCCTTCTTGGCCACCTGGGCACACTGCTGGCTCATGTTCAGCCGACTGTCCATCAGCACCCCCAGGTCCCTCTCTGCCTGGCAGCTCTCCACTCACTCCTACCCAAGCCTGTAGCGCTGCTGGGGGTTGGTGTGGCCAAAGTGCAGGACCCGGCATCTGGCCTTATTGAATTTCATGATATTGGCCTTGGCCCAGTGATCCAGCCTATCCAGATCCCTCTGGAGAGCCTCCCTACCCTCAAGCAGATCAACACTTCCACCCAGCTTGGTGTCATCTGCAAACTTACTGAGGGTGCACTCCATCCCCTCGTCCAAATCATTGATAAAAATGTTAAACAGGAGTGGCCCCAGTACTGAGCCCTGGGGGACACCACTCGTGACCGGTCACCAACTGGATTTAACTCCATTGACCACAACCCTTTGGACTCGGCCATCCAACCAATTTTTCACCCAGCAAAGCACATGCCCATCCAAGCCAAGAGCAGTCAGTTTCTCTAGGAGCATGCTGTGGGCGACTGTGTCAAATGCCTTACTAAAGTCAAGGTAAACAACATCCACAGCCTTTCCTTCATCCAACCAGCGGGTCACCCAGTCATAGAAGGAGATCAGGTTTGTTAAACAGGACTTGCCCTTCACAAACTCATGCTGACTGGATCTGATCACCTGGTTGTCCTGCATGTGCTGCATAATGGAACTCAGGATGATCTGCTCCATCAGTTTTCCTGGAACTGAAGTCAAGCTAACAGGCTTGTAGTTTCCCAGATCATCCTTCTTTCCCTTCTTATAGATGGGTGTTACATTGGCTGACTTCCAATCAGCTGGGACCTCTCCAGTCCACCAGGACTGTTGATGAATGAAGGAGAGCGGCCTGGTGAGCACCCCTGCCAGTTCTCTCAGGACACTAGGATGAATCCCATGTGGCCCCACAGATTTGTGGACGTCGACATGGAGGAGTAGGTCCCTGACCGTCTCCTTGTGAATCGTGAGGGGGACATTTTGCTCCTGGTCCCATTCTCTTGGCTTGGGGGCTGGCTTCCCTCAGTACAGGTGTTACTTTTGCTAAAGACTGAGGCAAAGAAGGCATTAAGCATCTCAGCCTTATCCTCAACTTTTGATACTATAATTGTTTCTGGGTCTAGCAGGGGATGGAGGCTCTCTCTGTTCTTTCTTTTGTTATTATTGTATTTACAAAAGCTTTTCTTACAATCTTTTACTTTCAAAGACAGATTAATTTCTAACTGGGCCTTAGATCTTCTAATAATCTCCCTACATAACCTAACGATATCCTTATATTCACTATGAGTGGCCTGCCCTCCTTTCTAGAGGCCATAAACTCTCTTTTTTTCCCTGGTCTTTAGCAATATGTCCCTATTCAGCCAACCTGGTCTTCTATGCTGCCGGCTTGTCTTAAGGCACGTCAGGATGGCCTGCTCCTGTGCCTTCAAGATTTCCTCCCTAAGTAGTGTCCAGATATAAACTCACTCTTCAACTAAAAAGCCCACAGGGAAGATTGCTTAATAGCTATTTGCAAAACACCTAGGAGAGGAGCACTGCTGGACCTCATCCTCGCTAACAAGGAGGATCTGGTTGAAGCAGTAAAGGTTGAGGGCTGCCTTGGCTGCAGTGACCATGAAATTGTGGAGTTCAGGATCTCATGTAGCAGAAACAAAATAGCAAGCAGAATTGCAACCCTGGACTTTGCCAAGGCAAACTTTGGATTTTTCAAGCAATTACTCGAGAAAATCCCATGGGCAAGGCTGTTTGAAGGTAAAGGGGCCCAAGATAGTTGGTTAGCGTTCAGGGACTGCTTCTACCGTGCTCAAGATCAGAGCATCCCGACACGTAGGAAGTCAAGGAAGGGAGCCAGGAGACCTGCGTGGCTAAACAGGGATCTGCTGGGTAAGCTCAAGGGCAAGAGGAGAATTTACAGATCTTGGAAGGCGGGGCTGGCCACTTGGGAAGAATATAAGGCTGTTGTCCGAGGATGTAGGGAGGCAACTAGGAAAGCAAAGGCCTCCCTTGAATTGAACCTGGCGAGAGGGGTCAAGGACAACAGGAAGAGCTTTTTCAAATACGTGGCAGATAAAACTAACACCAGAGGCAATGTAGGCCCACTGATGAATGAGGTGGGTGCCTTGGTGACAGAAGATAAAGAGAAGGCAGAGTTACTGAATGCCTTCTTTGCCTCTGTCTACTCTGCCGGAGGCTGTCCTGAGGAGCCCCGTTCCCCTGAGGCCCCACAGGAAGTCATGGCAGTGGAGGAGTTTGCTTTAGTCGATGAGGACTGGGTTAGGGACCAATTAAGCAATCTGGACATCCATAAATCCATGGGTCCAGACGGGATGCATCCACGGGTGCTGAGGGAGCCGGCTGATGTCATTGCTAGACCACTCTCCATCATCTTTGCCAAGTCTTGGGAGACGGGAGAGGTGCCTGAGGACTGGAGGGAAGCAAATGTCACTCCAGTCTTCAAAAAGGGCAAGAAGGAGGACCCGGGTAACTATAGACCGGTCAGCCTCACCACCATCCCTGGGAAAGTGATGGAACGACTTATCCTTGGTGCCATCTCAAGGCATATCAGGGATAAGAGGGTCATTAGAGACAGTCAACATGGCTTCACCAAAGGGAAGTCGTGCTTGACTAACCTCATAGCCTTTTATGAGGATATAACAAGGTGGATAGATGATGGCAGAGCGGTGGATGTGGTCTACCTTGACTTCAGTAAAGCATTTGACACAGTCTCCCACAGCATCCTTGCTGCTAAACTGAGGAAGTGTGGTCTAGACTCTCGGGTAGTGAGGTGGACTGCGAACTGGCTAAGGGGAAGAAGACAAAGAGTTGTGGTCAATGGGGCGGAGTCTGGTTGGAGACCTGTATCCAGTGGAGTGCCTCAAGGGTCGGTACTGGGACCAGTATTATTCAATATATTCATCGATGACTTGGATGAGGGACTAGAGAGTACTTTCAGCAAGTTTGCTGATGACACCAAGCTGGGAGGAGTGGCTGACACACCAGAAGGCTGTGCTGCCATCCAGCGAGACCTGGACAGGCTGGAGGGTTGGGCGGGGAAAAATTTAATGAAATACAACAAGGGTAAATGTAGGGTCTTGCATCTGGGTAGGAACAACCCCAGGTTCCAGTATAAGTTGGGGAATGACTTATTAGAGAGTAGTGCAGGGGAAAGGGACCTGGGAGTCTTGGTGGACAGCAGGATGACCATGAGCCAGCAGTGTGCCCTTGTGGCCAGGAAGGCCGATGGCATCCTGGGGTGTATTAGAAGGGGGGTGGTTAGTAGGTCGAGAGAGGTTCTCCTTCCCCTCTACTCTGCCCTGGTGAGACCCCATCTGGAATACTGTGTCCAGTTCTGGGCCCCTCAGTTCAAGAAAGGCAGGGAACTGCTGGAGAGAGTCCAGCACAGGGCAACTAGGATGATTAAGGGAGTGGAGCATCTCCCTTATGAGGAAAGGCTGAGGGAGCTGGGGCTCTTTAGTTTGGAGAAGAGGAGGCTGAGGGGTGACCTCATTAATGTTTATAAATATATCAAGGGGGAGTGTCACGAGGATGGAGCCAGGCTCTTCTCGGTGACAACCACTGATAGGACAAGGGGTAATGGGCTGAAACTGGAACATAAGAGGTTCCGCTTAAACTCGAGAAGAAACTTCTTCTCAGTGAGGGTGACGGAGCCCTGGAACAGGCTGCCCAGAGAGGTTGTGGAGTCTCCTTCTCTGGAGGCATTCAAGACCTGCCTGGACACGTTCCTGTGTAGCATAGTCTAGGCATTCCTGCTCTGGCAGGGGGATTGGACTTGATGATCTTTCGAGGTCCCTTCCAATCCCTAACATTCTATGATTCTATGATATTAGAGGCTGCAGTCTCAAATCGAGGGGGTATAAATTCATTTTTAGAAAGCCAACAGATGATGCAGGCAAATGAAGTGCTCAATCTGTTCATCTGCTCGCCACCGTGCCATTTTCACCCTTCACTCATGCAGGCTTCGAAGGCGGTGGAAACCCACAGGGAAACTCATCACATCCTCCTCACCACCACTTTCTCACTTCCATGGCTCTTTCTCCCCTCCCCCTTCAGTTCTACACTTATATTGATTGTTTCTATACATTATCTGAAGCAGCTTGGACTTTTTTCATTAAAAGAAATGCTCCTGCTTCCTTCATGCCCACAGGTGAATCCTGCAAAGGATAAGTTCATATATTTTTGCAGGTTGGTGACATTGAGTCACAGAAATGGACTGATCTGATATTGGGTATTTCTGTCAAAATGGGTTCTCCTTTAACATCAGTCAAGATTTGATTATGCATATGCACATGCAAATTTATCCATCCACCAATAGTTCACCCAGAAAGGCTCAAGGGATCTGTATGCTCATTAAACACTGACTCATCTCGGAGATGCAAAGCCCCTGGGTAATCCCTGCGGAGAGAAAGGGCATGCTACAGGCTTTATAAAAAAAAAATAATCACAAATCAAAAAAAACAAACCCAGAAAGCAGAATAATTTTTTCCACCTCCTTTCCTCATGGCGACAATATTTTTGATGCAGTCAGGCTACTGGTAAGGGATTCAGGATCAGGCCTGGAGCTGGCACTGGGGATAGCTATCTCAGGCAGACAGTTGCAGCCCAGAGAGCCCAACTGCCTGTGAAAGGAAAACAACATCTGTCTTATGCTGTTAAGCTGCCTACAACGCATGTGAATTTTTCCCCTGGGATAAGGCAACCTGGCTGTCTTGTCAAGGTATTCATTCATGGTTTACATGTGAGAATGTGGAGGCTAGGGCGGCGGTGGGGAGCTGGGGCTGTGTCGTGGTTTAAGCCTGGATGGTAGCCAGGTACCTACACAGCCGCTCTCTCACTCCCCCTTCACTGCTAGACAGGGGGAGAAAATATTTCCAAGGGTTCAGGGTTTGAGATAAGGACAGGGAGATCACTCTCATTTACTGTCCTGGGCAAAACAGACTCGATTTTGGGGAAATTAATCACAGATCTTAAAAGCAGAACACCTTCCCTCCCATCCCTCCCTTCTTCCCGGGCTTAACACCAATCTTGATTTCTCCACCTCCTCCCCCCGAGCAGTGCAGGGAGACAGGGAATGGGGGTTGCGGTCAGTTCATCCGACGTTGGTTCCACCACTGCTTCTTCACTCCAGGGGAGGACTCTTCACTCTTCCCCAGGGCCATTGTGGGGTCCCTCTCATGGGAGACAAGCTTCACGCTCTCTTCTCCGGCGTGAGTCGTCCCACGAAGGGCAATTCATCACAAACTGCCCAACGGGAGACACCTCACAAGGGGCAGCCCACCCCTCGTGAGTCTGAGGTGCAGTCCTTCAGCGGAAACTGCTCCAGCCTGAGTCCCCCGCAGCGTCCCAAAAGTCCCACCAGCCAACCTGCTCCAGTGTGGGCATTCCCTCTTCCAAGGGCTACAGGTTCCGGCAGCGACTTGCTCTGATGCGGGCTTCCCACGGGCTACAGCCCCCCTTCGGGCATCCACCCACACGGCGTGGAGTCCTCTACACGGTGGACATCTATGTGGTGATCCTCACGGTGGACATCTACACCCTGCCCATGGGCTGCAGGGGGACAGCCCACTTCACCATGGTCATCACTGTGCCCTCAGGGTATAAGAAGCCTTTTGTTCAGTGGGCAGCGACTAGTGGCTGCCCTCTGAACAAAAGGCTTTAAAGGGTAAGTCTTTGTTAAAAGGCAAGTACTTAAAAGGGCTGTAAACTATTCTGTGTATTGCTTTCTGAGAGTCTTTGGATTGTAGAGCCCGTTATGGTTGCAACCAGATCAAAGGTTGCTAGAAAAACTGTGGGCACCCAGCCAGAGGCCCCCCCGCAAGCATGTGGGTGTTCAGGCCTCGGGCTGCAGAGAGTGCCGGAGCCTGGCACTTGCCATGGAGGGTAGTGGAAGTGACGCCTGTGTCCGATGTGACCAGGTGAACAATCTGCTCAGCCTGGTGGCTGAGCTGAAGGAGGAAGTAGAAAGGCTGAGGAGCATTAGGGAGTCGGAGAGAGAGATAGATCGGTGAAGTCAGTTCCTGAATGGCAAGCAGCAAGCTCCACAAAGAGCAAAATATTCCCTCCCTCTGGCCATCAGGCAAAAGGGGGGAACCTAAAGGATAGGGAGGAGTGGAAGCAGGTGCCTGTCAGGAGAGGAAGAAAAATCCTTGCCCGGCCTCCCTCACCTGCCCGGTTGCCCCTGCAGAACAGGTGTGGGGCTCTAGACAATGAGAGCCAGGCAAAGGAAGAGTCAGGTGGGGGTTCACCCATAGAGCTGTCTAGGGTAAATCGCTCGGATACACGCATTAGGACTTCTTCATCTAAGAAAAAAAGGAGGGTAATCGTAATTGGAGACTCCCTCCTGAGGGGAACAGAGGGCCCTATCTGCCGCCCTGATCCGACCCACAGGGAAGTCTGCTGCCTCCCTGGGGCCCGAGTTAAGGATGTTATCAAGAAGCTTCCTGGTCTGGTCAAACCCATGGACTATTACCCGCTTTTGGTTATGCAGATCGGTAATGATGAGATAGTAGAGAGATGCCAGAAGCAATCAAAAGGGACTTTAGGGCGCTGGGGCGGATGCTAGAAGGATCAGGCGCACAGGTTGTGTTTGCCTCTATTCCTTCAATTACGAGGAAAAATAGTGGTAGGTTTGACAAAGTGCAGCAGATTAATACTTGGCTAAAGGGGTGGTGCCAGCGGTCTAGCTTTGGATTTTTTAACCATGGGGGGATCTACAGGGCACCTGGTCTACTGAAACCAGATGGGGTTCAAATGACACAAAGGGGAAAAAGGATCCTTGGTCACGAGCTGGCGGGACTCATAGAGCGTTCTTTAAACTAGATATGAAGGGGGATGGGGTTGGTAGCTGGAACTAATGGAAGTAGGCAGAACTTTAGACTAGGTATGGAAGGGGGTGGGGTAAAAAGCGAAATCACTGAAAAGGAGCCAGTGTGCAATATGCCGGTGCTTGTGGAGGAGGAATATAGTAGCAAGATCAATCAATCTTGTGAATTAGCTAATGATCAAAATGTCACATCAAGTTGCAGACAGAATACAAAGGTTGTCGAGAGGTCAGTTACTGTGGAAACATCTGAGTATCACCAGGAAGGTATTAGGGCTTCTCCCTTACAAAAAGTGACCCGGCTGAGGTGCATCTACACTAATGCATGCAGCATGGGTAACAAACAGGAGGAACTGGAGGCCATTCTGCAGATGGAGAACTATGATGTAGTTGCCATAACAGAAACGTGGTGGGATGACTCACACAATTGGAGTACTGCAGTTGATGGATATCAGCTTTTCAGAAGAGATAGACGCGGTAGGAGAGGTGGTGGGGTGGCCCTCTGTGTTAGGGAGGGATATGAATGCTTAGAAACTAATCAATGTGATGACAGGGTTGAGACCATATGGGTTAAGATGAAAGGAAAAGCCAACAAGACTGACATGATCGTGGGAGTCTGCTACAGACCACCCAACCAGGATGAAGAAATAGATAAGATACTTTATAGGCAACTGGGTGAAGTTGCACGGACTCTACCTCTTGTTCTCATGGAAGATTTTAACTTCCCAGACATCTGCTGGAAATATAATACAGCAGAGAGGGATCAGTCCCGGAGGTTCCTGAAGTGTGTGGGAGATAACTTCCTGACACAGATGGTGACGGAGCCGACGAGGGGAAGTGCACTCCTGGACCTGCTCCTTGTTAATAGAGAAGGTCTTGTGGGGGAGGTAACTGTTAGAGGCTGTCTTGGACAAAGTGATCATGTCATGTTAGAATTCTCCATTTTTGGCAAGGTAAGGAGAGGGGTCAGCAGAATTGCCACCTTGGACTTCCGGAGGGCTGACTTTGGTCTCTTCAGGTCCATGGTTAAGGGAGTTCCTTGGGAGGCTGTTCTGGACGGCATGGGAGCCCAGGAAGGCTGGGCATACTTTAAGGAATTAATTCTAAAGGTGCAGGAACTAACTATACCCAAGTCACGAAAGATGAGCCGACAGGGAAGGAGACCAGTCTGGTTGAACAGAGAGCTTTGGCTGGAACTTAGGAACAAAAGGAGAGTTTATGGCCTATGGAAGAGGGGGCAGGCAAGCTATGAGGATTATAAACAAGAAGTGAAGCTGTGCAGGGAGAAAATTAGAAAGGCCAAAGCCCACCTAGAGCTAAACATGGCTACTGTGGTGAAGAATAACAAGAAAAGTTTCTATAAATACATTAACAGTAAGAGGAGGTCTAGGGAGAATCTCCATCCTTTGTTGGATGCAGAGGGAAACACAGTGACCACGGATATGGAAAAAGCTGAGGTGCTTAATGCCGCCTTTGCTTCAGTCTTCAACACTAAGATCAGCTGTTCTCTGGGCACACAGCCCCCTGAGCTGGAAGAAAGGGATGAGGAACAGAATAGGACCTACATAATCCAGGAGGAATTGGTTATGGATCTGCTTCATAAGCTGAATTCTCATAAATCCATGGGACCTGATGGATTACACCCTAGAGTGCTGAGGGAGCTGGCGGATGTGGTTGCCAAGCCACTCTCCCATCATCTTTCAGCAGTCCTGGCTAACTGGGGATGTCCCAATGGAGTGGAGGCTGGCGAATGTAACGCCCATCTTCAAGAAGGGCAGGAAGGAGGATCCTGGTAGCTACAGACCTGTCAGTCTTACCTCAGTGCCGGGAAAGGTGATGGAACAAATAATCTCAAGAGCCATCACAGAACAATTAAAAGCCAACAGGGAGATCAGGCCCAGTCAGCATGGATTCATGAGGGGCAGATCCTGCTTGACAAATCTAATCTCGTTCTATAACAAGGTGACCTGCTTAGTGGATGAGGGGAAGGCTGTCAATGTAGTGTACCTGGACTTGAGTAAGGCCTTTGACACCGTCCCCCACAACATCCTTATGGCCAAGTTGGCTGCCCATGGTTTGGATGGACACATACTCTGCTGGGTGAAACACTGGCTGGATGGCCGGGCCCAAAGAGTTGTGGTCAACGGAGTTAAATCCCGTTGGCGGCAAGTCACGAGTGGTGTCCCTCAGGGCTTGGTGCTGGGACCACTCCTGTTTAACATCTTCATCAATGATCTTGATGAGGGGATCGAGTGCACCCTCAGCAAGTTTGCAGATGACACCAAGCTGGGAAGGAGTGTCGATCTGCTGGAGGGTAGAAAGGCTCTACAGAGGGACCTGGACAGACTGGATCGATGGGCCCAGGACAACTGCAGGCATTTCAATAGAGCCAAGGGTAGGGTCCTGCATTTTGGTCACGGCAACCCCATGCAACGCTACAGGCTTGGGGAAGGGTGGCTGGAAGGCTGTCTGGTGGAAAAGGACCTGGGCGTTCTGATCGACAGCTGGCTGAATATGAGCCGGCAGTGTGCCCAGGTGGCCAAGAAGGCCAACGGCATCCTGGCTTGTAGTAGAAATTGTGTGACCAGCATAAGTAGGGAGGTGATTGTCCCCCTGTACTCAGCACCGGTGAGGCCACACCTTGAGTATTGTGTTCAGTTTTGGGCACCTCAGTACAGGAGAGATATCGAGGTGTTGGAGCGAGTGTAGAGGAGGGAAACAAAACTGGTGAAGGGCCTGGAGAATAGACCTTATGAGGAGCGATTGAGGGAGCTGGGACTGTTCAGTTTAAGGAAGAGGAGGCTGAGGGGGGACCTCATCATGCTCTACAATTACTTGAAAGGACATTGTAGAGAGGTTGGTGCTGGTCTCTTCTCACAGGTCATTAGGGACAGAACCAGGGTTCAAGTTGCAACAGGGCAAGTTTAGACTGGACATTAGGAAGAAATTCTTCACGGAAAGAGTGGTCAGACACTGGAACAGACTGCCTAGGGAGGTGGTTGAGTCACCATCCCTGGATGTGTTTAAGTGTCGCTTAGATGTGGTGTTGGGTGATATGGCTTAGGGGTGAACTTGTAGTGTAGGGTTAATGGTTGGACTTGATCCCAAGGGTCTTTTCCAACCTTAACTGTTCTATTATTCTATGATTCACCACGGACCCGGGGGACTCTCTACTCCGGCGCCTGGAGCTCATCCTCCCCGCCCCTCCTTCTTCACTGACCTTGGTTTCTGCACAGATTCTCACTCCTCCATCTCTGTGCCAGCTGTTGTGGCACAGTTCTTTTCCCCGTTCTTAAATATGTTTTCACAGAGGCGTTCCTCTCCTATCACTTTACTGATAGGCTCAGCCTTGGCCAGTGGCGGGTCCCTCTTTGGAGCCGGCTGGCATTGGCTCTGTCAAACTTGGGGAGCTTCTAGCAGCTTCTTGCAGAAGCCACCCTGCAGCTCCCCCCCCCCCGCCGCCAAAATCCAGCCAGGCCAACCCAATACAGGCTGTTTTAGACATTTCAATCCATCATGGCAGAGGAGATGACAGCTCCTGGAGAGCCGTGGCTTCACTCACTGACAGATTTTGCAGCTGCCAAACATCTGTCCATTGCAATCAGCAGAGCCAGAGGACAGACCCATGCCATCTCAGCCTTTTTGCCCTAATTAGAACTCCCTGATCCCTCCTCCTGCCCTGAGGAGACTGATAAACGCCATAAACCAGAGCCATCCAGGGTGCCTCTGATCACTGGACTCTGCAGAGAGCTCACCAGACTTTTAATAGCCCAGGTGCCTGCAGCTTGTTTCCCTGGACATACATTAAAATCCCCCTCAGAGACAACAACACAGTAGGAAGTTCACATCAGTCTCAGCAGCATATAGAGAGTAAAGGCTAAAATCATGGGAGCAGCTCCAGCTTCACGTGGCACATGGAGAAGGACCACCACAGGGACTCACACTGTGTTTACAAACAAGCTGGTGCTCTCAGCCACATGTTAACCCTTTGCAAATTATTTGTGAATATATCCTTCCTAAACGAGTTAAATTGACTCACTATTAGGAAATGAGGGGTGATGATGCACCTGGAAAATAATTCAAAAAGAGTTTGGCTTAAAATGATCTCTAAGGTCCTTTCCAGCCTAGGCTATTCTATGATGATTCAAATAAATAAACAAAAACAAACAAACAAAAACAAACCACACAACCAAAAAACCACCACCAAAATAAAAACAACTCACAACTGGCAATAACCAGTGTTTATCAGCATATTTATGTCAGGGTTAGTTGGCTCTACAATACAAAGACTCTCCAGAAAGCTATGCACGGAACAGTTTACAGGCCTTTCAAGTATTTGCCTTTTAACAAAGACTTACCCTTCTAGGCCTTTTGTTCAGTGAACAGGGACTAGTCCCTGCCCTCCCCAAGGCTTCTTATACCCTGAGGGCACAGTTAGCAGCTGATCACCGTGTTTAAAATCGCCGCGCCGCTGAGGGTGGCTCTGCCCACGCTATCTCGGGTGTCCGCCCTGGAGCTGCCGGTGCGGTCTCAGGTGTGGCTGCTGTAGCCGGCTTAAAAAAAAGCCCCCCAAAAGCTTTTTGCCAGCCTTTTTTTTTGCTTAGATTCCTTCCCCAGTGCAGTCTTACCTGCTCTGAAGCTGGGCGTGCATAGCTTTCCGGAGAGTCTTTGTATTGTAGAGCCAACTATGGTTGCCACCAGGTCAATGGTTGTTAGAAAAACTGTGGGCACCCAGACAGAGGCCCCACGTAAGCATGTGGGTGTTCAGGCCTCGGGCTGCAGAGAATGCCGGAGCCTGGCACTGGCCATGGAGGGTAGTGGAAGTGACACTTGTGTCCGATGTGACCAGGTGAGCGATCTGCTCAGCCTGGTGGTTGAACTGAAGGAGGAGGTAGAAAGGCTGAGGAGCATTAGGGAGTTGGAGAGAGAGACAGATCGGTGGAGTCACGTCCTGAATGGCGAGCAGCAAGCTCTGCAAAGAGCTGAATATCCCCCCACCTCTGGCCATCAGGCAAAAGGGGGGGACCTAAAGGATAGGGAAGAGTGGAAGCAGGTGCCTGTCAGGAGAGGAAGGAAAATCCCTGCCCGGCCTCCCTCACCTGCCCGGTTGCTCTCCTTGCTGCTTAAAACTAGAGTATAATAAGCTTGCCTTGCCTTATTTTTTTGAAATAGACAGTAAAATAAGCCAACCCTTCTGTTGGTGCCTGTGTCCTTTTCTGTGGGACTGCCCCCCTCCCTGGGCCAATTAGCAAAATGGGACCCCATGGGGCAATGAGTGCATCGGGAGAGACCCCATGGATGAGGGTCTTGGGGGTACATGGCTTGGACATCTCAGCAAAGCAAAGGAGACCAGGAGGGTGATGATGATGGCTATGAGATTGGAGATGCATCCATCTGAGTGGGACCAGGAGCATCTCAAAATTTCCCATCAGTCCAGGGTGAATAGACTATACCACATTTCTCCCCACCACAGACGAGACACTACCAAGAACCATGCAGTTACGAAAAACAAAACAAAAAAGTCTATTTTATTTCCTCTTTTTTATTTCCACATGTGATCTCTAGGCCCCAAGGATTTTTACTAATTACTAAATTTAATTTATTTTGCTGTCTTCTCAGAGCTAAGACTTTGCATAGCTGGGCCTGTATTGTTTCCATTACAGCCTGCTGCTGTCCACAGAAAATTCAAATTAAATATCAGTCATATATTAAGGTCAGGTATCTCAATTCCATTAACAGGCAGTAAGACTCAGCCTCCCTATAATGAATGCTGCCCACACCTCCTAACGATAGCAGCAGAGGAACCAGGCAGCACCAACACAGAGTGATTGGTGCCCCACCAAGGACCACAAAATTGGTTTTAAGAGTACATTCATCTTCTACAAATCATGGCTTAAGTTTTCCTGACCTGTGACAAATCTGCACAAGCTGCAGTTGAAAGATAGAGCCAAGAAGAGGAAAAAAAAAATCCACCAAAAACATATTAAAAAACAAAAGCAAAAAAAACCCCAGATTTCAGCAGGGTTGTTCTGTCACACTTTCCAGCCCTCACCCCTAGCCATGTGTTTCTGCCCCTCACTTTATGAGCAAGGTTAAAGGTTTTTCATCCTGCTGCCTTCCACAAAGAAGGTACAAAGAATTTAAAGATGCTACAAGGTCCTCCCTGTTGCTGGACTCACAGACATTGGGTCAGGATAAGTCCACCCTAGTCAGACCTACCAGGTGTTAGCCTCCATCTGCTTTCCACAGCCCAACAGTCACCAACACTGGGAATACCATCCGCCTCTCACCCCTTGGGCTCTGCACCTGCCTGGGAAGCAGCTTTGAGGAGATGGTAATTGCACGGCAGAAAAATGAGCAATGCAGGTACCCATCCTATCACCTTCCCACTTGCCCCATGGCCAGTGACCCACCACATCTGCAATTTCTTTTCCTGCTTCTACAATAAAGTGGTATAGCTACTGTCACCCATGGGCAAAGGAAGACATCAGAAAATGCTTTTCACAGAATCATAGAATGGGTTGGAAGGGACCTTAAAGATCATCTAGTTCCAACTCCCCTTACCATAGGCTTTCCCTAGTCAATTAATTAATTAACCCAATTAACCCAAACCCAAGGGTGAAAACAACTCACGTCTATACCAGATTAGTGCAAGCTGCAACTTCTTACATAGACTTAATTTATCAAAGCACCATTTGGGCTTCAAGGCAAGCGTGTTCTCCACTATGTAAACTCAACAACATGGAGAAGAAGCTGAGCTAGGCTGAAGTCAGGAGTTGCTCTGCTGAAGCAAGATGACAATTTTAGTTGTGTGCGACTACCCAAGGTCTAACCAGCTGTGTGCCCAACACCATCATTTCAGAGACATTTTGAAAGTGTAATTGGGGTGAGGGAGAAGAGGATGAAATAGAACTTTAAGGCACTACCACAGTATAAGGAGTCTGGGTTTCAGGCTGTAAGTTGTCACATTATCATTGCAGAGACATTTGGCAAGTTTATAGCTCTTTTACTCTGTAAAATTCATCCTTCCTAAAAGGAAAACATTTATTCCACTCAAGTACAAATAAAAGTTAAATATAGGCAAATCTGTTTAATAATGTAGTTATGCCTATTAAAGGAACTGTAAAACTAGCATCAAAGAATTTGACATTAATTCCCTCTCAGCGACTCCAGATCTGATTTACTTTGACAAATCTCCCATTACTGAGAAGTGGCCTCAAGTCTCCATGGCCCTGTATCAGCTGGCATCACAAAAAGTTGCTGTCAGACTCAAAAAAATCAGCTACACAGGGAAAGGAAACCTATCAATCAGAGCAGCTAGATAAGGAAGTCATACAGTTAGTGTCAGTAGCCAGGTTTTCCCCCAGATCATTATTTTTTAAGCAAATTTCATAAGAGGAAATGGAGCCTGAGTCACTCTTCCCACTACTGCAGTGAGTGACTGGGAAAAATGCCTTCCCATGGATTAAAACCAAATAATGTTTAAACTGTTCTTAAATATATATATATGTACCTGTGACACTAAGAAAGAAATGAGGGGTTGACTTCTCATCCAAAAATCTCAGCTTTTTCAGCTTTCTATTTAATTTCTAAAGTTATTTCCTGAAGAAACAGAGATATCTGACCAAGATTTTTTAGCTAAATACAAGTCTTCAGACATCTCCTGTAATACATTTCCTAAAGAGTGACCACAGAAAGGAAGATTAAAACCAGAAGTCCTATTTTCTACATTTACATTTTCCCGGAAATTTTACCTACAAAAGAGCAGAATCATCTTCATTTTCTTTATTCCCTGAAATTTACACCCAGTGGCCTGTGAGATGGGCATTGGTGCATTGTACAGATGGAGAAATGAAGGTGGGAGACCAAAAGCTCTTAATCTTAGGGAAGACCAGAGGGTTCAAGTGGGGATCTGTGGAGCTGGAGGTCAGCATGTTGTGCCCACTACCCACCCGGACCCACACACACCCTTTGAGTAAGCAGGAGCACGTCCAGCACTTCAGGGAGAGCCAGGTTTTGCTCCAGGTATTGGACACAGGCCAGCTGCTTGGCCTTGAATTAGACCCATGGTGGTTTGGGATCTTCCCCATGCAGATGTAGCCATAGAAGTGGATCTCTCTGCCCAAAGAAAGTCCCTTTATTTGGATGAGATAACCATGGTGCAGAAGGGAAACGTTCAATATTGACTTTTATGACAGAGTAGAGCACATCTGCACCCCTGTCCATGCCATCTGACTGCCCATCCAGACCTAAAAGTGGGTGTACCTCCAGGAGCTGCTGACCAGACAGCAGGCACCACCAAGGTGCTGTCATCTCCACTCATGAATATATCCCAGACTTGGCTAGGCAAGACTCTGAACTGGAGACCTCCAAAGGTCCCTTCCCAGCTGAATTATTCTGCAACTCTATCAGTCAGTGGAAGATGTTCTCCCCACCCCAAGAGCATCTCTCCTGAGGCAGATGGGTATGTGCCTCTGCGGATACCCTACATTTTACAGCTAGCTGTGCCAGCAGCACTGCATTGCAAAAATTAAGAGACTTGTCCTTGAGCTCTTTTCTAAACAAGTACATAACTTTTGCTTGCTAATAATGAAAAGAGACCCTGACCAGCTGAGTACAGCTCATGTTGGGAGTTTGCTCGTGAGAATGGACAGATAAGACGCTTCTTGTACACGAGATGTGCATGGGAGTGAATGGGAGAGTATGATCAAAACAGACCTGGGAACGTCTCTTCTCCCCGTGTGATAAGAGAGTGATTGAAGGAGTATGTGAGCTGATAACAAGCCTGGCTGCATAGTCTGGTGTCCTGTTTGTAACCCATAAATAGTGCTTCTTGCTAATAAACTTTATCTTAGCTTCTCTCAAGAGCCGAGTCCGTGCCTTTCAGCCTGCCACACACCTCCACATTACAGCTCTGAAAGCACGATCAACACTGAACGGGGGGGAAGTCTCCCCTACCCTTGCTGTGCTTGTAAGTGCACACATATGTGGAAAGAGCTCTAAACTAGATATGAAGGGGGAAGGGGAGATAAATGGGCCTGTTAGGAATAAGCCCAAAGGAAGCATGCCAGGGCTTGTAGGATGGTGGACTAGCGAGGCCTCTTGCTCTGCCATTTCATTTGAGGGGAGGGATAGATGTTTAGAAATCATGGGAGCACCTGAGAAGGGTCTGGTAGGAAATAGGGCCCACACTCACAAGAAGGAGTTGGAATCATTAGCCATCTGAAGTGCATCTATACCAACACACACAGTATGAGCAACAAACAGGGGGAGCTTGAAGCCATGATGCACCAGGAAAACTAGGACATAGTGGCTATTACAGAAATGTGGTGGGATGCCTCACACGACTGGAGTGCCACAGTTGATGGCTACAAGCTCTTCAGGAGGGATAGACAGGGAAGGAGAGGTGGTGGAGTGGCCCTGTATGTTAGGAAATGCTACAAAAGCTCAGAAATCAAGTATAGTGATGATTGGGTCGAGAGTGTTTGGATTAGGTTAAGGGCCAATAAAGCTGATATTGCTGTGGGAGTCTGCTATAGACCTCCCAATCAGAGCAGTGAGATGCATGAAACTTTCTGTAAGCAACTGGGAGAAATCTCATGGTCACTTGCTATTGTTCTTGTGGGGGGACTTCAACTTCCCAGGTATCTGCTGGGAATACAACACAGCAGAGAGGGAACAGTCTGGGTGGTTCCTGGAATGTGTGGAGGATAACTTCCTCACGCAGCTGGTAAGTGAACCAACCAGGGAAGGCGCCCTGCTGGACCTTCCGTTTGTGAACAGAGAAGGTCTTGTGGAGGATGTGGCAGTTGGAGGCCATCTAGGGAACAGTGACCATGAAATGCTTAAGTTCTCTGTTCTTAGAAATGTAAGGAGCGGGGACAGTAAAACTGTCACTTGGGACTTCAGAAGGGCAGACTTTGATTTGTTTGGGAGGTTACTTGATAGAATTCCTTGGGAGTCAGTTTTGAAAGGTATAGGAGTCCAGGAAGGCTGGACACTCTTTAAGAAGAAAATCTTAAAGGCACAGGAGCAGGCCATCCCCCTGTGCCTTAAGATGAGCCAGTGACATAGAAGACTGGCCTGGCTGAATAGGGAAATTTGGCTGAAAATAAAGGAAAAAAAGAGAGTTTATGGCCTCTGGAAGAAGGGGCAGGCCACTCACAATGAGTACAAGGATAATGTTAGGTTATGCAGGGAGATAATTAGAAGGTCCAAAGCCCAAATAGAAATTAATCTGGCTTTCAAAGTAAAGGACAGCAAGAAAACCTCTATAAAAATATAAACAAAAGAAAGACCAAGGAGACCCCCCAACCTCTGCTAGACCCAGGAGGAAATATAGCGACAAAGGATGAGGATAAGGCTGAGGGGCTTAATGCCTTCTTTGCCTCAGTCTTTAGCAAAAGTAACACCTGTATTGAGGGAAGCCAGCCCCCAAGCCAAGAGATGAGAGACAGGAGCAAAACGTCTCCCCCACAATCCAGGAGGAGATTGGTCAGTGATCCGCTGCTCCACATCGATGTCCACAAATCTATGGGGCCAGGTAGGGTACATCCTGGAGAGCTGAGAGAGCTGGCAGGGGTTTTCACGAAACCAGTGTCCATCATTTATCAGCAGTCCTGGAAGACTGGGGAGGTCCTCGTGGATTGGAAATCAGCTAGTATAACACCCATCTATAAGAAGGGAAAGAAGGATGATCTGGGAAACTACAAGCCTGTTAGCTTGACTTCAGTGCCTGAATGGCACCTCCAACCACTGCATAGTGATGGTCTAGCCTCCAAAATCCTTTAGGTTAATTAAATCAAGAGATCCAGGGAAATTGCAGAAGCAACATGGGTGCAAGCCCCCATGATAAGGGCTGCTCTTGGACTGGGAGGGTGAGCTCACAGGCTCAGGATAAGACCTTATAGCACTGTACAGGAAATTTGCTAACCTTGTATTCACTGCATCCCATAGACTCATGTTCTGGGTGCATTTCTGCTCTCTTCAGAGATAATATTGGTTGGGGTTTTTTTTGCACCCTAGCAATTGTGAAATGTTTTTTTTTCTGTATATTGTCAGTTGGAAGAGGTGTCAACTGCTGAACAGCTTCTGCCTTGCGGGGTGAAGAAGGGCACTTTTTGGTATGTTTTTCAGATGGTCTCAAAAAACACACGAGGGGGAATGTACAGTATATTTGCTTCCCTGGGTGGCAGGTACCACACATGCTGCAGTATTGTCCTCTGTGAGGTCAAACAGCTGATTTTAGTGGCACATTTCTGTTGATGCTAGGAGAAACAAAACTTGGACCTGTACTTCAAAAAAGTTCTGGCTTTGGGGCTCATTCGCCAGAGAGCCAGCAAAGAAGAAAGGCCAGACTGCAAAACATCCCCCATCCAACCTGATGTGCTGTTCCCAGAAACAGTGAAATACTCCACCGGTTGCCCAAACCTGACCCCCTAAATCACTGCCACTTGCTCTGGAGCTATGAGGACATGTCAGGTGGGGTCTCACACCTCTGGACTTAAGCTGCAGATAAATCCAGCAGGAAAACCCAGCTAGTGATTACAGCCCCCTTTGAAACACAGGATGGGAGGAAAATCAATGCATGCAAAATAGAGATGGATAGGACCAATGCAGAATAACCCCCACAAAACGGCCTCCTCTTTTTTTTTTTTTTTTTTTTTTTTTTTTTTTTTTTTAAGGTAGGTTTCAAATGCTGCTCTGATCTCTCCCTAGCAGGGAGATTTAAAGCAGATCAGAAACCATGCTCCAAAATGCATTTCCCCTTTTTGATGACAGGAGGAGAGGGGAATGTAAATCTTTGCTGGAAATTCCTATGGACAAGGGATATAAGGTGTGTGGAGAGGAGGAGGCTGGCACCAACACTGCCGATCCTCACCCAAAAGGAAGGAGAGGATGTTGGGGTATGGACATATGGGAGGACTCAGCTCCTGTCTGAGAGTCTGCAGCATAGCATGGGTTGATGCTGAGCGGATGCAGATTTAAGACCAGGTGGGGGTCAGGAGGTAATTTTGCTTAAACAGGGACAAGAGACACCTGAGAGCATTAACTCTTCACATTAACCCCTTCTCTGGAGAAGGGTTAAGGTTGCATTTGGATTTCAGACCCACCAGGTCTTGGCAGTGTTCGAGTGGAGGGTTTCAGTTTGGGCTGTTGCAGAATTAACAGGCTCCATGAGCAATGCAGTGCAACAGTCGAGATCCAGCCAGGTTCTTGCAACATCTAGCTGGGGGTTTTTTCCTCAGTGATTTTGGCTTTTTGCCTGTTTCTGGACATCTCGTGTATAATTACTGGTGGGAATGAGCTGCTGCAAGCTCTCCCCCAGCTGGTAATTAGAAGTTAACAGTGTTTTAAGGCAGGTGTTGAACAGTTCCAAACATCTGGGGAGGGCTTTGGACACCGTGAAAGCAAGGAAACAATGGAAATACAAGTATTGAATATACCTTTCCAAACAATGGGCTGCAGCGTATAGCTACCTGTCAAAGTTGAAGGCATCTGCGTGCACAAGTCAGCATGTTTTCATGTTCCCAAGGGCAGGAACAGGATTTGTTCCAAGTGCTTCCCTATTGCTCTCTGCAGGCAGAGCCAAGTAACAGACCTCTGTCATGTTAAGATGATTTTTTTTTGTTGTTAAGTTGAGGATTAATTCCTTCCCCTGGTTAATTTTTCTATTTATTGCTTGGGGACCAATTCATGTGGATATAATACCCTGCTAGTATGGTATTAACCACAAAAAGATGAGGTCTTGTGCATCCTTTGACCAAAGGGACTCCTGGCACCCTCCAACTCCCTTTTCAACTTTTTTTGTGAATTGCACTGACATTCATGTCGAGGGTTCAGGCTGGGCTGGCCACTGAATGCTGACAGATGCTCTCTAACCCCTCTCCTTGTCCAATAGGAAGGGAAAGGGAATGAGAAAGAGAGACATGCAGATAGGAAAAGAGAAATAAAACAGCTTTAATAAAACAACAATAAAATAAATAATGAAATATATACATACACAAAACTGATATCGAACCTGACTACCCCCTAATAGCAGTCCCCACTGATGCTACAGAGCAGATGGCACCAGGGGAGCCCCAGGCTCAGCGACAGAGGGGAGCTGGGTACAGGAGCTGGATTCAGGAACTCAGGATCCGGATCAAAGGCAGAAGAATGGACGGAGTCCTCCCTGGATGCCGGCCATTGAAGAAGAGAGCTTAACCCCTGTGATCCCTCAGTTTTATACCGAATATGACGTATATGGGATGGAATACTCTCGTTGGTCACTTGTCCTGCCTGTTACTCACTGGAGGTGCAACCTTTTACTTCCTTGTGACCCCTTTTACTACCCAGCACCCCCAGTGTGGCACACAAGAGCCAGCAGTGGCCTTGGTCACTGTAGGAATAAGTATCAGCAAGAGCCTTTCTGCATCCCAGTCCCAGGCCATAACTGTAAACATCAGGTGTTATCACTGCCAGTAGCACACAGTGTCTGCAAAAATATGCTACTAACTTCAGAAAGTGCAGCCTTTTAGATGAGACTGAACTGAAAAGTAAAGATCACTCAACAGAAGGGGTTCTGTTTAGCTCAAATCAGGACAAGTCAAAACTCTGGAGAAGAGCCATTGAGCACAGGTTCCTGCCAATAAACCCAGAAATGCTCCCATGCTGTTTGCCTTCCCCACTGTATGGCATGTAAAATGGTCTTGGGTTATACATAGGAGCTGGTTGGCATGAAGGCAGTGGAGAAGGGATGGGTAAGCCAATTGGGGTGCATGGCTAATTGGCAAAGCCCCAAGAGTTGCCTTGAAGTTCAGGTACTGGCCAAACCCTCTCTGCCCTTGGTAGCCCTGGGGTTTTGCTCGGGCATCAAAGCCCTGCAAATGTTGGTGAGCCCAAAAATGTTAGTGAGATCTGAGATATGACCACTGCTTTTAGCCTGGGCTTTGAGGGCGAGCAATTCCTGTCAACAATTCACTCCTCATCCTTTCCAATACCTTCAGACCAAAAAGAAATGAGACAAGTGATAAAAAATTCACAGAGGGGTTTTGCAACATCTCCAAAACCACGGTTCTTCCAGTGACTTTTCCTGGTAGACGCACAGAGCTGGGCCCAAAACCCATGATAAATGGGGTGGTTTAGGGAGGAAGAGCGAGGCTGGATGGGAAACACCGTGTCAGGCTGCCAGGGCCACCTGGTCCTCCAGGCATGTGAGAGCCTGTGAGGGGAGGAGTGAAATTGGGACCATGAAATCTCAGAAAACCTTTTCTTTCAGCACAGTTTAGCTTTTTTTTGTTGTTGTTGATGTGATGATCCAAAAATCATAAATATGCTGTGCATGAGAATAAAGCTATAATTTAAACATAGGGCAAAGTATAAAAGTAAAAAGATGGATTTAAGTGTAGTAACTGCTGAAGTGTTTCTCCTTCCTCCTTGGAAAATATTGATTAATTCAACATGTTCCTGTGAAATATCATCTTCAACAAAACTTGAGGGTTTTTTTCCCCCTGAAGCTAGTGGAAAAGAGTTGCTGGAAAAAAAAACCCCTGATCCAGTGCTGTATAAATAGCCGTCTCTCTCTGGTGATGGGTTCAGGCTGCCTGGCTGTATCCCATCACTAGCTCTTGCTGCTCCCCATCCCCACTGCTCAGCATCATAGAATCATAGAATCATAGAATCATAGAATGTTAGGGATTGGAAGGGACCTCGAAAGATCATCAAGTCCAATCCCCCTGCCAGAGCAGGAATGCCTAGACTATGCTACACAGGAACGTGTCCAGGCAGGTCTTGAATGCCTCCAGAGAAGGAGACTCCACAACCTCTCTGGGCAACCTGTTCCAGGGCTCCGTCACCCTCACTGAGAAGAAGTTTCTTCTCGAGTTTAAGCGGAACCTCTTATGTTCCAGTTTCAGCCCATTACCCCTTGTCCTATCAGTGGTTGTCACCGAGAAGAGCCTGGCTCCATCCTTGTGACACTCCCCCTTGATATATTTGTAAACATTAATGAGGTCACCCCTCAGTCTCCTCTTCTCCAAACTAAAGAGCCCCAGCTCCTTCAGTCTTTTCTCATAACGGAGATGCTCCACTCCCTTAATCATCCTAGTTGCCCTGTGCTGGACTCTCTCCAGCACTTCCCTGTCTTTCTTGAACTGAGGGGCCCAGAACTGGACACAGTATTCCAGATGGGGTCTCACCAGGGCAGAGTAGAGGGGAAGGAGAACCTCTCTCGACCTACTAACCACCCCCCTTCTAATACACCCCAGGATGCCATCGGCCTTCCTGGCCACAAGGGCACAGTGCTGGCTCATGGTCATCCTGCTGTCCACCAAGACTCCCAGGTCCCTTTCCCCTACACTGCTCTCTAATAAGTCATTCCCCAACTTATACTGGAACCTGGGGTTGTTCCTACCCAGATGCAAGACCCTACATTTACCCTTGTTGTATTTCATTAAATTTTTCCCCGCCCAACCCTCCAGCCTGTCCAGGTCTCGCTGGATGGCAGCACAGCCTTCTGGTGTGTCAGCTACTTCTCCCAGCTTGGTGTCATCAGCAAACTTGCTGATAGTACTCTCTAGTCCCTCATCCAAGTCATCGATGAATATATTGAATAATACTGGTCCCAGTACCGACCCTTGAGGCACTCCACTGGATACAGGTCTCCAACCAGACTCTGCCCCATTGACCACAACTCTTTGTCTTCTTCCCCTTAGCCAGTTCGCAGTCCACCTCACTACCCGAGAGTCTAGACCACACTTCTGCAGTTTAGCAGCAAGGATGCTGTGGGAGACTGTGTCAAATGCTTTACTGAAGTCAAGGTAGACCACATCCACCGCTCTGCCATCATCCATCCACCTTGTTATATCCTCATAAAAGGCTATGAGGTTAGTCAAGCACGACTTCCCTTTGGTGAAGCCATGTTGACTGTCTCTAATGACCCTCTTATCCCTGATATGCCTTGAGATGGCACCAAGGATAAGTCGTTCCATCACTTTCCCAGGGATGGTGGTGAGGCTGACCGGTCTATAGTTACCCGGGTCCTCCTTCTTGCCCTTTTTGAAGACTGGAGTGACATTTGCTTCCCTCCAGTCCTCAGGCACCTCTCCCGTCTCCCAAGACTTGGCAAAGATGATGGAGAGTGGTCTAGCAATGACATCAGCCAGCTCCCTCAGCACCCGTGGATGCATCCCGTCTGGACCCATGGATTTATGGATGTCCAGATTGCTTAATTGGTCCCTAACCCAGTCCTCATCGACTAAAGCAAACTCCTCCACTGCCCTGACTTCCTGTGGGGCCTCAGGGGAACGGGGCTCCTCAGGACAGCCTCCGGCAGAGTAGACAGAGGCAAAGAAGGCATTCAGTAACTCTGCCTTCTCTGTATCTTCTGTCACCAAGGCACCCACCTCATTCATCAGTGGGCCTACATTGCCTCTGGTGTTAGTTTTATCTGCCACGTATTTGAAAAAGCTCTTCCTGTTGTCCTTGACCCCTCTTGCCAGGTTCAATTCAAGGGAGGCCTTTGCTTTCCTAGTTGCCTCCCTACATCCTTGGACAACAGCCTTACATTCTTCCCAAGTGGCCAGCCCTGCCTTCCAAGGTCTGTATATTCTCCTCTTGCCCTTGAGCTTACCCAACAGATCCCTGTTTAGCCACGCAGGTCTCCTGGCTCCCTTCCTTGACTTCCTACGTGTCGGGATGCTCTGATCTTGAGCATGGTAGAAGCAGTCCCTGAACGCTGACCAACTATCTTGGGCCCCTTTACCTTCAAACAGCCTTGCCCATGGGATTTTCTCGAGTAATTGCTTGAAAAATCCAAAGTTTGCCTTGGCAAAGTCCAGGGTTGCAATTCTGCTTGCTATTTTGTTTCTGCTACATGAGATCCTGAACTCCACAATTTCATGGTCACTGCAGCCAAGGCAGCCCTCAACCTTTACTGCTTCAACCAGATCCTCCTTGTTAGCGAGGATGAGGTCCAGCAGTGCTCCTCTCCTAGTTGGCTCCTCCACCATTTGCATCAGAAAATTATCATCGATGCACTGGAGGAACCTCCTGGACTGTGGCTGGCTGGCTGAGTTGTCCTTCCAGCAAACATCAGGGAAGTTAAAATCCCCCATGACAACCAGGGCCTGTGATTGTGAGACCGCTCTCAGCTGCCTGTAGAAGGCCTCATCAACTTCCTCACCCTGATCTGGTGGCCTGTAATAGACACCCACAACAGTATCTCTCCTGCCAGCCTGCCCCTTAATTCTAACCCATACACTCTCAACTTGCTCCTCATCCATGCCTGGATGGTGTTCAAGACATTGTAGTTGCTCTTTCATGTAAAGAGCGACTCCACCACCTCGCCTGGCTGGCCTGTCTTTCCTGAAAAGGACATAGCCACCCATGACCACATTCCAGTCATGTGAGCTGTCCCACCATGTCTCTGTAATTGCCACCAGATCATAATCTCCTGCCCGAACCCAGGTTTCCAGCTCCTCCTGCTTATTCCCCATGCTGTGTGCATTGGTGTATAAGCATTTCAGGGAGCAAGCTGAGCACACTGATCTCACCATAGGGGGATGGGAGGCCACCCGGTCCTCAGAATTTCTAGAGCACTGCCCCGCTGCAATCCCAGCTATAACCCCATCCCCCTTCATATCTAGTTTAAAGAACGCTCTATGAGTCCTGCCAGCTCATGACCAAGGATCCTTTTTTCCCTTTGTGTCATTTGAACCCCAGCTTGTTTCAGTAGATCAGGTGCCCTGTAGATCTCCCCATGGTTAAAAAATCCAAAGCTAGACCGCTGGCACCACCCCTTTAGCCAAGTATTAATCTGCTGCACTTTGTCAAACCTACCACTATTTTTCCTCGTAATTGAAGGAATAGAGGCAAACACAACCTGTGCGCCTGATCCTTCTAGCATCCGCCCCAGTGCCCTAAAGTCCCTTTTGATTGCTTCTGGCCGTCTCTCTACTATCTCATCATTACCGATCTGCATAACCAAAAGCGGGTAATAGTCCGTGGGTTTGACCAGACCAGGAAGCTTCTTGCTAACATCCTTAACTCGGGCCCCAGGGAGGCAGCAGACTTCCCTGTGGGTCGGATCAGGGCGGCAGACGGGGCCCTCTGTTCCCCTCAGGAGGGAGTCTCCAATTACGATTACCCTCCTTTTTTTCTTAGATGAAGAAGTCCTAATGCGTGTATCCGAGTGACTCACCCTAGACAGCCCTATGGGTGAACCCTCCACTGACTCTTCCTTGGCCTGGCTCTCATTGTCTAGAGCCCCATACCTGTTTTGCAGGGGCAACCGGGCAGGTGAGGGAGGCCGGGCAGGGATTTTCCTTCCTCTCCTGGCAGGCACCTGCTTCCACTCTTCCCTATCCTTTAGGTCCCCCCCTTTTGCCTGATGGCCAGAGGTGGGGGGATATTCAGCTCTTTGCAGAGCTTGCTGCTCGCCATTCAGGACGTGACTCCACCGATCTGTCTCTCTCTCCAACTCCCTAATGCTCCTCAGCCTTTCTACCTCCTCCTTCAGTTCAACCACCAGGCTGAGCAGATCGCTCACCTGGTCACATCGGACACAAGTGTCACTTCCACTACCCTCCATGGCCAGTGCCAGGCTCCGGCATTCTCTGCAGCCCGAGGCCTGAACACCCACATGCTTACGTGGGGCCTCTGTCTGGGTGCCCACAGTTTTTCTAACAACCATTGACCTGGTGGCAACCATAGTTGGCTCTACAATACAAAGACTCTCCGGAAAGCTATGCACGCCCAGCTTCAGAGCAGGTAAGACTGCACTGGGGAAGGAATCTAAGCAAAAAAAAAGGCTGGCAAAAAGCTTTTGGGGGCTTTTTTTTAAGCCGGCTACAGCAGCCACACCTGAGACCGCACCGGCAGCTCCAGGGCGGACACCCGAGATAGCGTGGGCAGAGCCACCCTCAGCGGCGCGGCGATTTTAAACACGGTGATCAGCTGCTAACTGTGCCCTCAGGGTATAAGAAGCCTTGGGGAGGGCAGGGACTAGTCCCTGTTCACTGAACAAAAGGCCTAGAAGGGTAAGTCTTTGTTAAAAGGCAAATACTTGAAAGGCCTGTAAACTGTTCCGTGCATAGCTTTCTGGAGAGTCTTTGTATTGTAGAGCCAACTAACCCTGACATAAATATGCTGATAAACACTGGTTATTGCCAGTTGTGAGTTGTTTTTATTTTGGTGGTGGTTTTTTGGTTGTGTGGTTTGTTTTTGTTTGTTTGTTTTTGTTTATTTATTTGAATCATCATAGAATAGCCTAGGCTGGAAAGGACCTTAGAGATCATTTTAAGCCAAACTCTTTTTGAATTATTTTCCAGGTGCATCATCACCCCTCATTTCCTAATAGTGAGTCAATTTAACTCGTTTAGGAAGGATATATTCACAAATAATTTGCAAAGGGTTAACATGTGGCTGAGAGCACCAGCTTGTTTGTAAACACAGTGTGAGTCCCTGTGGTGGTCCTTCTCCATGTGCCACGTGAAGCTGGAGCTGCTCCCATGATTTTAGCCTTTACTCTCTATATGCTGCTGAGACTGATGTGAACTTCCTACTGTGTTGTTGTCTCTGAGGGGGATTTTAATGTATGTCCAGGGAAACAAGCTGCAGGCACCTGGGCTATTAAAAGTCTGGTGAGCTCTCTGCAGAGTCCAGTGATCAGAGGCACCCTGGATGGCTCTGGTTTATGGCGTTTATCAGTCTCCTCAGGGCAGGAGGAGGGATCAGGGAGTTCTAATTAGGGCAAAAAGGCTGAGATGGCATGGGTCTGTCCTCTGGCTCTGCTGATTGCAATGGACAGATGTTTGGCAGCTGCAAAATCTGTCAGTGAGTGAAGCCACGGCTCTCCAGGAGCTGTCATCTCCTCTGCCATGATGGGATTGAAATGTCTAAACAGCCTGTATTGGGTTGGCCTGGCTGGATTTTGGCGGCGGGGGGGGGGGGAGCTGCAGGGTGGCTTCTGCAAGAAGCTGCTAGAAGCTCCCCAAGTTTGACAGAGCCAATGCCAGCCGGCTCCAAAGAGGGACCCGCCACTGGCCAAGGCTGAGCCTATCAGTAAAGTGATAGGAGAGGAACGCCTCTGTGAAAACATATTTAAGAACGGGGAAAAGAACTGTGCCACAACAGCTGGCACAGAGATGGAGGAGTGAGAATCTGTGCAGAAACCAAGGTCAGTGAAGAAGGAGGGGCGGGGAGGATGAGCTCCAGGCGCCGGAGTAGAGAGTCCCCCGGGTCCGTGGTGAATCATAGAATAATAGAACAGTTAAGGTTGGAAAAGACCCTTGGGATCAAGTCCAACCATTAACCCTACACTACAAGTTCACCCCTAAGCCATATCACCCAACACCACATCTAAGCGACACTTAAACACATCCAGGGATGGTGACTCAACCACCTCCCTAGGCAGTCTGTTCCAGTGTCTGACCACTCTTTCCGTGAAGAATTTCTTCCTAATGTCCAGTCTAAACTTGCCCTGTTGCAACTTGAACCCTGGTTCTGTCCCTAATGACCTGTGAGAAGAGACCAGCACCAACCTCTCTACAATGTCCTTTCAAGTAATTGTAGAGCATGATGAGGTCCCCCCTCAGCCTCCTCTTCCTTAAACTGAACAGTCCCAGCTCCCTCAATCGCTCCTCATAAGGTCTATTCTCCAGGCCCTTCACCAGTTTTGTTGCCCTCCTCTACACTCGCTCCAACACCTCGATATCTCTCCTGTACTGAGGTGCCCAAAACTGAACACAATACTCAAGGTGTGGCCTCACCGGTGCTGAGTACAGGGGGACAATCACCTCCCTACTTATGCTGGTCACACAATTTCTACTACAAGCCAGGATGCCGTTGGCCTTCTTGGCCACCTGGGCACACTGCCGGCTCATATTCAGCCAGCTGTCGATCAGAACGCCCAGGTCCTTTTCCACCAGACAGCCTTCCAGCCACCCTTCCCCAAGCCTGTAGCGTTGCATGGGGTTGCCGTGACCAAAATGCAGGACCCTACCCTTGGCTCTATTGAAATGCCTGCAGTTGTCCTGGGCCCATCGATCCAGTCTGTCCAGGTCCCTCTGTAGAGCCTTTCTACCCTCCAGCAGATCGACACTCCCTCCCAGCTTGGTGTCATCTGCAAACTTGCTGAGGGTGCACTCGATCCCCTCATCTAGATCATTGATGAAGATGTTAAACAGGAGTGGTCCCAGCACCAAGCCCTGAGGGACACCACTCGTGACTTGCCGCCAACGGGATTTAACTCCGTTGACCACAACTCTTTGGGCCCGGCCATCCAGCCAGTGTTTCACCCAGCAGAGTATGTGTCCATCCAAACCATGGGCAGCCAACTTGGCCATAAGGATGTTGTGGGGGACGGTGTCAAAGGCCTTACTCAAGTCCAGGTACACTACATTGACAGCCTTCCCCTCATCCACTAAGCAGGTCACCTTGTTATAGAACGAGATTAGATTTGTCAAGCAGGATCTGCCCCTCATGAATCCATGCTGACTGGGCCTGATCTCCCTGTTGGCTTTTAATTGTTCTGTGATGGCTCTTGAGATTATTTGTTCCATCACCTTTCCCGGCACTGAGGTAAGACTGACAGGTCTGTAGCTTCCAGGATCCTCCTTCCTGCCCTTCTTGAAGATGGGCGTTACATTCGCCAGCCTCCACTCCATTGGGACATCCCCAGTTAACCAGGACTGCTGAAAGATGATGGAGAGTGGCTTGGCAACCACATCCGCCAGCTCCCTCAGCACTCTAGGGTGTAATCCATCAGGTCCCATGGATTTATGAGGATTCAGCTTCTGAAGCAGATCCATAACCAATTCCTCCTGGATTATGTAGGTCCTATTCTGTTCCTCATCCCTTTCTTCCAGCTCAGGGGGCTGTGTGCCCAGAGAACAGCTGATCTTAGTGTTGAAGACTGAAGCAAAGGCGGCATTAAGCACCTCAGCTTTTTCCATATCCGTGGTCACTGTGTTTCCCTCTGCATCCAACAAGGGATGGAGATTCTCCCTAGACCTCCTCTTACTGTTAATGTATTTATAGAAACTTTTCTTGTTATTCTTCACCACAGTGGCCATGTTTAGCTCTAGGTGGGCTTTGGCCTTTCTAATTTTCTCCCTGCACAGCTTCACTTCTTGTTTATAATCCTCATAGCTTGCCTGCCCCCTCTTCCATAGGCCATAAACTCTCCTTTTGTTCCTAAGTTCCAGCCAAAGCTCTCTGTTCAGCCAGGCTGGTCTCCTTCCCTGTCGGCTCATCTTTCGTGACTTGGGTATAGTCACCTCCTGCACCTTTAAAATTAATTCCTTAAAGTATGCCCAGCCTTCCTGGGCTCCCATGCCCTCCAGAACAGCCTCCCAAGGAACTCCCTTAACCATGGACCTGAAGAGACCAAAGTCAGCCCTCCGGAAGTCCAAGGTGGCAATTCTGCTGAGCCCTCTCCTTACCTCGCCAAAAATGGAGAATTCTAACATGACATGATCACTTTGTCCAAGACAGCCTCTAACAGTTACCTCCCCCACAAGACCTTCTCTATTAACAAGGAGCAGGTCCAGGAGTGCACTTCCCCTCGTCGGCTCCGTCACCATCTGTGTCAGGAAGTTATCTCCCACACACTTCAGGAACCTCCGGGACTGATCCCTCTCTGCTGTATTATATTTCCAGCAGATGTCTGGGAAGTTAAAATCTTCCATGAGAACAAGAGGTAGAGTCCGTGCAACTTCACCCAGTTGCCTATAAAGTATCTTATCTATTTCTTCATCCTGGTTGGGTGGTCTGTAGCAGACTCCCACGATCATGTCAGTCTTGTTGGCTTTTCCTTTCATCTTAACCCATATGGTCTCAACCCTGTCATCACATTGATTAGTTTCTAAGCATTCATATCCCTCCCTAACACAGAGGGCCACCCCACCACCTCTCCTACCGCGTCTATCTCTTCTGAAAAGCTGATATCCATCAACTGCAGTACTCCAATTGTGTGAGTCATCCCACCACGTTTCTGTTATGGCAACTACATCATAGTTCTCCATCTGCAGAATGGCCTCCAGTTCCTCCTGTTTGTTACCCATGCTGCATGCATTAGTGTAGATGCACCTCAGCCGGGTCACTTTTTGTAAGGGAGAAGCCCTAATACCTTCCTGGTGATACTCAGATGTTTCCACAGTAACTGACCTCTCGACAACCTTTGTATTCTGTCTGCAACTTGATGTGACATTTTGATCATTAGCTAATTCACAAGATTGATTGATCTTGCTACTACATTCCTCCTCCACAAGCACCGGCATATTGCACACTGGCTCCTTTTCAGTGATTTCGCTTTTTACCCCACCCCCTTCCATACCTAGTCTAAAGTTCTGCCTACTTCCATTAGTTCCAGCTACCAACCCCATCCCCCTTCATATCTAGTTTAAAGAACGCTCTATGAGTCCCGCCAGCTCGTGACCAAGGATCCTTTTTCCCCTTTGTGTCATTTGAACCCCATCTGGTTTCAGTAGACCAGGTGCCCTGTAGATCCCCCCATGGTTAAAAAATCCAAAGCTAGACCGCTGGCACCACCCCTTTAGCCAAGTATTAATCTGCTGCACTTTGTCAAACCTACCACTATTTTTCCTCGTAATTGAAGGAATAGAGGCAAACACAACCTGTGCGCCTGATCCTTCTAGCATCCGCCCCAGCGCCCTAAAGTCCCTTTTGATTGCTTCTGGCATCTCTCTACTATCTCATCATTACCGATCTGCATAACCAAAAGCGGGTAATAGTCCATGGGTTTGACCAGACCAGGAAGCTTCTTGATAACATCCTTAACTCGGGCCCCAGGGAGGCAGCAGACTTCCCTGTGGGTCGGATCAGGGCGGCAGATAGGACCCTCTGTTCCCCCCAGGAGGGAGTCTCCAATTACAATTACCCTCCTTTTTTTCTTAGATGAAGAAGTCCTAATGCGTGTATCTGAGCGACTTACCGTAGACAGCCCTATGGGTGAACCCCCACCTGAGTCTTCCTTTGCCTGGCTCTCATTGTCTAGAGCCCCATACCTGTTTTGCAGGGGCAACCGGGCAGGTGAGGGAGGCCGGGCAAGGATTTTCCTTCCTCTCCTGACAGGCACCTGCTTCCACTCCTCCCTATCCTTTAGGTTCCCCCCTTTTGCCTGATGGCCAGAGGGAGGGAATATTTTGCTCTTTGTGGAGCTTGCTGCTTGCCATTCAGGAACTGACTTCACCGATCTATCTCTCTCTCCGACTCCCTAATGCTCCTCAGCCTTTCTACTTCCTCCTTCAGCTCAGCCACCAGGCTGAGCAGATTGTTCACCTGGTCACATCGGACACAGGCGTCACTTCCACTACCCTCCATGGCAAGTGCCAGGCTCCGGCACTCTCTGCAGCCCGAGGCCTGAACACCCACATGCTTGCGGGGGGGCCTCTGGCTGGGTGCCCACAGTTTTTCTAGCAACCTTTGATCTGGTTGCAACCATAACGGGCTCTACAATCCAAAGACTCTCAGAAAGCAATACACAGAATAGTTTACAGCCCTTTTAAGTACTTGCCTTTTAACAAAGACTTACCCTTTAAAGCCTTTTGTTCAGTGGGCAGCGACTAGTGGCTGCCCTCCCTAAGGCTTCTTATACCCTGAGGGCACAGTGATGACCATGGTGAAGTGGGCTGTCCCCCTGCAGCCCATGGGCAGGGTGTAGATGTCCACCGTGAGGATCACCACATAGATGTCCACCGTGTAGAGGACTCCACGCCGTGTGGGTGGATGCCCGAAGGGGGCTGTAGCCCGTGGGAAGCCCGCATCAGAGCAAGTCGCTGCCGGAACCTGTAGCCCTTGGAAGAGGGAATGCCCACACTGGAGCAGGTTGGCTGGTGGGACTTTTGGGACGCTGCGGGGGACTCAGGCTGGAGCAGTTTCCGCTGAAGGACTGCACCTCAGACTCACGAGGGGTGGGCTGCCCCTTGTGAGGTGTCTCCCGTTGGGCAGTTTGTGATGAATTGCCCTTCGTGGGACGACTCACGCCGGAGAAGAGAGCGTGAAGCTTGTCTCCCATGAGAGGGACCCCACAATGGCCCTGGGGAAGAGTGAAGAGTCCTCCCCTGGAGTGAAGAAGCAGTGGTGGAACCAACGTCGGATGAACTGACCGCAACCCCCATTCCCTGTCTCCCTGCACTGCTCGGGGGGGAGGAGGTGGAGAAATCAAGATTGGTGTTAAGCCCGGGAAGAAGGGAGGGATGGGAGGGAAGGTGTTCTGCTTTTAAGATCTGTGATTAATTTCCCCAAAATCGAGTCTGTTTTGCCCAGGACAGTAAATGAGAGTGATCTCCCTGTCCTTATCTCAAACCCTGAACCCTTGGAAATATTTTCTCCCCCTGTCTAGCAGTGAAGGGGGAGTGAGAGAGCGGCTGTGTAGGTACCTGGCTACCATCCAGGCTTAAACCACGACACAGCCCCAGCTCCCCACCGCCGCCCTAGCCTCCACATTCTCACATGTAAACCATGAATGAATACCTTGACAAGACAGCCAGGTTGCCTTATCCCAGGGGAAAAATTCACATGCGTTGTAGGCAGCTTAACAGCATAAGACAGATGTTGTTTTCCTTTCACAGGCAGTTGGGCTCTCTGGGCTGCAACTGTCTGCCTGAGATAGCTATCCCCAGTGCCAGCTCCAGGCCTGATCCTGAATCCCTTACCAGTAGCCTGACTGCATCAAAAATATTGTCGCCATGAGGAAAGGAGGTGGAAAAAATTATTCTGCTTTCTGGGTTTGTTTTTTTTGATTTGTGATTATTTTTTTTTTATAAAGCCTGTAGCATGCCCTTTCTCTCCGCAGGGATTACCCAGGGGCTTTGCATCTCCGAGATGAGTCAGTGTGTAATGAGCATACAGATCCCTTGAGCCTTTCTGGGTGAACTATTGGTGGATGGATAAATTTGCATGTGCATATGCATAATCAAATCTTGACTGATGTTAAAGGAGAACCCATTTTGACAGAAATACCCAATATCAGATCAGTCCATTTCTGTGACTCAATGTCACCAACCTGCAAAAATATATGAACTTATCCTTTGCAGGATTCACCTGTGGGCATGAAGGAAGCAGGAGCATTTCTTTTAATGAAAAAAGTCCAAGCTGCTTCAGATAATGTATAGAAACAATCAATATAAGTGTAGAACTGAAGGGGGAGGGGAGAAAGAGCCATGGAAGTGAGAAAGTGGTGGTGAGGAGGATGTGATGAGTTTCCCTGTGGGTTTCCACCGCCTTCGAAGCCTGCATGAGTGAAGGGTGAAAATGGCACGGTGGCGAGCAGATGAACAGATTGAGCACTTCATTTGCCTGCATCATCTGTTGGCTTTCTAAAAATGAATTTATACCCCCTCGATTTGAGACTGCAGCCTCTAATATCATAGAATCATAGAATGTTAGGGATTGGAAGGGACCTCGAAAGATCATCAAGTCCAATCCCCCTGCCAGAGCAGGAATGCCTAGACTATGCTACACAGGAACGTGTCCAGGCAGGTCTTGAATGCCTCCAGAGAAGGAGACTCCACAACCTCTCTGGGCAGCCTGTTCCAGGGCTCCGTCACCCTCACTGAGAAGAAGTTTCTTCTCGAGTTTAAGCGGAACCTCTTATGTTCCAGTTTCAGCCCATTACCCCTTGTCCTATCAGTGGTTGTCACCGAGAAGAGCCTGGCTCCATCCTCGTGACACTCCCCCTTGATATATTTATAAACATTAATGAGGTCACCCCTCAGCCTCCTCTTCTCCAAACTAAAGAGCCCCAGCTCCCTCAGCCTTTCCTCATAAGGGAGATGCTCCACTCCCTTAATCATCCTAGTTGCCCTGTGCTGGACTCTCTCCAGCAGTTCCCTGCCTTTCTTGAACTGAGGGGCCCAGAACTGGACACAGTATTCCAGATGGGGTCTCACCAGGGCAGAGTAGAGGGGAAGGAGAACCTCTCTCGACCTACTAACCACCCCCCTTCTAATACACCCCAGGATGCCATCGGCCTTCCTGGCCACAAGGGCACACTGCTGGCTCATGGTCATCCTGCTGTCCACCAAGACTCCCAGGTCCCTTTCCCCTGCACTACTCTCTAATAAGTCATTCCCCAACTTATACTGGAACCTGGGGTTGTTCCTACCCAGATGCAAGACCCTACATTTACCCTTGTTGTATTTCATTAAATTTTTCCCCGCCCAACCCTCCAGCCTGTCCAGGTCTCGCTGGATGGCAGCACAGCCTTCTGGTGTGTCAGCCACTCCTCCCAGCTTGGTGTCATCAGCAAACTTGCTGAAAGTACTCTCTAGTCCCTCATCCAAGTCATCGATGAATATATTGAATAATACTGGTCCCAGTACCGACCCTTGAGGCACTCCACTGGATACAGGTCTCCAACCAGACTCCGCCCCATTGACCACAACTCTTTGTCTTCTTCCCCTTAGCCAGTCGCAGTCCACCTCACTACCCGAGAGTCTAGACCACACTTCCTCAGTTTAGCAGCAAGGATGCTGTGGGAGACTGTGTCAAATGCTTTACTGAAGTCAAGGTAGACCACATCCACCGCTCTGCCATCATCTATCCACCTTGTTATATCCTCATAAAAGGCTATGAGGTTAGTCAAGCACGACTTCCCTTTGGTGAAGCCATGTTGACTGTCTCTAATGACCCTCTTATCCCTGATATGCCTTGAGATGGCACCAAGGATAAGTCGTTCCATCACTTTCCCAGGGATGGTGGTGAGGCTGACCGGTCTATAGTTACCCGGGTCCTCCTTCTTGCCCTTTTTGAAGACTGGAGTGACATTTGCTTCCCTCCAGTCCTCAGGCACCTCTCCCGTCTCCCAAGACTTGGCAAAGATGATGGAGAGTGGTCTAGCAATGACATCAGCCAGCTCCCTCAGCACCCGTGGATGCATCCCGTCTGGACCCATGGATTTATGGATGTCCAGATTGCTTAATTGGTCCCTAACCCAGTCCTCATCGACTAAAGCAAACTCCTCCACTGCCATGACTTCCTGTGGGGCCTCAGGGGAACGGGGCTCCTCAGGACAGCCTCCGGCAGAGTAGACAGAGGCAAAGAAGGCATTCAGTAACTCTGCCTTCTCTTTATCTTCTGTCACCAAGGCACCCACCTCATTCATCAGTGGGCCTACATTGCCTCTGGTGTTAGTTTTATCTACCACGTATTTGAAAAAGCTCTTCCTGTTGTCCTTGACCCCTCTCGCCAGGTTCAATTCAAGGGAGGCCTTTGCTTTCCTAGTTGCCTCCCTACATCCTCGGACAACAGCCTTATATTCTTCCCAAGTGGCCAGCCCCGCCTTCCAAGATCTGTAAATTCTCCTCTTGCCCTTGAGCTTACCCAGCAGATCCCTGTTTAGCCACGCAGGTCTCCTGGCTCCCTTCCTTGACTTCCTACGTGTCGGGATGCTCTGATCTTGAGCACGGTAGAAGCAGTCCCTGAACGCTAACCAACTATCTTGGGCCCCTTTACCTTCAAACAGCCTTGCCCATGGGATTTTCTCGAGTAATTGCTTGAAAAATCCAAAGTTTGCCTTGGCAAAGTCCAGGGTTGCAATTCTGCTTGCTATTTTGTTTCTGCTACATGAGATCCTGAACTCCACTATTTCATGGTCACTGCAGCCAAGGCAGCCCTCAACCTTTACTGCTTCAACCAGATCCTCCTTGTTAGCGAGGATGAGGTCCAGCAGTGCTCCTCTCCTAGGTGTTTTGCAAATAGCTATTAAGCAATCTTCCCTGTGGGCTTTTTAGTTGAAGAGTGAGTTTATATCTGGACACTACTTAGGGAGGAAATCTTGAAGGCACAGGAGCAGGCCATCCTGACGTGCCTTAAGACAAGCCGGCAGCATAGAAGACCAGGTTGGCTGAATAGGGACATATTGCTAAAGACCAGGGAAAAAAAGAGAGTTTATGGCCTCTAGAAAGGAGGGCAGGCCACTCATAGTGAATATAAGGATATCGTTAGGTTATGTAGGGAGATTATTAGAAGATCTAAGGCCCAGTTAGAAATTAATCTGTCTTTGAAAGTAAAAGATTGTAAGAAAAGCTTTTGTAAATACAATAATAACAAAAGAAAGAACAGAGAGAGCCTCCATCCCCTGCTAGACCCAGAAACAATTATAGTATCAAAAGTTGAGGATAAGGCTGAGATGCTTAATGCCTTCTTTGCCTCAGTCTTTAGCAAAAGTAACACCTGTACTGAGGGAAGCCAGCCCCCAAGCCAAGAGAATGGGACCAGGAGCAAAATGTCCCCCTCACGATTCACAAGGAGACGGTCAGGGACCTACTCCTCCATGTCGACGTCCACAAATCTGTGGGGCCACATGGGATTCATCCTAGTGTCCTGAGAGAACTGGCAGGGGTGCTCACCAGGCCGCTCTCCTTCATTTATCAACAGTCCTGGCGGACTGGAGAGGTCCCAGCTGATTGGAAGTCAGCCAATGTAACACCCATCTATAAGAAGGGAAAGAAGGATGATCCGGGAAACTACAAGTCTGTTAGCTTGACTTCAGTTCCAGGAAAACTGATGGAGCAGATCATCCTGAGTTCCATTATGCAGCACATGCAGGACAACCGGGTGATCAGATCCAGTCAGCATGGGTTTGGGAAGGGCAGGTCCCGTTTAACAAACCTGATCTCCTTCTATGACTGGGTGACCCGCTGGTTGGATGAAGGAAAGGCTGTGGATGTTGTTTACCTTGACTTTAGTAAGGCATTTGACACAGTCGCCCACAGCATGCTCCTAGAGAAACTGACTGCTCTTGGCTTGGATGGGCATGTGCTTTGCTGGGTGAAAAATTGGTTGGATGGCCGAGTCCAAAGGGTTGTGGTCAATGGAGTTAAATCCAGTTGGTGACCGGTCACGAGTGGTGTCCCCCAGGGCTCAGTACTGGGGCCACTCCTGTTTAACATTTTTATCAATGATTTGGACGAGGGGATGGAGTGCACCCTCAGTAAGTTTGCAGATGACACCAAGTTGGGTGGAAGTGTTGATCTGCTTGAGGGTAGGGAGGCTCTCCAGAGGGATCTGGATAGGCTGGATCACTGGGCCAAGGCCAATATCATGAAATTCAATAAGGTCAGATGCCGGGTCCTGCACTTTGACCACACCAACCCCCAGCAGCGCTACAGGCTTGGGTAGGAGTGAGTGGAGAGCTGCCAGGCAGAGAGGGACCTGGGGGTGCTGATGGACAGTCGGCTGAACATGAGCCAGCAGTGTGCCCAGGTGGCCAAGAAGGCCAACGGCATCCTGTCCTGTATCAGAAATAGTGTAGTCAGCAGGAGTAGGGAGGTGATCATTCCCCTCTACTCAGCTTTGGTGAGGCCCCACCTCGAGTACTGTGTCCAGTTTTGGGCCCCTCACTACAAGAGGGACATTGAGGTGCTGGAGAGGGTACAGAGGCGGCTGCCAAGCTGGTAAAGGGCTTAGAACACAAGTCATATGAGGAAAAGCTGAGGGATCTGGGGCTGTTTAGCCTGGAGAAGAGGAGATTGAGGGGAGACCTCATCGCTTTCTATAACTACTTGAAGGGAGATTGTAGAGAGGCGGGAGTTGGTCTGTTCTTCCTAGTGGAGAGTGATGGGACAAGGGGAAACGGATCCAAATTGCGCCAGAGGAGGTTCAGGTTAGATGTTAGAAAGAATTTCTATACTGAAAGGGTTGTCAGCCATTTAAACAGGCTCCCCAGGGAGGTGATTGAGTCACCGGCCCTGGAAGTGTTTAAGAGATGGGTAGATATTGCATTAGGGGAAATTGCTTAGTTGGTTGATAGGGCTGGGACAAAGGCTGGACTCAATGATCTTCAAGGTCTCTTCCAGCTGAAACTATTCTATGGTTCTATGATTCTATGATTTTTCCTCCAGGGGAGGACTCCTCACTCTTCCCCTGGGCCATTGTGGGGTCCCTCTCATGAGAGATGATCTTCACACACTTTCTCCAATGTGAGTCCTCTCACAAGACACAGTTCTTGACAAACTGCCCCAACGTGAGTCCTCTCCATGGGCTGCAGTCCTTCAGGGGGAAACTGCTCCAGTGCAAGTCCCCTGCGGGGTCACAGAAGTCCTGCCAGCCAACCTGCTCTGACGTGGGCTTCTCTCTCTCCACGGGCTACAGGTTCTGGCAGCAATCTGCTCCAGCATGGGCTTCCCACAGGCTACAGCCCCCTTCAGGCATCCACCCACTCCAGTGTGGGGTCCTCCACAGGCCACAGGTGGACATCTACATCCCGTCACACCCATGGGCTGCAGGGGGACAGCCCGCCTCACCATAGTCTTCACCATGGCTCAGGGAACTCTCTGTTCCAGTGCCTGGATCACATCCTCACGTCCTTTTCTGCCGGGTAGCTTTCCATCCACTCCTCTCCAAGCCTGTAGCACTTCCTGGGGTTGTTGTGACACAAGTGCAGGACCTGGCACTTGGCCTTGTTGAACCTCGTACAGTTGACCTTGGCCTGTCAATCCAGCCTGTCCAGATCACAGAATCACAGAACTGTTGAGGCTGGAAAAGACTAGTCTATGATCCAACACCATCACATCGGCTAGAACACAGCACTAAGTGCCGCATCCAGCCTCTCCTTAAACCCCTCCAGGGACAGTGACTCCACCATTTCCCCGGGCAGTGCATTCCAATGCCTGAGCACCCTCTCTGTGAGGAAGTGTTCCCTGAGATCTAACCTAAACCTTCCCTGAAGCAGCTTCAGGCCGTGCCCCCTTGTCCTGTCACTAGTTGCCTGGGAGAAGAGCCCAACCCCCACCTGACTACAACCTCCCTTCAGGTAGTTGTAGAGAGCGATAAGGTCACAGAATCACAGAGTCACAGATGCTTGAGAGAGTCCAGTGCAGAGCCACAAAGATGATGAAGGGAGTGGAACATCTCCCTGATGAGGAAAGGCTGAAGGAGCTGGGTCTCTTTAGCTTGGAGAAGAGGAGGCTGAGGGGTGACCTCACTAATGTTTATAAATATGTCAAGGGGGAGTGTCAGGAGGATGGAACCAGGCTCTTTTCAGCGGTGTCCACTGACAGGACGAGGGGCAATGGGTGCAAGCTGGAACATAGGAAGTTCCATAAAAATATTAGAAAAAACTTTTTCCCTGTGAGGGTGCCGGAGCACTGGCACAGGCTGCCCAGGGAGGTTGTGGAATCTCCTTCTCTGGAGACATTCAAAACCTGCCTGGACACGTTCCTGTGCCATCTACTGTAGGTGATCCTGCTCTGGCAGGGGGGTTGGACTAGATGATCTTTTGAGGTCCCTTCCAACCTCTAACACTCTGTGATTCTGTGATCTTTTGGGCCAGGCTTGGCCCCAGGTATGTCAGAGGACCACATAGCTCCTCTTTCCCACCCCACAGATAGCTTGGCTCGCCCAAGACTTTATTCACTTCTCCACTGGATCCCATTTTTGCCTCAATGTGTTAGGGCAAACTTTTAGACTTGCAAGGCACTTTTTAGACCTAGATTATCTAGGCTCAGGCATTAGCAGCCTTTGTGGCTTAACTGAGGCCAGGCGGGTGTAAGGCAACAAGTGATGTCGAAACTGGGAGCTTGGGCAAGTGGGTGGACAGGCTGAGAAAGACAGCAGACCTTGCAAATGTGTATGGTCAAGAGTGTGAGAAACTAATATGGAAAAGGAGAGGAAAGGCAAAGAAGGGGAGGGTGGAAATATCCCCCTGTTCTGCTGAGAAATAACTTGGTTTAGATGCTTCCATTGAGACAGAGGTCTCTGATATCAGTGACATTTGGCCTCAACCAGTTAATGGGAGACTGCACAAAAATGGAGTAAGTTGTCTATTTTGCTGACACAGATGTGATGCACCAATAAATCTGTTGTGGATTAGGGCTGGGCCGGCCACTAACGTGGACAGACGCTCTCTAACCCCCTCTTCCCCCCCCCAAATGGGAAGAGAAAAGGGAATGAGGCAGAGAGACTTAAGGGTTAGAGAAGAAAAACTAGAACAGCTTTAATGAAACAATAATGGAAATAATAGTGAAAAGATAAAAGAACTATATACAACTATAGATAGTAGCCCGATATCAAACTCAACTCCCTCCCGCGATAGCAATCCCCACTGATATTGCAGAGCAGGAGGCACTGGGGAAGCCCCAGGCTCAGCGGTGGCGGGAGCTGGATACAGGGAGCTGGATTCGGGAACTCAGGATCCGGATCAAAAGCAGGAGGTCAGATGGAGTCCTCCTTGGACACCGGCCATTGCAGAAAAAAAAGGAAACTCTCGTGATCACTCAATTTATACTAAATATGACGTATATGGGATGGAATATTCTGTGATTCTGTGAATACTCTCATTGGTCACCTGTTCTGTCTATTACCCCCCGGAGGTGCAACCTTTTACTTCCTTGTGACCCCTCTTACTACCCAGCACCCCCAGCGTGGCACACAAGAGCCAGCAGTGGCCTTGGTCACTATAGGAATAAGTATAAACAAGAGTCTTTCTGCATCCCAGTCCCAGGCAGTGACTGTAAACATCAGGTGTTATCACTGCCAGTAGCACACACTGTCTGCAAAAACATGCTGCTGACTTCAGAACCTGCAGCCTTTTAGAAGACACTAAACTGGAAAGTAAAAATCACTAAACACAACTGGGCTTTTTGCTAAACCCAGGACATTCCACCCCTTATTCCATACCATTTACGTCATACTGATCACGAGCTAATGATCTACTTATAGGAAAAGTTCAGTAAGTTCATAAAGTTCAGAATCGTGGGTTCCATCTATTATAGCAGTCTCTCAGGGCAGGAAAGTTCATGTGAGATTCATTACAGTTCATGTCCATAGGTTGAAGGTTCACTTCAAAGGAGTTACTCGATGAGGCTAGCTCAGTTGCTGGATGTCACTCGATGTGGTCAGCTCTGGTCATCACTGGTTATTATTCTGAAAAACACTTAATTGAACACTGTTAGTATTATATAACAACATCATGCAGGATTAAATCAAGTGTTCTCACCCAGAGTTAAATTTCCTTGAGGTACACATTGAACTTCACCATCTTTCATCATCACCCACCAAGTAGTTCCAGGTCCTTGAGCGAAAGCAACCCCACAAATGGGTTTGCCTTTGCCTGAAGCAGGAAATACGCAGACAGTCTTCCCCAACAAATTCCTTTCATACACCACAGGGACTTTATCTCCCTCTGCTGTATGTAAAGGCTCTGAATGAGCAGGACCAGCACGATGGATGGATCCTCTGGTGTTAACTAACCAGGTGGCATGTGCGAAATGCTTGTCCCAGTTTTTAAAAGTTCCACCTCCCATTGCTTTCAGAGTAGTTTTTAACAGTCCATTGTATCGTTCAATTTTCCCAGAGGCTTGTGCATGATAAGGGATGTGATATACCCATTCAATGCCATGTTCTTTAGCCCAATTGTCTATAAGATTGCTTTTGAAATGAGTCCTATTATCTGATTCAATTCTTTCTGGAGTGCCATGTTGCCACAAGATCTGCTTTTCTAGGCTCAGGATAGTATTTTGAGCCGTGGCGTGAGGCAGGGGATATGTTTCCAGCTATCCGGTGGTTACTTCCACCGTAGTGAGCACATAGCGCTTACCCTGGCGAGTTAGAGGAAGTGTGATGTAATCAATCTGCCAGGCCTCCCCATACCTATATTTTAACCATCATTCCCCATATCACAAAGGTTTTAATCGCTTAGCTTGCTTAATTTCATCGCATATTTCACAATCGTGGATAACCTGCGCAACAGCGTCCGTAGTTAAATCCACCTCTCGGTCACGAGCCCATCTTTGTGTTCACCATTGTGTTCCCAGTCCAAGTCTATTTGGAACACTTGAGCAGCCTGATCCACTTGCTGGTTGTGTCGATGTTCCTCAGTGGCACGACTCTTGGGCACAGGGGCATCTACGTGGCGTACCTTCACAACTAAGTTCTCTAGCCGAGCAGCAATGTCTTGCCATAGTTCAGCAGCCCAAACAGGCTTACTTCTGCGCTGCCAGTTATTTTGCTTCCACTGTTTTAACCAACCCCAAAAAGCATTTGCCACCACCCATGAGTCAGTATAAAGACAGAGCACTGGCCATTTTTCCCGTTCAGCAATGTCTAAGGCCAGCTGGATGGCTTTTACCTCTGCAAACTGCCTTGATCTACCTTCTCCCTCAGTTGCCTCTGCAACACGTCGTGTAGGACTCCACACAGCAGCTTTCCACTTACGACCATTTCCTACAAGGCGGCAAGATCCATCAGTGAATAGGACATACTGCTTTTCATTATCTGCTAACTGATTATATGGTGGAGCTTCTTCAGTCCGTGTCACCACCTCCTTAGGGGGCCTTGCAAGGTCTTTACCTTGTGGCCAGTCTGCAATTACCTCTAAAAGTCCTAGACGATCGTGATGATCCATTCGAGTTCTCTGTGCAATCAGGGCAGTCCATTTACTCCATGTAGCATTGGTGGCATGATGTGTGGAAGGAACTTTACTCTTGAACATCCAGTTTAGGACTGATATTCGTGGTACTAGGAGAAGCTGTGCCTCAGTACCAATCACTTCCGAAGCAGCTTTAACTCCTTCATATGAGGCCAATATTTCTTTTTCAGTTGCAGTATAGGTGGCCTCAGAGCCTCTATATTTCCGGCTCCAAAATCCTAAGGGTCGACCTTGAGTTTTCCCTGGTGCCCTCTGCCAGAGGCTCCAGGCAGGACCATTGTCCGCAGCTGCCACGTAAAGCAAATTTTTAATATTTTTTCCCGTTCGAATTGGCCCAAGAGCTACTGCCTGTACAATCTCTTGTTTGATTTGTTCAAAGGCCTGTTGTTGTTCAGGGCCCCATTGAAATTTGTTTTTCTCTCGAGTCACATCAAAAAGAGGTTTCACAATCTGACTATAACCAGGAATATGCATTCTCCAGAAACCCACAGTACCTAAGAAGGATTGTGTTTCTTTTTTGTTAGTTGGTGGCAACACAGCTGATATTGTGTCAATCACGTCTATTGGGATCTGGCGACGCCCATCTTGCCATTTCACTCCCAAATACTGGATCTCTCGTGCAGGTCCCTTGACCTTGCTTCTCTTTATGGCAAAACCAGCATCCAAAAGAATCTCAATTATTTTCTTACCTTTTGTGAACACTTCTTCTGCTGTGTTACCCCATATGATGATGTCATCAATGTATTGCAGATGTTCCGGAGCTCCACCCCTCTCCAGGGCAGTCTGGATCAGTCCATGGCAGATGGTAGGGCTGTGTTTCCACCCCTGGGGCAATCGATTCCAGGTGTACTGGATACCCCTCCAGGTGAAAGCAAACTGCAGCCTGCACTCTGCTGCTATAGGAATAGAGAAAAACACATTAGCAATGTCAATTGTGGCATACCACTGAGCTGCCTTGGACTCCAGCTCATACTGAAGGTCTAACATGTCCAGCACGGCAGCACTCATCGGTGGTGTAACCTCATTCAGGCCACGATAGTCTACAGTCAATCTCCATTCTCCATCAGACTTTCGCACAGGCCAGATAGGACTGTTAAATGGTGAGTGAGCTTTGCTGATCACTCCTTGGCTTTCTAGTTGACGTATCAGCTTATGGATGGGGACTACAGAGTCTCGGTTGGTGCGATATTGTCGTTGATGCACTGTTTTAGTAGCGATTGGTACCTGTTGGTCTTCAGTTTTCATCAGTCCTACGACACGAGACTCCTCTGACAGTTTGGGCAAGGTAGACAGCTGCTCATTGTCCTCAGTCTCTACAGCTGCTATGCCGAAAGCCCATCGATACCCTCTTGGATCTTTATAATACCCTTTCTTGAGGAAGTCTATGCCAAGGATGCATGGGGCATTTGGACCAGTCACTATGGGGTGCTTTTTCCACATATTCCCAGTAAGGCTCATTTCGGCCTCCAATACAGACAGTTGTTGAGAACCACCCATCACTCCAGAAATAGTAACAGTTTCAGTACCTGTATGATTCGATGGCATTAGGGTGCATTGTGCACCAGTGTCCACCAGAGCTCTATATTTTCGTGGTTCTAATGTGCCAGGCCACTGAATCCACACAGTCCAGTAAACTCGGTTGTCCCTCTCCTGCACTTGGCTGGAGGCAGGACCCCTCTAATTCTGAGGTTGATTCACAGGGTTTACCTAATTCACAGTATTGGCATTAACTACATTTACATTCTCATTATTCCTTCTCGTGGCAGATTGTTGTCTTCTGTTGGTGTTTCGCAAATTGGATACTCGTTCCCGTAGAGCAGAAGTAGGTTTTCCATCCCAGCTTCTCATGTCCTCACCATATCCATGTAGGAAAATCCACAAGTCATTCCGTGACAAGTTGCCATCATTTTTAGTTGAAGGTCTGTATTTTCTAACAGCATCAACGCAGCTTCATTGAGGTCTGTCATCTCTCTTGGACAATGTATCAATCAGCTCCTTTAATGATTGATTGGTTTTCTCAAATGATTCACTGTTTTTCTCAATTGCTTTCTCAACTGATTGATTGGTTTTCTCCATTGCTATCTCAATTGCTTTCTCAACTGATTTCTCTAGTGATTTGTTTTCCTCAATTTTTTCCATGTCAGCAATGTGAGCTTGTTGGGGATTGGCAGTACTGTCTTCATACTGTCATGCTTTGTTGGCCACTTCACTCACTGTTGGTACCCGACCATCTCCATCTAATGCCCAGACCATTGTTGACAAGGTGTGCTTATACACTGGTGGGGCACTCCTCACAAACATCTGAATAACGGGTTTGTGGCAGGGCATTTCATCAGGGTTTAAAATTTTTTGTAGATCGCTGTAAATCACCTCTCTCACTGCTAGTTCTCTCAGGAACTTAATGCCTTTTTCCATGCTGGTCCAGTTGGTTGCGTAGGTAGGAAGATCATCCTTGTGGGTATACCGGTTCTTAATAGCTGTCAAGAGTCGTCTCCAGAGGCTGAGACTGTTGTCGTCTTTCGCAAGTTCCGTGTCAATGCCTGCGTTTCCAGACAGAGATCCCAGCTGTTTGGCTTCTTTACCATTCAGATTAATGGTATCAGCCCCTTTATCCCAGCACCGGAGTAACCACCTGTAATATGATTCACCCTCACGACGGCCAAAGTCCTTTCTCACATCTCACAGCTCCCTCAGAGATAAAGATTTGGCAGCTGCCTCTGATTCTGGCTCTGAACTAACTGATGACTTTGGTTTGGAAGGACCCTCTTCTGGATCAGAATCATCTGATGTTGGGCGATTTGTCTTTGTTAGATGTTTCTTACCAGTTACAGGGGTACCAGCTTTCCTTTCTGATTCTGAATCTGAGTCATCTGACGGTGCTACTTTAGAAGGACCTTGTCCTGGAGCTGTGTTATCTGTTGTTAGGGCAATTGACTTTTTCCGATGTTTCTTTCTAGTCACAGGGGCGACTTCTGCTGATACAGACTGAGTGCGAAAGGACGCAGTGATACTCAATGACTTGCACAAATTCCTACAGAAACGCACAATGACAAGAGATTCATGGGCATTAACATCAGAATCAGTAACAATTCAATCTTTCGATCAAAATAACTGCATTCACAATCACAATCCTCAAAACCTGGTAGACTCAGATTAGCAAACAAATGGGTATAATTTCCTAAGGTGAAATTGAAAGTGTAGTTAGAAACAAAATTCACCATTGTGCTCTTAAGGTATTCAGGTATGCCGATCACCCAAATTACTGCAGAATACACCGACACTAACAAACTCAGCACAGTGAAAATTCTCGTTATGTAACCAGAACAGGCAAACCACAGAAAGATGTACCAAATCACACTCGAGAGTTTGGACAAAATTTTGACACCTAATGAGGAACTCACATTTAAAAGGACATGACATACCATTTCACTGACTGATAACATGATGTTAGCTGTCTGGTTTTCTTTTCTGACCCTTCAGAACTTTCAAAGAAAAGATCTGATATGCTCTCAACTGCACCAGATGGAATTTAAACTATGTGGACAATGTATCAGAGCCCAGTCATATGTAAATAGCTGGTAAAATATTCTGAGCCTGATTGGTGTTTGTTTTGCTTCTTGCCCCACGTTGGGCACCAATAAATCTATCACGGGTTAGGGCTGGGCCGGCCACTAACACGGACAGACGCTCTCTAACCCCCTCTTCCCCCCCCCTCCAAAATGGGAAGGAAAAGGGAATGAGGCAGAGAGACTTAAGGGTTAGAGAAGAAAAACTAGAACAGCTTTAATGAAACAATAATAGTGAAATGATAAAAGAACTATATACAACTATAGATAGTAGCCCGATATCAAACCAAACTCCCTCCCGCGATAGCAATCCCCACTGGTGCTGCAGAGCAGGAGGCACTGGGGAAACCCCAGGCTCAGCGGCGGCGGGGAGCTGGATACAGGGAACTGGATTCGGGAACTCGGGATCCAGATCAAAAGCAGGAGGTCAGATGGAGTCCTCTCTGGACACCGGCCATTGCAGAAAAAAAGGGAAACTCTCGTGATCACTCAATTTATACTAAATATGATGTATATGGGATGGAATACTCTCGTTGGTCACCTGTCCTGTCTATTACCCCCCGGAGGTGCAACCTTTTACTTCCTTGTGACCCCTCTTACTACCCGGCACCCCCAGCGTGGCACACAAGAGCCAGCAGTGGCCTTGGTCACTATAGGAATAAGTATAAGCAAGAGCCTTTCTGCATCCCAGGCAGTAACTGTAAACATCAGGTGTTATCACTGCCAGTAGCAGACACTGTCTGCAAAACCATGCTGCTGACTTCAGAACATGCAGCCTTTTAGAAGACACTAAACTGGAAAGCAAAATCACTAAACAGAACTGGGTTTTTAGCTAAACCCAGGACACCATCTCAGAGGTGCTGATGGGATGTTGCTCTGCCACAGCAACAGCATTTAAATGAGAGGAAGAACTAGCAGGACAAGGAAAAAAAGATTTCTGGCTTGTAGGCAGCCTGACAGTGAGCCCCGAAAAATCAGTCCTCCACAGCTCCAGAGATGAGCAGCTGAAGCTACTCATGCCACCAGGACAAGCATATCAATGAGCCTCAGGCAGAGGAGTGGACATGGGGTGTTCCCAGGTTGGTCTCAAGTCAAAAACCTCTCAGGGACTTGTGAGGACTGCGTTGCCTCTGCAGGAAGGACACTGGGCTTCCCTCTCCCTCTTCAGCTGGAGAAGGCAAGTGTTTACAGCAAAGGCCACTGAAGCTGATGAACATGCTATAAAAACCATCCAAGTTCTGGCTGACCCCTTGTCCTGCAAAATCAAAGTATCTCAATGGAGAAGAATTCTTCTGTAGGATGAGGACCAAAACTCGAGCTCACTGATGTGGGAGAAGGTGATCTGCTGATCCCAGAGCAACATTGCCTTCCTGCAGACACTTTTGGGGGAGGTGGTGGGGAAAATGGCTCTTGGAGGATGCAATTAACAACTCGAGCTTGAAAGGCAAACTTTCCAACCTCATCATGAGGTTGATTGAGGGACTGGAACACCTGCCTTATGAGGAAAGGCTGAGAGACCTGGGGCATTTTAGTCTGGAGATGAGAAGACTGAGAGGGGATCTAATTAATGTGTGTAAATGTATGACGGCTGGGAGTCAAGAAGGAAGGGACAACCTCTTTTCACTTGTGCCCTGTGATAGGACAAGGGGCAATGGATTCAAGCTAGAGCACAGGAAGTTCCACCTCAACATGAGGAAGAACTTCTTTACTGTAAGGGTTACAGAGCACTGGAACAGGCTGCCCAGGGAGGTTCTGGAGTCTCCTTCTCCAGAGACTTTCAAGACACATCTGGATGCATTCCTGAGTGACCTGTCTTAGGTGATCCTGCTTTAGCAGGAGGGTTGGACTCGATGATCTCCAGAGGTCCCTCCCAACCACTAACATTCTGTGATTTTGTGATCATTTTTGCTGTGGAAATGTCCTCAAAGCTTAGTTACTGGAAATGTCAGCCCCGCCCTTGTTCTGGGGAGTAATAAAACCAAACTGGAGTGGGGTATTTGGACTTGTTTTTAAGTCATGGATTGATCTCTGCTGTGACAGACATTACTGTCCAGGCAAAAAGCAAATTAAACCCATGAATCAAATTTTCTTAAGAATTTTATGGGCAATGCTTGTCCGTTCCAATGCAAATGTGATCTAAGAACCAAACTGTGGCTTGGGAAAGAGAAGGAAGATGTGCTAGCAAAGTAATCATTACTAGAGATTGCTAATGTGAGATCCTCCATTGCATTGAATATGGGTGAGCGCCTGTGAGCCAGACTTTGGTATTGGTCATGGTGAGTTACCTGGAGTAAAGCTGCTCGGCTGGTGTCAACTGAGTGACACTGGATTTACCTTGTGTATGTGAAACCAACATGTTGACTTGGAAAGCAGTCTCCACCAAGACCCTTTGCAGCTAGATACGATGAGCAGAAGAGGGTAAACTTGAAAATAGATAACTCGGGAATGTAACGTTTTGGTTTGCACCATGATTTGCTTGCCAGGGCTTTCTGGGGTCCGCTAGTACCATGCTTGGCAAGGACTGGCTCTTTGTTGTGCAAACCAGTTTAGTTATGTCAGCTGTATGATTTGATGATTGCTCTACTCTGCCCTGGTGAGGCCCCATCTGGAATATTGTGTCCAGTTCTGGGCCCCTCAGTTCAAGAAGGACAGGGAGCTTCTTGAGAGAGTCCAGCGTAGAGCCACAAAGATGATGAAGGGAGTGGAACATCTTCCTTATGAGGAAAGGCTGAAGGAGCTGGGTCTCTTTAGCTTGGAGAAGAGGAGGCTGAGGGGTGACCTCATTAATGTTTAAGGGGGAGTGACAGGAGGACGGAGCCAGGCTCTTTTCAGGGATGTCCATTGACAGGATAAGGGGCAATGGGTGGAAGCTGGAACATAGGAGGTTCCATAAAAATATGAGAAAAAACTTTTTCACAGTGAGGGTGCCAGAGCCCTGGCACAGGCTGCCCAGGGAGGTTGTGGAGTCTCCTTCTTTGGGGGGATTCGAAACCTGCCTGGACGTGTTCCTATGCGGTCTGCTGTAGGTGATCCTGCTCTGGCAGTGGGGTTGGACTAGATGATCTTTGAGGTCCCTTCCAACCTCTAATATTCTGTGATTCTGTGATTCTGTAATAAGCATAGATTTGCTGAAATATTCCCCAAAGTCTTTGCCATCAAAATCCTCATCAGCAAGTGGATTAGTTACAGGGAATGAACAATTGCAACACAAGATAGTGTATTATGTTAAGACAAATTGATGGGGTTTATTTAATCATATGGTCCCAGTTACATCTTGATATCATTCTTCCTAAGTTAGACTTGTACTTTAAGTTATGTCAGCTCTGCATGTCTTCATGCCCAGATATCAGAGTTTGCACCTTCTGGGCTGCAGGGAAGTGTATGCGTGGGTTCCTCACAAGGACTGTCTTGGATTGGGAGGAAAAATTCAACTCAAAACCTCTGACAAGGTGACCTGCCCGTCCTGTGCTCTCTAGTTCATCATGGCTCCAGCATCAAAGGTCCTGCAGATGTTTCACTAAATCAGACTAAGGCCTCCTAAGACACAGAAAAAGGCTGGAAATTCTTGGCTAAGATTGTACCAGGCATCAAGAGATGAGAGAGACACAGAAGATAAGAGACTGGCTTTTTCTGCTTTACTTATGTGCTACAAAATGTGTCCCAGTAAATGTGGGGGAGTATCACTAAGCTTCACTGTCTTGTATCCTCTTAAGCCATTTTTGTCTGAAATACAACTAAACAGCTGCCTGATGTTGCGTTTGGGTGTGTAGAGGGATTAGCACTTTAACTCACTCTCACACCTTGTCTTCAGTCCCAGTGAAGACCTGGAGGTGTTAAATGACACACCCATGACTTGCTGTAGCTGTTTTCCATTGGAAGAACCGATGGCCATTAGAGGTTGAGCAATTCACCATGAGTTGCATTGCAAATATCCAGCAAACACAACAGTTAAGAGGCATCTCCCCATGATTGCAGTATTGCTCAGCTTTAGCAATGGGCCAGGGAAGCACAGGATCCCCATTTCATTACTCAGCTTTTACCTGTCAGTGGGGTACAGTGAATTGGGGCCAAGCCAACAGCAGCAAATATAACCTGCAGTACCAGAGGAATGGGGTATGTGGATGTCTTTTGGGTCTGGTTTTGCAGCTCCACCATTGAGAAACAGCAGGTCTGATCCCACCTCCTCTAGTTTTAATCAATAGTGTGGTCGAATCATGCTGGTATCTGACAGCAGGAGGATTTATCACCTTAAGAAGTTCTGCTGCTGGTGGCATACATCTTTGTTAACCACTGCCTCTCTCAGAGGGGCACTATGGAGGATTAGTTTGTATTTAAGAGATGCTGTGTGTACTTATGCACAGTTTTGCAAACCATTCATTTCTGTTAGGTTGCCTCCTGTTGTTTCTGTTGCTGGCATCTGGTTTACTTTGTGCATCTTCTGTTTCCATACAGAAGAGATTATTTCCTTGCCTATGAGACACTTTTAGGCAGGCAAAGAAATACCTTGAATTGCATGGGAAGTCAGCAAGCTTTGAAAAGCTCTGTGAGCTCATAACCCATGAAAATATATTTTAGAAAACAGATATTTTTTTTCCTTTTCTAAAATATTGAGTCTTTTTCATAGACTCATGGAAAGGTTTGGGTTGAAAGGGACCTTTAAAGGTCATCTAGTCCAATCCCCCTGCAATGAGGAGTGACATTTTCCATTAGATCAGGTTGCTCAGAGCTCCATCCAACCTGACCTGGAGTGTTGCCAGGGATGGGGCATCTACCACCTCTATGGGCAACTTGTTTCAGTGTTTCACCACTCTCATTGTGGAAAATTTCCTCCTTGTATCTAGTCTGAATCTCTCCTCTTTTAGTTTAAAACCATTACCCCTTGTACTATTGCTACAGGCCCTATTAAAACTTTTGTTCCTTTTCTCTTTAAGACAGGCCCTTTTGACAGAGAAGAGAAACAGCTTTTTGCCCAATTCTTGCCCTGGATGGGCAACCACTGGGCTGGGGTTCTCCAGCTGCCGCTGGCCCCTGTGATGGCCATACACTTCTCTTCCAGGTGTTCCTTTTCAAAGGTCTCAGCATCCCCATGCTACCTCCTGCCGGCACTTCCACCTGGGTCCCCAGCCTCAGCTCTCTGCTGACTTCACCCTGCCTCATGCAGTACAATCCCAGCTGGGGCTGACCCCCCACATGGCTCCTGCCCACCAGCACAGCAGCCCTCTGCACCAGCCCCTGGCGCCAGTGCCAGCCCTGCCCTTCCAGGACGTGGCTGGACCCTCCTTCCTACCTCAGGTGCTTCACCAGCAATACCTCCTTCAGCAGCAGCTCCTTGAGGCACAGCACCGCCAACTCATGCCCCATCCCAAGTAAGGGGGTCTTACTCTTCCTGAAGGATGCTGAGAAGCTAGTCTTCTGAGGAGCAGCTGAAGGAACTGGGGTTGTTTTGCCTGGAGAAAAGGAGGCTGAGGGGAGACCTTGCTCCATACAACTACCTGAAAGGAGGTTGTAGTGAGGTGGGAATCAGTCTCTTCTCCGATGTAACAAATGATAGGACAATAGGAAAAAGCCTCAAGTTGTGCCAGGGGAGGTTTAGATTGGATATTAGGAACAATTTCTTCACAGAAAGGGTTGTTAAGCATTGGAACAGGCTGCCCAGGGAAGTGGTGGACTTACCATCCCTGGAGATATTTAAAAGATACATAGATGTGGTGCTTAGGGGATATGATTTAGTGGTGGACCTGGCAATGCTGGGTTAATAGTTGGACTCGATGATCTTGAAGGTCTTTTCAAACCTAAATGATTCTATGGTTCTATTCTATGATTCTACATCAGCCTCAATTCAGCAAAGTGAGTTCTGCAAAACCCCAGCAGTAGCTGCCAGTAATGTTGGGTTTTCTTCATAAGTTCATCTGTGTACCCCTAGAATGCACCTGAAGAGGGTCCCGTCGGAGAGCCGGTCAAGACAACGACAAATCCCACCGATATGGCTACAAGTCGTCCTCCCTTTATTGCTCCGGACAGCTCAATATATACAGTTAAGCAGTGTCCATGGGCCTGCCCCTTAAAAGAGTTGGTCAGTTACAGCTTTACACGCGCCAGCGTTTTATTGGATAGTGCCATTCAACTATGCAAGCGGCTCTCGCCCCCCCTTCTCCCCCCGGGGCCAGCACCTCCAGCCAAGCATCTTGCAAAGCTCTCACAAAACAGATAAAACCTCCTCCTCCCCGTGTCCCAAGGCAGCTTCAAGGACAGAGCCTTTGTTTAGACCTAAGCTGGGTTGTCCACACCTTTAAAGGGATACCACGCCTCTGCTCCACAACAAATTCCTCTACATGCACCTACCAGAAGGGAAGCTGCAGGGCAGGTTGCACCTGTGGGTGTACCTTTCCCAGGGGTATGCATACCATGCTCATCTAGTATGTCCTAAGGTCACCTATAGGATGGTAACATCGTGATGGTAACACCTTGGTGTTGCAGTGAACCTGTCCAGCATGACAGAGAAAGCAATAGACTGAATGCACAAGCTACTTCCTTGTAGCTGCTGTTTCAAAACCATGCAAGAGATGGTATCCATCTGTCCCGTCAGGTTTTGCACATGAAGAGCTTGCTCCTCTGGGTCTAGGTAGGCTTCTCAGCTCTATGAGGGAATGATGCCGTGGACCTGCAGCACATTCAGTCACAGAAAAAAAAGCCTAAATTCAGACGGAGGTGACGACTGCAGAGAGAATTACTGTAACTCAGCAGAGGCGAAAATGAATGCCTGGCTTTGTCCTGATTGTGTTTCTTGAGAGAGGGATTTAGATAGCATGTAGGAGAGAAATGTCTTTTGTGGAAGCATATGGAAGCTATTTGTGGGTTGTACCCATGGATCAAAAATGAGAGGATGAGTCTTTGCAATAATGTTTCATTTGGAAACAACGCTACAGACAGAAAACACATTCTTTCCATACTCTTTCTGCCTGAAAATTGCATGTTCTTCTCATCCTTGTTTTGTTTTGCATAAGCTGGATTTTAGGTGGTGTATTGGGTTTGCCTGGCCGGATTTTGGCGCCGGGGGGGGCTGCAGGGGTGGCTTCTGCAAGAAGCTGCTAGAAGATTCCCCCGAGTCCGATAGAGCCAATGCCAGACAGCTCCAAAGAGGGACCCGCCGTTGGCTAAGGATGAGCCTGTCAGTAAAGTGATAGGAGAGGAATGCCTCTGTGAAAACATATTTAAGAAAGGGGAAAAAGAACTGCACCACAACAGCTGGCACAGAGATGGAGGAGTGAGAATCTGTGAAGACACCAAAGTCAGTGAAGAAGGAGAGGGGGGAGGATGAGCTCCAGGTGCCGGAACAGAGAGAGTCCCCCAGGTCGTGGTGAAGACCATGGTGAAGCGGGTTGTTCCCCTGCAGCCCATGGTCGGGGTGTAGATGTCCATTGTGGGGCAGAGGACCCCACGCCGAGCGGGTGAATGCTTGAAGGGGGCTGTGGCCTGTGGGAAGCCCACGCTGGAGCAGGTCGCTGCTAGAACCTGTAGCCCATGGAAGAGTGAATGCCCACGCTGGAGCAGATTGGCTGATGGGACTTTTGTGATGCTGCGGGGGACTCAGGCTGGAGCAGTTTCCCCTGAAGGACTGCACCTCAGACTCATGAGGGGTGGGCTGCCCCTCGTGAGGTGTCTCCCGTTGGGCAGTTTGTGATGAATTGCCCTTTGTGGGACGACTCACGTCAGAGAAGAGAGCGTGAAGCTTGTCTCCCGTGAGAGGGACCCCACAATGGCCCTGGGGAAGAGTGAAGAGTCCTCCCCCGAAATGAAGAAGTAGTGGTGGAACTAACGTCAGATGAACTGACTGTAACCCCCATTCCCCGTCCCCCTGCGCTGCTTGGGGGGAGGAGGTGGAGAAACCGGGACTGATGTTGAGCCTGAGAAGAAAGAAGGGATGGGGGGAAGGTGTTCTGCTTTTAAGATCTGTTTGGTTTTTTAATTTATTTCTCATTACTCTTCTCTGATTTGTTCTTTTAATAAATCTAACTAATTTCCCCAAAACTGAGTCTGTTTAGCCTGGGACAGTAAATGCAAGTGATCTCCCTGTCCTTATGTCAAACCTTTAGCCCTTTGAAATATTTTCTCCCCCTGTCTAGTGGAGATAGATAGGGAGGCATCCCCACATGAAATATGTGTATTGATCTGTCTAAATGAAATATGCTGGTATTGTTATTAAAGTGCAGGTGCAGTGATATAGATCTGGCCTTAACAAGTACGAAACATTCCTTGACAGGTTTTCAACTTGCTCTAGCCTAGGCCTACATGCGACTTCTCAGCATAAGTAGGGTTTTATATTCCTTATCCTTATATAAATCAATAAGCTAATTTAATTAAAATGGTGATTAGCTATTCATTAAGCAATTAGCTCCTCTAAAATTTAAGTTTGATTACAACAGGTGGATTTAATGATTAGTTAATAATTGGGTAGCAAATATGTGCGAGGCTGAGGCATTGATGATACAAATTTTTATCTCTTAGTCATAAGCTGAATTCAAATAAAAGCACAGAGCATGATTTCATGCAGAAGCTGCTTTGGTAAATGCTTTCGGTGTTGTATTTGCAAGTAGCTTGTGGTGTGACAAAGGGCAGGAACCTATTTCCTGGTCCCACAACCTGTTTTTGAAAGCACAGCTGCATCAGATGAGGGTGTCAGAAACCTTACAGGTGTTGGACGTGAGGTCCCAGTAATGGGAATCTGGGTCATGCCTTCAAAAGTGAAGCCTCTGAGCTGTGGCTGCATGAAAAATTCTTTATCTAGCAGCTCCCTCCCTGATTTTTCTACTATTTTCCTTTGCTTTACCATGACTCCACTGGTAAGCAGGGACTGGGTAGGGAGCAAGGGATATGAGTCTGTTTGTAGTGCAAATCCACCTTTTGTCTCTCCAAACATGGACAATGGTCAAGCAGCACATGCTCTTTCCCCTGAGTAGTTCAAATGGGCAACAATCATGAGAAGAGACTCAAATTCCTAGAAAAACCTTGTTATATATTCTAACATTTTCCCTTCCCTGCCTACAAAGGCAACAGAACTGGGGGAGAAGGAGCTGGATCACAGCCTGGCCTGTTCATTGTCCAGAGAAATGTTGGCAAAGGCCAGCAAGAGTAAAATCTGCTTTCAGTCACTCCTGAGTAATACTGTTATGAATGGGGTTCCCCACGAGTTTATGGACTTCACAAGGAGGCAAGACAACCTGCAGCTTCTTTATGATGATGGATAACAGCTGAAGCAGGGACATGTTTTATCTTGTGTGTTGCTTATGAGGCTGACAGTGGAGAAAAAGTAAACAGTGCAAATGGTACAAAGCTGCTAAGGAAGAAGTTGTTTGTTTTCCTCTTTTTCTCTCCATGTTTCCACCAAATAACATCTTCTGTAAACTGAGTGTATGTGGGTGCTGCAGGAGGTGAGAGTGGAGGTCTGTATTATGTCCATGGTGACCACGAATAAATGATATAGCTCTGGGTTCCTCTTCCCATCATCCCTGGCACCTGCTTGGGCTCTTTTCTCTTGTACACGTATTCACAAGCCCAACTGTTTAGGTTTTACCCTGGTTTATTGACACGGGTTCAGAGCAGGAGCCATTTGTACCAGTGCCTGCCGCTAACTTGCTCACTGGTCTCCCTGCAGGCAGGCTCAAGAGCGCATGTCAATTCAGCCTCACCGCCTACACCCCAGCTTTGACTTCAGCCACCAACTGCAAACTCCACAATCCACCGGACCCCAGCCTAGGTATTTAGCCGAAGGCACAGACTGGTAAGTCTTCCACGTTTCATTGATGTGTTGAATGAGATGTTTAAAAAGTCCTGGGGAGGCTGCAAGGGTTGGTGAATGTCATCATGGATCAATGCTTTCATGAAAGATAATGGTGCAGCTCAACAGATACAATGTGGGGAGTGTGCAATTGGAAAACTCATCTTTGGAACGGTCATGATGGCTAAAGCCTTTATGCATGTATATGGTAACACTGAGGCATCGATATTGCCCATACCTCTTCACCCACTTAGATCACAACAAGTCTATGGTTCTGGATGGGCTAAGCCGCTCTCTATCATTTATCATTGATTCTGGCTAATTGGGGAGGTCCCAGGTGACTGGAGGTTGGCCAATGTGATGCCCATCCATAAGCAGGACCAGGAGGAGAACCCGGGGAACTATAGGCCTGTCAGCCTGACCTCGGTGCCTGGCAAGGTTATGGAGTGGATCATCCTGAGTGCCATCAAGTGGCATGTAGGGGACAACCAGGGGATCAGGCCCAGCCAACATGGGTTTAGGAAAAGAAGGTCCTGCCTGACCAAGCTCATCTCCTTCTATGACTGGGTGACCTGTCTAGTGGATGAGGGGAAGGCTGTGGATGTGGTCTACCTGGATTTCAGCAAAGCCTTTGACACAGTCTCCCACAGCATCCTCCTGGAAAAGCTGGCAGCCCATGGCTTGGACAGGTGCACCCTTCGCTGGGTAAAAAACCGGCTGGATGACCAGGCCCAGAGAGTGATGGCGAATGGCGCTGCATCCAGTTGGCGCCCGGTAACCAGTGGTGTCCCCCAGGGATCAGTACTGGGCCCGGTCCTGTTCAACATCTTTACTGACGACTTGGACGAGGGGATTGAGTCTACCCTTAGTAAGTTTGCAGATGACACCAAGCTGGGGGCGAGTGTCAATCTGCCAGAGGGTAGGAAGGCACTGCAGAGGGACCTGGACAGGCTGGGTCAATGGGCTGAGGCCAGCGGGATGAAGTTTAAGACCAAGTGCAGGGTCCCACACTTTGGCCACAATAACCCTCTGCAGCGCTACCGACTGGGGGAGGAGTGGCTGGAGAGCGGCCCAGCAGAGAGGGACCTGGGAGTACTGGTTGACAACCGGTTGAGCATGAGCCAGCAGTGTGCCCAGGTGGCCCGGAAGGCCAATGGCATCCTGGCTTGTATCAGGAACAGTGTGGCAAGCAGGAGCGGGGCTGTAATTCTGCCCCTGTACTCAGCACTGAGGAGGCCTCACCTCGAGCCCTGTGTGCAGGTCTGGGCTCCTCACTGCAAGAAAGACCTTGAGGTGCTGAAGCAGGTCCAGAGGAGAGCAACAAGGCTGGGGAAGGGACTGGAGGGAAAGTCCTGTGAGGAGAGGCTGAGGGAGCTGGGGGTGTTTAGCCTGGAGAAGAGGAGACTCAGGGGGGACCTTATCACTCTCTACAACTGCCTGAAGGGAGGTTGTAGTCAGGTGAGGGTCGGGCTCTTCTCCTGGGCAACTAGTGACAGGATGAGAGGGCATGGCCTGAAACTGTGTCAGAGGAGGTCAGGGCTGGATCTCAGGCAGCCCTTCCTCACGGAGAGGGTGCTCAGGCACTGGGATGCACTGCCCAGGGAAGGGCTGGAGTCACCGTCCCTGGAGGTGTTTAAGGCAAGGCTGGATGTGGCACTTAGTGCCGTGGTCTTGTTGCAAATAAAGTAGAATTAAAATTGTAGAAGTAGTTAGGTTAAGGCTTTGACTGGCCAGGTAGGCCTTATGAGAATAACAAGTCTTGGGAAACAAGAAGGAGTGTGCTGAAGAAGAAGGAACAATGATCAAAGGAATCGGTAGTGCATATAGGACAAACAGAACTAGCAGAAATAACGAACAGTTGCTTAGGGATAAGAAAGGTGTATTGTATAAAAAAAGGGGTTCTGGTGATGGGGATCAGTTAACCATTATCCTTAGGTTAGACAAGCATGAAAATTTATAAGTTTGGGGGGTGATTACCAATTGTTATATGTATGATATATGAGACTAGATGTAATTACATTAAGAAAACAAAGATGTAGAATTCTGCATGTAAGCCAAATTGTAAAAGGTATAAAAACTGAACAGAGAATGAGGGTCTTCGGAGTCCTGACTTGGGACACTAGTCCTCAGGTTTCCCGGGCCCTGAATAAAGCACCGCATAAACTGACACTCTGTTGGTTTGTGTCTCTGTTTACGGGGAACAGTTTTCTGGCGACCGCGGCAGGACTCCGGAGGCGGCAGGAGCGGTTCACGGGCTGATCCACTCCAAGCCGGCTCCAGGTGATTTCTGGGGAGACATCAACCCGTGCCCGACTCCGCGCTGGACGGACAACCGTAAGGTAAGCCCGAAGGTGCTTTATTCTTTTAAGGTTGGGTGCCTGCCCGTAAGACGAGGACTCATCTCGCAGGGTTGGGCAAAGGTTCTGGTATTGGGAAGCCTAGGCGCTGGCCGTAAGACGCAGCGAAAGCCACGCTGAGCCAGCACTTGCCACTCGCGGCATCGAGAATAGGCAAGTTGGTTGGTATTAAGGTAAAAGGGTTATAGTATTGTAGTTGTATGAGTGTGTGTGTGTGTGAGTAGTATAATGCCGTTTAAAATGTTTAGAGTTCTATCGTGCAATGAAATCGATATCCCTGAGGATTCTCCTCTTGGTTGTTTATTGAAACGTTGGAAAGATGGTAATTTTGGAAAGGAATTAAGAAAGAGAAATTTAATTGATTATTGTAATTACGTATGGCCTGAATATGAAACAGAAGGGATGCAGTGGCCACGAAACGGTACAGTGAATTCAGACATTATAACCCCCTTAATGCAGTTCTTATGGGAAAATGAAAAATGGGAAGAGGTGCCGTATCTTGACTTATTTTATTATTTAAAAGGGAAACCTGAATGGCAGAAAGGATGTGGAATGATGGTATTGGAATCAACAGATAAGGAGTGTACTGGTTGTAAGGAGAGGAAGAGGTAATGAACGAGGAAGAAACTTCGGGTTTGTGGGTTTTGGAAATCAAGTCTCGGGAGGTCGGGGAAAGTTGGGACCTAATCAATGCGCGCTGTGTAAGCGCCAGGGACACTGGAAAAAGGAGTGCCCACTTAATTTGGGAATGGGAACACCAGTGGGTGGTAACATAGGTGGAAATGCATTAGGAAATGGGATGAATTTGGACGGAGGGATGAATTCTGGTAACGGAATGAACCCTTTTGTAGGAGGACCACAAGGTGTCGCTCAAGCTTTTATGATGAGAAATTATCAGAATCAGAGCTGACTAGACCGGGATTTAAAGGTTATTTTGGAAATAGGGGGGGAACCGATGGAATTTAGGGTAGATACCGGGGCAAGTTTTTCAGCAATGAATAAACAAATGGGACCTCTGAGTGATTCTACAGTGCTTGTTGTTGGGGTAACTGGGGAAGTAGAGGAAAGGACATTCCTGCGGCCACTCGATATAAAATTTGGGGGAAAGGAGTTTGACCATCAGTTTTTATGTATGCCAAGCAGTCCAGAGTGTCTACTGGGAAGAGATTTACTCTCAGCATTACAAGCACAAATCATATTTGAAAAAGGAAGAGTAAAATTAGAAATACCGGAGGAAAATTTAGCGAAAATCTTTATGGTTAGGGAGGTGGAGAAGGAGGAAATACCACCAGAGATTGAGCAGGCTGTAGTACCATGGGTATGGGAAACAGGAGCGCCAGGGAAATCGAAGGCAGCAGTACCTGCGATAGTGGAATTAAAAGAGGGGGCCCGACCGGTAAGGATACGTCAGTATCCTATTAAGCTGGAAGCCCGGAAAGGAATAGCCCCTATGATAACTCAGTATATGGTATTAGGAATTTTGCAGGAATGTGAATCCGAGTTCAATACTCCAATTTTCCCAGTTAGAAAACCCAACGGTAAATACAGACTAGTACAGGACTTACGAGCAGTAAATTCCATCACCAAAGATATACACCCAGTAGGAGCCAATCCATATACTTTGTTAACATCTGTGTCTGAGAAATTTCAGTGGTTTACAGTAATTGATTTGAAAGATGCTTTCTTCTGCATCCCTCTGGCACCTGAGAGCAGAAATATTTTTGCATTTGAATGGGAAAATCCGGAAACTGGACGTAAGCGCCAACTCACCTGGACCAGGTTACCTCAAGGATTTAAGAACTCACCTACAATTTTCGGAAATCAGCTGGCCAAGGAGCTCGAAGGATGGAAAACTACCCAGGTAAAGGACTCACCTTTTTCCTATGTTGTGTTGCAGTATGTAGATGATATTTTCCTGAGTGCTACAAATCGAAATCTCTGCCAACAATTGACTATTGAATTATTGAATATGTTGGGACAGGCTGGATACCGGGTATCCAAAGAAAAAGCACAGTTAGTAAAACGAAAGGTCATCTATTTGGGGTGTGAAATTTCGCAAGAGGTTCGCCGATTGGGAGTCAATCGCATCCAAGCAATATGCGCAATCCCCGTGCCCCGCAATCACCAAGAATTAAGATCCTTTCTAGGGATGGTCGGTTGGTGTCGCTTGTGGATTTCAAACTTTGGATTGATGGCCAGACCACTTTATGAAGCAACAAAAGAGTCTGTATTTAGATGGGGAAAGGTGCAGGAAAAGGCATTCCAGGAATTGAAAAAGGCACTCAAGGAGGCACCTGCTTTGGGTTTGCCGGATTTGAATAAGGACTTTCAACTATATGTGAATGAAAGACAGAGACTGGCCCTGGGTGTGCTTACCCAAAAGCTGGGATCCTGGAAGAGGCCTGTGGGATATTTCTCCAAACAGTTGGATACGGTAAGCGGAGGATGGCCGGGATGTTTGAGGGCAGTGGCGGCCACAGTACTCTTGATTCAGGAAGCCCGTAAGCTAACGTTGGGAAGACACATAACAGTCTTTGTACCCCACATGGTTATAGCAGTATTGGAACAAAAAGGGGGGCAGTGGCTCTCATCAAGCAGAATGCTCCAATACCAGGCCCAGTTAAGGGAACAGGATGATGTGGAATTGAAAGTAACTAACCATCTCAACCCAGCGGAGTTTTTAAGGTCCACACAGGAAGAAGGAGAATTAGAACATGATTGCGTGGAAGTAATTGAGCAGGTGTATGCTAGCCGGAAGGACCTGAAGGACGTACCCCTACCAGATCCGGACTGGGAGCTGTTTACGGATGGATCCAGCTTCGTGGAAAATGGTACCAGGTATGCGGGATATGCAGTGGTCACATTACAGCAAATAGTAGAAGCAAAAGCGCTACCCCCAGGCACATCGGCACAAAAGGCCGAGATCTGGGCTCTAATAAGAGCCCTAATCCTGAGCCAAGGAAAGAAAGTCAATATTTGGACAGACTCTAAATATGCTTTTGGAGTAGTGCATGTGCATGGGGCTCTGTGGAAAGAGAGAGGGCTTCTCAATTCGCAAGGATCGACGGTTAAACACAAAACTGAAGTTAGTTTACTATTGGAAGTTATCTACAAACCATTAGCAGTGGCAGTAATGCATGTTAAAGGACATCAAAATGATCCAGGAAAAGAATTTCAAGGGAATCGGCGAGCTGATCAGGTTGCCAGACAAGTGGCAAGAGAGGTATGGACTCAAATGGCACTAATACCAGTTCGAGATCAACCGGCTGCTGCATATATGGATGAGAAACCACACTACTCACCGGAAGATGAAAAACTGGCTCAAATGTTACAGGCAAGGAAGAACATCAAAGGCTGGTATGTAACTCCGGTGGGACAAGTAATATTGCCGGTAAGAATTATGAAAGCAATACTAGAATCAGAACACAACAAATGTCATTGGGGTGCAGAAGAAATGGTGAAATTCCTGAAAAATGACATATTCTCAAACCAGATGTTAACATTAGCAAAGAGAATAAATGCTATGTGTCCGGTATGTATTAAAAACAATCCAGTAATTAGGAAACAGATTCAGATGGGCAAGCTGCAAGTAGGGCCTCAACCGGGAGATTACTGGCAGATTGATTTTTCTGAGCTACCAAAAGCCCAAATGTATAAATATCTTCTGGTGTACGTGTGTACGTTTTCAGGATGGCCTGAGGCCTTCCCTTGTAGAACTAATCAAGCTAAAGAGGTGGTGAAAACACTTCTGAAAGAGATCATCCCCAGATTCGGGGTTCCGTTAGGGATATCATCAGATAGGGGCCCACATTTTACAGCAGGAATTGTCCAACAAGTTTCAGTAGTATTAGGGATAACCTGGAATTTGCATACTCCTTGGAGACCACAATCAAGCGGGCAAGTGGAAAGGATGAATCAGACTCTAAAGGGTCAAATTAAGAAAATCTGCCAAGAGGCAAAAATTCAGTGGCCGCAGGCATTGCCGTTAGCTCTACTAAGAATTAGAATTAAACCAAGGGAAAGGTTAGGAGTAAGCCCGTATGAGATCCTATACGGCAAACCCTACCATGCAGCTACTTATAAGGGAGACCCCCATCTGGTAGGAGACCAGATGATACTAAATTATGTGTTATCTCTAAATAAGACTCTTACAGCTATTAGAGGAGCACTACAGTGGAATCGACCTCTATCACTGGATAATCCAGTCCACGACATACTTCCGGGAGACCAAGTTTATGTAAGGAACTGGTCAGTGGAACCCCTGAAAGAAACATGGGACGGTCCTCACCAGGTGATCATGACCACCTATACAGCTGTCAAGGTCGGCGGGATAGACAACTGGATTCATTACACCAGAGTCAAGAAAGTTCCTACGCAATGGTCGGTAGAACCTTTATCTCCTACACGAATGGTATTCAGAAGCAAAAATTAGGAGTAATGGTTCTCTTTCATCTCTTGGCATTGGTGGAAACTTATGTAAAAGTTGATGTATCTGAACCACATCTGTTAGTACCTGAAACTACTGATGTTAACTTGACTTGTTTGTTTACTGATGACCAGGGAGCTGGATTTGAGGAAATTAATGCGAGATGGAGGTGGATCACGGGAGATGAATTAATCACAAAAGGAATCGAAACCATCTGGGATGTGACACGTCAGGAAGGGAAAACTACCCTGCAGATACCCAAAGTGTCAAAAGACAATGAAAGAAAATACACCTGTGTGATCTGGATACGGTATAGTGTTGATTATGGGGATATGAATCTATACGTTACTAACACTTCACAGAAAGAGGAGACTAGGGATGCAATTCAGATAATCCCAGCAAACAAGAGGGTGGAAATGTGGGATGGCCCCCCGTTGAAAATAAATTGTACCTTTAAATTTGGAACACAATGCAGTCAAAAGGTCCAAGTGAAGTAGTGGAAGTTCAATGTCAGTCAGCAAATGTGGGATCCACAAACAGCAGGGGTAAGTTGGAGGTCAAATAAGTTGGGAGGTAAAGGATGGTTAAACATAACAAATCCCAGGGTTGGGAGGACAGAAGGGAAATATTTGTGCATTGTTATTTGTGGAGCTAGCGGAAACTATGGGATTAGAAACGTAGAGTCGGTACCCCATCAGCATCAGGGAATAAGGCCAGAACATGGAATATATCCGGCAGTGGAAGGAAAAGACGTGATTCTAAATTGTCTTGTACGAAATTTAAGTTATTCGGATTACGGGTGGTGGTATAAGGAAAAGAATTTAGAAACAGGAGGAAAATACCAAATTGAAAATAGGTTCCAATCGATAGTCTTGATCATTAAAAAGGTGAGCAGGGAAATTGATATTGGACGATATTGGTGCTGGATAGCCCAGGATGATTGGTGGGTTAATGGAATGGCGACGGTGTATATAAAGAAGAAAAGAGTGGTTCGACAGGTTGTCGAAGATGGTAAACTAGCTAAAGCTGGGAGTCAAGAAAATTTAATAGTAGGACTAATTAGAGATTTTGGACAAATTCAGAATGCAACAACCATTACAGCATGTTTACCTATGCCGCATGCAGCGGGTGATCCCATACCCTGGGGAATTATACCAGTTCTCGAAATGCCCAAAATGTTACAGAATGTTTCCTGGAATTGTAAATTTGTCACTACCGCAACTTATGAATGGGTAAATGTTTGTATATTGATTAGCAAAACAAAAATAACTAAGAAACAGTGTGAGCAAAAACCAGGATATTATGGATGGATTGAAGACCCGAAAATTAAAGGAAATTGTTTAATTCGAGACAGTGTAGTGCACCCTCGAGGCCCTGATTTATGTAGTAAAATGAGAACTCGGGAAAAACAAGAAAAGCGAGAGGAAGTGTGCCAAAATATCACCAATTCTACAACGATGAAACAATGGCAAACAATCTGGGGACCAAGCCTGTTAGAAACATATAGTTATATTGGACCAGTACATTGGTGTATACATTGGAAGGGAAAGAAGAATCAAACTTATTCACAGATGTATAAGGAAAGTAGTGAATGGAGAAAAGAGACACAGCTAATAGGGGATTGGAATTGTACACAAATTTACACTTGTGACACTCCTGATGAATATATTGGTTTAATGCCAGTTCGAATGCTACTGTAATTGGGTTGTGAGTGTAGAGGTTATAATCATTCCATCAGAGAAAGTTTAAAGCAAGTTGATTGCAAAACAGCCACAGTAAGGAGTCCAGGAAATCTGGTATGGGTAATGGGACATGGACACTGGACCACACATATGGCTGTCGATGGGCCAGCTACTCAGATTACCTTGGGAGTCCCAACACTTTGTCCATTCTGGAAATATTCAAAACTCACCACAAAGGAAATGCGGGGAAGGCAAAAACGGGATATTGGTGATGATATCGACAACATAGGATTAGGAAATGACGAGTGGCACGAACCATCTTCAGGGGTTAAGTTTGGGTGGGTGTTAGAATCTATATTTGCACAGGTATCAACATATCGGAATCGGGAAATGTTGTTTAAATTATTGGGACAAACTGAAAGGCTTGCAGCAGTAACTATGAAGGGATTTAGGGATTTGAATCTACAACTACAAGCAACCACTAGAATGACAATACAAAATCGAATGGCCTTGGACCTGATGTTATTAAAGGAACATGGAGTTTGTGGGTACCTGCATGGTAGAATTGATCATTGTTGTGTGCACATCCCAAACGTTACTCAAGAAGTTGAAAAGGACATTAGCCAATTGGAACAAATCGAAGGGAAAGTCCATGAAATTCAGAAGGAAGCAGAACACAATTGGATAGGAGAAATATTCAGCTCCCTGGGAATTCGAGTTTCTGGTTGGATATCATCTATTGTGCAATATGGAATCATGATTGTTGTGATTATCATTGTTGCCTTGATTACGTATAAGTGTCTTTTAGGAATGATCATGAGAGAAGGACAACATACTCGGAGAGTCATGAAGGCGATGACGCGCAGAGAAGTGATATTCCCGCAGAACCACCTGCAACCCCATCCAGACAACCCACCCGCTTACCAAGAGACGACAAACTAAATGGTTGAGCATCCTTGCGAAGATAATCGAAGAATGCTCAAAAGGGGGGACTTGTTGCAAATAAAGTAGAATTAAAATTGTAGAAGTAGTTAGGTTAAGGCTTTGACTGGCCAGGTAGGCCTTATGAGAATAACAAGTCTTGGGAAACAAGAAGGAGTGTGCTGAAGAAGAAGGAACAATGATCAAAGGAATCGGTAGTGCATATAGGACAAACAGAACTAGCAGAAATAACGAACAGTTGCTTAGGGATAAGAAAGGTGTATTGTATAAAAAAAGGGGTTCTGGTGATGGGGATCAGTTAACCATTATCCTTAGGTTAGACAAGCATGAAAATTTATAAGTTTGGGGGGTGATTACCAATTGTTATATGTATGATATATGAGACTAGATGTAATTACATTAAGAAAACAAAGATGTAGAATTCTGCATGTAAGCCAAATTGTAAAAGGTATAAAAACTGAACAGAGAATGAGGGTCTTCGGAATCCTGACTTGGGACGCTAGTCCTCAGGTTTCCCGGGCCCTGAATAAAGCACCGCATAAACTGACACTCTGTTGGTTTGTGTCTCTGTTTACGGGCAACAGTCTGGCCGATGTGATGGTGTTGAGTCATAGGCTGGACTTGATGATCTCAGAGGTCTTTTCCAGCCTCAACAGTTCTGTGATTCTGTTTCATTTTCAGAGCAGGTTTTGAGCTCTTACGCAATTAACTAAGGTATCGCCCCTACTTGGAAGAATAAGAAAATAAAAACATACTTCTGAGTAACTGCTTAGTAGCTGAGCAAAGTCCGTTCTGTGCATTGAATGGAAATAAATAGCATGTGAACATGTAATTAGAGACAATTGCAATGTATATGCACAAAGTGCTTGAAATAAAATGGCACAGGAAATCTTAATTATAGCATTTCCTAACATCTGAGCATTTCACTCTGAAAATGGAGAGTCCTTTTAACACATGGGTTTTTTTCCCCCTCCAGGGTAATAATACACAACCTAAAATATGGCCAGATTCTTCTGCCATTTTCTTCTCAGGTGTTCCCATTACTTGCACCACCACAAGCTGAATTTGACCAGGATGACATTGTTCAGATCAGTTTACAAAGCAGTTCACATACCATCTGGATAGAGCCGATCTTTCTGCCTCTTTTTTTGGTGCAGAGTGTTTAATTATAATCATTAGAAGGATCTGATAAAGCATCACTTTATGTTCCCCCCCTCCTTTTTTTCCCCTGTGTTGCTCCATCACCTTATAGAACCTAAGGAGCAAGGATGACAGAACTCATATACTGTGTTACATATATATATATATATATATGGGTGACTCACTTCTCCTTGGGGCACATCTACAGTTTTGCCCAGTGACAGATATAAAAACTTTCCTCTACTTTGTTGCCATCCCATGAGCAGCAGCAGCACTCACTTGGAGATGGTAGGTGGTGGGCACTGTCACAGGAAATGGGGATGGAAGGAAGATCTGAAGGTGATCAGTCATCTCAGACAGCCCAACCTCAATTAAAATCTTCTGGTGAAGAAGAAATAAACTCTCGTTTGTTTCCTTAAATCATCTTCTGCATTTAGTGATGACTATCTGACCTGTTAGATAGCAGTCTTATCCTTCACTTAGCAGCCTATGTGCCATAAGCATGACAACTCTTGAACCTTGCGTCTGAGCATCAAGATGCTTTACAGCCATCCATGGCTAGAAGGTGATGGTTTTGGTTTTCTTCAGCTAATATGCTTTGCTTATTCACCTCTGAGCCCTGGGAAAACACCATTTCATAGAATCATAGAATCATAGAATGGCCTAGGCTGGAAGGGACCTTAGAGATCATTTAATCCAACCTCCCTGTCATGGGCAGGGACGCTTCTCAACTAGATCATGCAACATATGAGGACCGAACGGGAATCGAACCTGCGACCTTTGGTGAGCACCACGCTCAACCGAGTGAACTAAACCAGCCCTCATGCAGTATTCTGCTTTGGACCCTTCTGTAGACCCACAACGTTGCTTCAGGAGCCTCAGCATCTGATTTTCAGGCTGTAAACGTACTGGTGCACCAACATCTCAGCAGTGCTGTTATTGCAATTACTTGTGCAAGTTAATAATGGCCATTTATCTCTGAGACATCTCTTCAGTCCTTGATCTCAAAGCACTCTGTGGATTTTCACATCTATTTTGTAGACAGGGGATATGGGAAGGCAGAGAGGAAGGAGTCAAGGTCATGCATCAGGGAATGGACCCAAAGCCTCCTGATTTCCAGCTGAACCTTCCATCCACCTAGGAACAGTCTTTACATAATTGGATAAATTTCCAAAACTGTGATGCAGAACCTGGAAAATGCTCAGTCCTGTGGACTCTCACCCTGGTTGTGTTCCTGCCAGTTGCCTGCTGTGTTTATCCTCTGCCAGGTTTTGTGTCTGTCTAGCACATGGCTAGCACAGGGCCAGCAAAGGTAGTCCTCTTTGCTTCACCTTGATGTGGGGTGTCTTGTTAGGGGGTACAAGAGCACTGGAGCTGCTGCCTGGTACATGGGCTGTTCTGGGTAAAGGACTTCTTCATTTAACTGTCCCCTCACGTCCCTTTATCTGCTGTTGGGCAAAAGCAGTTTCACAGCTGCTGGAGGATGTCTGGATTGCTCCAAACAAGCCGTGGCACTCGCTGCCACTGTCCTCTGCACCAGGGGAAGAGAGGTTTGAGGCTGAAATGGGGAAGCCACCCCTGTGCTCTAATTAGCTTTGCTTTGGCAAATGTGAAGACAATGGTTATTAGAGCACCAGCTTTTGTAATTATGATAAAGTGAATGATGTTCAAAGCACTTGTTTGCTGAGAGACTCTTTGGATGGAGAGACAAGGGATCAACTAATTGGATTATTGGATGGAGATGCTACTTCAGGTCTCCTCCCATCCTCTCCCCATGGCATGGGGATAGGGTTGCAGTTTGTGTGCTGGATTGGGCAGAGCTGTGGCATTTGCCAGGGTCTTGATCATGTCAAGTCCTGGGATTGAGCTGGGTTATTTTTCTGGAGGAAAAAAGTGCCCAGACTCACCAAGATGAGCCCCAGCACGGCTTGCCTGGACCAGGCTGCATGTGGGCAAGTGGGATCATCAGGGATGTCCTACTTCATTGGTGTTGGCAGTACAGCAGTCTCATCCTGAAATTTCTTAAAACCTTTATATTTTCTGCACAAACAGCAGTTCTGGAGTTCCCTGAGGCTTTGGGTTCAGATGAAGTGCAGTCTTCCTTGTCTCCCTGAGTCCTACCATAACCTGGCCTGGGAGACCTACAAGGAGAGCATGGGCACATCAAATAATCCCCAGACAGTGCCTAGCTGGCTCCTAACAACTACCCAGAATGGTCCATCGGTGTGTCCCCTGAGTAATTAGCTGTATTCCTGCAAAATATTCAAGGCAAAATGTAATTGTTTGCAATGATGGCAGCACCAGGAGGACCTGGTCTGGCCTGGTTGAGTTGCTGAGCCTGAGTGTTGATTGGAGCCACCAGGATGCTCTTGCTTTGAAATTATCAGGCTGCATCTGTGCAGCTCTTGATCCTATCTAACACAAATGCTAACTGCCATAAAAACAACCCCTCACTCCTTCATGCTGGTCAGGTGGGTGATTTGGAGGAAATTCCCTTCCAAGCAGTAGTCTCACCCCAAGTTGAGGAACCCACAGCAGCCCAGGGCCCACCACTGCCTTGCTGTAAGCCATGCAATAAAACTGTGCGGTCAATGCCCTATCTTCATCATCATGCCCACAGGGACCTCAGTGTCGATGCAGGACTGACTTACACCCAGTTCCAGGTATGGCCAGTTCCTCAGCCCTATCAGCATTACTTAGCTACACCTAGGATGCACCATTTCCCCAGGAGCACATCCTCGATGCAGATGGTAAGTGAAACTCTTTTACTGAGAAATGTTTTATGCATTGTCTGACAGAAGGCAGTCAAAATAAAGGCTGCTATCTTTCTATCACTTGTCTTCTGTGAATCCCGCTTCTCTCTGGCCATAAGAAGGAGTGTCTGCAAGGATAATGTTGCATCATTGCACTGTGGATTAAAGGAAGGAAAGAAAAGCTCCTCTGCTCTGGAAAGATTTGGTCTGTTGTGTGCAGCACCACGCTCACAAGCTAGTATGCAAAACCTGGGCAGGATGAGAGATGCAGCAGTTATTACTAGTAATATTATTAATATTGGAACAAATACAGCAGTTATTACTAATAATATTATTAATATTGGAACAAATTGTGGTCTCCCAGGACTTTTTGTATGCAGAAGGATTGACAGTAGGTGACTCCCTCACTGGGCTCAGCCCCCAAGGACCATCTCTGATCACTTTATTGCTGTCTACATCAGCTTTGATGCCCTCTGTAAAGGTTTTGCATGACCTCTTCCAAAGGTGGAAATGGAGTTTGGTGAGAAGATGGACTGACTGGGGTCAGTTGCTGGCCTTTCTCTTAGCAGGGTGCTGTATTTGGAGCTGAGCCATGCCAAGCACTACTAATCCTTAAAACATCCTCAGAAATCTCACAAGGGCATTTTTCTCTCATTCCCATAGTCAGACCCTGACACTCGTGTACTACAGCGAGGCTTAAAAAAATCAAAACTTGGATTCAGAGAAATCCCCCCATTTAAAACTAAATAAAATCTCTTTTTAAGCTAATCCATGTTGAGAGTTCAGAACTGCAATATTATAGAATTGTAGAATTATAGAACAGTGTAACATATTGTTTATTCAGAAGAAATGCATGTTCTTAGTTATCATCTAAACCCTCCTTTTTTGGATATTAAAAGGCTTCGATGGGGGAAGGTGTCAGTCTGCTCTTTCATTTTGAATTTTTAAAGCACTAAAATTAAATCAAGGTACATAAGGGATTTCTATGTGCAAGTACAGGTGGCTTTATTTTTCTCCCTCACTTCTCACAGGTTGTTAATGAAATCAGAAATTACCCTTATCCTCAGCTTCAGTTACTTGCTCTTCAGGGACTGAACCCCAGCAGGCACACATCCGCTGTGCAGGAGAGCTGTGAAGTATGTATCTTGGGGACTGGAATTATTACATTTTTAAGGGCTGGGAATCTATGCACGCTCTGGCATAAACTGGTAAGACTGGTTTGTGGCACAGCAGTTGCGTTGAGTCTTGCAGCAATTTTAGTAATAACTAGGAGGCAAAGGGGTTGAGTGGGTTTGGTAAAAGATGGTTTACTCCTAGGTGCCTGGGTCTGGCTTGGGTTGACTCTGGCTCCCTTCATGTCTGTGAACAAAGTGCTCCAGTTCTATAGGTTTTCCCAGCCTGTGAAACGGAGCTCAATTTCCCCTCTAATTTCTAAAATATTGGATTTCCAGCTCTCTGCCTTGAACCCTTAGTTATTGATCCAAAAGCCAGGCCTCAGATCCATCATTAAAGCATAACTGATTTGAGTTTGGTGGATATTTCCACTTAGGAAAGGGCAGGAGGGAGCCTCGGCCCCCAGCAGATAGAGTGGGATGGTGGGACCTCATGCCCCAGGAGCAATGCTGACGGTGTTTTGCTGCTGTTCCTGTGCCTCAGGAGCTGCTGCAGCTGGAGGACAGGCTGGGCAGCATGAGCTGGGGTGCCATCCAGAACACCATCGAGAGGTTCACCTTCCCCCACAAGTACAAGAAGGTGAGCACCCCAAAACTGTGGCACAGCTGCCAGCCCCTCTTAGTTGGCCTGGGGTTGTGGGCATGGAGCTGACAGAAAGAAGGGCTTTGATGGGTCACAGTCCTTAGGGTCGGCAAACTGATGCCATCAATTGAAATATTCCATGAAACGGGAATATCTTGTGGGGCTCCTGGGCCAAAGCAGTGGTTGTAGCTCAGCTGGCTGTTTCTTACTTCTAGACTAGGAAGCTGTGGGCCAAATTTTCAAAAGGGTCTCAACCTCCTCCCACCCAGTGGGTGCAATTTCCCCTCTGTCTGCACCTGGTAAGAAAGTGTACACACCAAGGGGGCTTCGTGCATGCAAACTCACCCCATTCTGCATGCAAGAGGTGCTGCCCATGCACCTGTGATGAGGGTGCTGGCTCCATGGTGTGGGGGCACTTGTCCTCCACTTGTTTTGCAGGAGCTGTCTCCTCTGTTGGAGCTGATCTCCTGCCCATGAGGAAATGGGTGCCATGGTTTTGGGTTGTGCTAAATAGAAAATGGAAAAAGTGCTTGTTTACATAGTCATTTCACATGTTGATCATTCCCGGATGGGCAGTAACAAGTAGGGATGTTGTATTGCCCAGGTTGGAAGTGAATCAACTTCTGCTTGTGCTTATCTCACCACATCTCCAGTGGATTCAGAAAAATTATATTAATAGAAATGGATGGGAGGAGAAGAGAAAAAGGGAGAGCTGACAGGCTAAGCACTGCCCCAAGGAGCAGTGTGGGATTGGGCTAGTGGCCAATCTGGCATGGCTCACAGTGGTTGCCCTTCCTGACAGTGGCGGCACCACACGCTTTAAGGTCTTCAGGAGAAGCCTCCAGCAAAGGAGACCATAGGGCCATCCCCACTGCAGGGAGGACAGAGGAGATGACGAGGGGCTGTGTTAAGGCATCAGAGGACAGGCTGCTCCTTGGGGGGCATTATCACCAGCCCCACCACTACTGGCCCCAGGAGGAGACATGCTGACCAGCATCTTGTTGGCGGCATCCTCCCCTCATTGGCTGTTTCAGATGGGCTGCCTTCCCCAAGCTGGAGGATCTGGTTGATAGATGAAGCTCTTATTATTTGCCTTCTTGCAACTACCCAGACTTGGGAGAGCATGAGAAAGCCAAGTCCTAACCAAATGATACCTTTAACCTTGCTGCAGAGAAGACCGCAGGAGATCAAGGCTGAGCAAGAGGATGGAGAGGAGTCAGACATCGATGAAAAATGCACAATCTGTCTCTCCATGCTTGAAGATGGAGAAGATGTTAGGTATGATCCTTCCATCTGCTCTTCTAGTTCTCGATGCCATCTGAATTGTGTTTATTGGGATTAATGTTGGTGGGGTTGTCCCTGTTCTTGTCCTGACAAACTCACTTGGGCTGTTGCAAGGTCTGGGAAACCAAATGCCATTTAGACAGATGTTGGTATGGGCTGTAGGTAGGAAGAGCTCTGCAGTAGAAGGAGTTTTTACAGTATCTCTCCACCCCCAGCGTGGCACACAAGAGCCAGCAGTGGCCTTGGTCACTATAGGAATAAGTATAAGCAAGAGCCTTTCTACATACCAGTCCCAGGCAGTGACTGTAAACATGAGGTGTTATCACTGCCAGTAGCACACACTGTCTGCAAAAACATGCTGCTGACTTCAGAACGTGCAGCCTTTTAGAAGACACTAAACTGAAAAGAGAAAATCACTAAACAGGACTGGGTTTTTAGCTAAACCCAGGACACCTGGGTTTGAATCACCTGCTTCAAGGCTGTGCCAACGGGCCAGGTGGCAAGTGTCAGAGAAGGATCAGTCCCAAGACTCAGACAGCTATCTGTAACTCGGAGACATCAACATCTGAGCTTGGCAAATACCCAAAGTACAATAAAAGTGAGTGTGGGTGTGAAGTCCAAGGAAGTTTGGCTTGTGGCCAGAACACAGCTGCTTTATTGTAGAATAAACAAGATTACTCCACCCACATGATCACAGGGAGCTATCTTGAGCCAACAACAAAGCCCCAGTTATCCCTCGCAGATGTCCCCAGCCTCTTGGCTGGGTCAAACCTCTGCTTGTGATAGAGAATGGGGACAAGCAATTGCAAGGGGCTGAACTACAATAGCTGCAGGAGATGCAGGTGGGCAGTGCAGCTGCACTGCCTGGTCCTGCTCCTCACCCTTTAATTGCCTTAAACCATCAAGAAAAACTCTGATCCTCTTGCTGTGGGTCCTTGTGGTTCAGGATCCCTCCAGCTCTCAAGGGTAAGCAAAGAGATGGCAAAGGTGACATAAGTGAAAATCAACCACATTTCCTAAGGCACACCAGACACCCTCCTAGGAGTGGTGGGGACCCACCTGACTGCTAATGAGCTGCAACGATGAAAAACCAAGAGACTTTAGAGTATAACCTAACACTCCTGAAAGGTTAAAAAGCAGCAGTCAGGGTAATTAATGATTGGAACAACTCAATTCAGGAGGATGTGAGTTTTTCTGAAAGGCCTTTAGGCAAGGACATCATCTCTGACCTACTGCCCTGTATGAGCTGATGTAGCTGGGGAAGGCTATAGGACCTAAGCAGCACTGGTGTCATTACATCGGTGCTTCCCCATGTTTGAAGTAGTCCCAGCTGCTGCTTTCTGGTTCTTCTTGGACCCCTGGACCTCGTCCATCCTAACAGCGTAGTACTTCTCTCTCTGCAGGCGGTTGCCGTGTATGCATCTCTTCCACCAAGTGTGCGCGGACCAGTGGTTGGCCACCAGCAAGAAGTGCCCGATCTGCAGGGTAGACATTGAAACACAGCTCGGCTCGGATAGCTGAAAAGAACTGGCTGGACACACCATTTTCTTTACCAAATTGTATGACCATAAACCCTTGCAGCAAAATTTTTGCCTTCTGAGCCACTGGATTGAGAGGAAAAGTCTGCAGGCATGTTAGTGAGGAGGAGGAGGAAATGGCGGTACAATATCTAGTGGAAGGAGATATTGCACATACGCGGAATATGGGCCTGGTGAAAGGGAGCTGGCATTCCTAGAGCTCAGAGACCCTGTGCTGCAGAAGATTTAATGTTGAACATGAAGGAACTAGTTGTGGTAGTCTGGTCTGTCAATCCTGCATTTCATGAGGATTGTATATATATACCTTTTGAATACGTAGAAACATGTTAGGGGTCCTTTAGCTATTTCTATGGATGACAGCTGGTGCATGTTAGCCTAAGAAATGTGTTTGATGCCCTACTTATCTTGTGGTGGACATGTTGCTATTACCTAATTTGCACCAAATATTTTTTTCATAGATTACTTATTTTGGTGCCTGATTAATACATTTCAGAGGGGGAATAAAGAGGTCAAGCTTTCCCACCCTTGGAGGCAGAAAAGACAAAAAAGCAAAATCCTGTTTACAGTCAGAAGGGTTGTGCTCTTTGCCTCAGCCACATGTGCTTCCTTTCCTTGTGTTTACAGTGTGTTGCAAATTTAGAGTAGCTTAAAAAAAAAAAAAAATTGGGAAATGAAATGAATGAAGCAATAGGGAGACGCTTTCTTCCTGCTTATCTACTGGTGGTGGACACTTTGTGTAGGGACACAATACTGAAGTAGATGCTGCTTCTTTGCTTTCCGTATCTTAACGAAGTAGCTTGGCATATCAAAATCCAAGAAAGAGCTGTCTTCATGATTGCCATTGTCCATGATGCTTACTCCTGCAAGCTGTGAGGATGGTTGGCTTCAGCACTGGTCCAAAATTATGGTTGCTGGAGGCAACACCTGTAGCTGTGCTTTGGGATATAATAATGCCAGAGAGGTACCGAGAGATGTATGTTGCTGCCTCTTCTGTCATACAAAAGCATCTCTGATAACAAGATGGGAGAAAACTCGATGTTCACAAGGTACCGTTGAAGCCATGAGCATTTGGGCGTGGGAGGAGAAGGCAAGTTGAAAAGGGGGTTTGCTGCTTTTTGGAGGGGCTGAGTTGTGACCCTGCCCCAAAGCACATGCACCTGCACCCACGTGCGTTTGTATGCACATATCAGACTGTATCCATATGGAGAATGGAGTAACTATTAAAGTGAAATTTAATTGCATGAATGCTCAAAACAGAATTAGGAGGTGGTCCCTGAAGGAGTGAGCTGTTGCGATCCAAGCTCCCCCCAAAATAAAGACACAACCACAGAGACTGGGCTGAAAATTCTCCAGAGAACCATCATTCACAAACAAAACCCTTTTTTTCCTTTTTTTAAATGATTTCTGGATCCTTTGAGCATCCATTTTGCTGGAGCCAAGTGATTCTCTCCAAGTGGAATCTGAGAGTCTGTGGGATTTCCGTGAGCTGTAGTTGGAAACTAAACCTACATCCTGAGGACTTTGCTGTCACCATCCAAGCTCTCTAGGCCCTGGCAGATGAAGTTTAGGAGTAAAGGGCGGGGCCAGTTCTGCGCACACTGAGCCTCACCTAAAAAATCCATTGCGCAGACTTGAAGGTTACACCCACATTTGTAAAGTCCTGTAGCGACAGGCGAGGGACGAAACGACAAGTGATAAGGTGCACTGGAAGCCGCAGACCCAACCCTGCATGCAGACGGTTCGGGACATTGGTCGCTCGAGACTGACCCCGGAGATGACAGTCTTGCTCGGCAGCATCCTGAATGACCAAGCAGCCTTTTTCAAGGAGAGCACTGCTTGCTCCAAACGGAGAGGGGCCTAGAAAAGGTGGCCTAACCAAAGATCATCTCCACCCTCCACTCGGTTGGCTAACCGCAGCCAACGGGTATCTTCTGATGCGGTCAAACAAACACAAAGAGACAAAGGCATACACCTGCCTCCGAAGGTGTGTTCGGATTGACACTCGCATGTTGGAACATTAGAACCATGCTTGATACTGCGGATAGTGGATGTCCTGAGCGTCGTTCTGCTCTAATTGCCACGAACTATCACGACTCAACATCGACATAGCTGCTCTCAGTGAAGTTCGTCTCCATGAGGAAGGCAGCCTCAAAGAACACGGTGCCAGCTCCACACTCTATTGGTCAGGCAAACCCAAAACCGAAAGACACCTTTCAGGAGTTGGTTTCATGATTAAAAACTCCATCGCCTCCAAACTTGAAAATCTGCCCACAGGTCATTCCGATCACATCATCTCCCTACGCCTCCCACTACACAACAAGCAACATGTTGTTCTCTTCAGCATATATGCCCCAACTCTCCAAGCTGACCCTGCGGAAAAGGACAAGTTCTACACCAACCTGTGCCACCTCACCCAAAAGGTTCCTGCAGATGATGAGATCATAATCCTTGGTGACTTCAATGCCAGAGTAGGAAAGAACTCTGAAGCCTGGAAAGGAGTACTAGGCAAGCATGGTGTTGGAAACTGCAATGACAATGGTCACCTCTTGCTAGATTTTTGTGCAGAGCAGCAGCTCACCATCACCAACACTATCTTTCAGCAGAAAGACAGCTTGAAGACAACCTGGATGCATCCTCGATCCAAGCACTGGCACCTCATTGACTATGTCTTAGTGCGCCAGAGCAATATTCGCGATGTCCGCCATACCCGAGTGATGCCTAGTGCAGAATGTCAAACAGACCAGCGCCTTGTGCGATGCAAACTTAACCTCCACTTAAAGCCCAAACCTAAGAGGGGCCACATTCCAAGGAGGAGGCTCCAAGTTAACAATCTTCAAACGGCTACAGTGAGAGACAGCTTCCAGGTAAACCTTCAAACTAGACTTGAAGACCATCTCATAGATCCCTCTCCTGAAGCGCTTTGGCAACATATTAAAAATAGCATCCTCCAGTCTTCTGAAGAATCCTTAGGGTTCTCCTCCAAGAAAAACAAAGACTGGTTTGATGAAAACAATCAAGAGATCCAGGAATTGTTGACAAAGAAGAGAAATGCTCACCAAGCGCACCTTGCTCAGCCATCTTGCCATGTAAGAAAAGCAGCCTTTTGTCTTGCATGGAGTAAGCTCCAACAGAGACTTCGAGACATCCAGAACAAGTGGTGGATCAACCTAGCAGAAAAGACTCAACTATGTGCTGATTCAGGTGACCACAGAGGATTCTATGAGGCTCTGAAAGCAGTGTATGGACCCACACACCACGTTGAAAGCCAGCTGCTAAGCGCAGACGGCCAAATGCTTCTCACAGATAAAGCCTCCATCCTGAATCGATGGTCTGAACATTTCCAGACTCTCTTCAGTGCCAACCGTGTAGTTTAAGGCTCGGCAATTCGGCACATCACACAACAACTGATGAAAAACGAATTGGATATAGCCCCTACTACGGGAGAGACTCTCAAGGCCATACAGCAGGTGAAAACTGGCAAGGCAGCTGGGATTGATGGAATCCCACCTGAAGTCTGGAAGCATGGAGGCCAAGCACTCCATGCTGAATTTCACGAGCTCATTGTGCGTTGCTGGGAAAAAGGCGAACTACCACCAGATCTCCGTGATGCATCACATCAGACTGTTCAAATTACCGAGGTATTACTTTGCTCTCTATTGCTGGTAAAATCCTTGCAAGAATACTTTTGAACAGACTAGCACCAGCTATCTCAGAAGAACTTCTACCTGAAAGCCAATGTGGTTTCAGAGCCAACAGGAGTACCACAGACATGGTATTTGTTCTCACACAACAGCAAGAGAAGTGTAGGGAACAGAACAAAGGACTCTATGTAACTTTCATTGACCTCACCAAAGCTTTTGACACTGTGAGCAGAAAAGGCCTGGGGCAGATCTTGGAACGATTAGGATGTCCTCCCAAGTTCCTCAAAATGATTATCCCGTTACACGAGGATCAGCACGGCCAAGTCAGATATGGCGATGCACTCTCCGAGCCCTTCCCAATAACCAATGGTGTGAAACAAGGTTGCGTTCTCGCACCAACTCTATTCACAATCTTCTTCAGCATGATGCTCCAAAGGGCCACGGCAGTCCTCGATGAAGATAACAGCATTTGCATCCGATATCGTACCGATGGTAACCTATTCAACCTAAGGCAACTGAAGGCCCACACTAAGACCCTAAATCACCTTGTCCCCGAGCTGCTTTTTGCTGACGATGCCGCCCTCGTTGCTCACACAGAAGCAGCTCCGCAGCGCTTAACATCCTGCTTTGCAGAGGGCTGCTGAGCTTTTTGGGCTGGAAGTCAGCTTGAAGAAGACAGAAGTTCTTTACCAACCTGCACCTCAGGAAGTCTCCCATCATCCCCACATCACCATAGGCAAATCAGAGCTTAAGTCAGTCCAGCAGTTCACCTATCTAGGAAGTATCATTTTCTCGGATGGCAAGATTGACAAAGAGATAGACAACAGGTTAGCAAAAGCATACAGAGCTTTTGGAAGACTCCATAAAAGAGTCTGGTGCAATAAACACCTGAAGAAAAGTACAAAGATTAGGGTCTACAGAGCCATTGTACTGTCTACTCTTTTGTATGGGTCTGAATCATGGGTCATCTACCGCCACCACCTGCGACTCCTCGAACGCTTCCATCAGCGCTGCCTCCGTACAGTCCTAAACATCCACTGGACTACGTGACTCATGTTACTGTCCTTGAACAGGCAGGGGTCACCAGTATTGAGGCCATGCTGCTGAGGACGCAGCTGCGCTGGGCAGGGCATGTCTCCAGGATGGAGGATCACCGCCTCCCTAAGGTTGTGCTCTATGGTGAGCTCGCCACCAGCTGCAGCAACAGAGGTGCCCCAAAGAGGAGATACAAGGACTCTCTGAAACAATACCTCAGTTTTGGCCATATTGACTGCCATCAGTGGTCCACTCTGGCCTCCAGTCGGGAGACGTGGAGACACGCCTTCCATAATGCTGCTGCCTCCTTTGAGAACACACGTAGAATTAGTCTTGAGGAGAAAAGACAGCGCAGAAAGAACCGTGCCTCGCCAATACCACCTAAGGAGACTTCCCAGCTGGAGAGGGGAGGAAAAGAGGGGAGCCCCATGGGGTGGAAGGATGCAGGAGACCTTCTCTTGCTGTGCCCATGTAGGTAGGAGGGAGTGGAGGGGGACACATGGTGGCATATAATGAAGGTACAAAGAAGATATTCTTTATGATGAGGGTGGTGGAACACTGGAACAGGTTGCCCAGAGACATGGTAGAAGCCCCATCCCTGGAAATATTCAAGGTCAAGGACAGTGCTTTGAGCAACCTGATCTAGTTGGAATATGTTCCTGTTCATGGCATGATCTTTAAAGGTCCCTCCAATCCAAACCATTCTATGATTCTGTCATAGACTTACCACCCAGCACAAGCAATGGCTTCTTGGGAGATGTGGTGTCCCAGCCCTGACGTCCATGGGTCAAGGAATGGTCCATCGATACCTATGGGACTTGCTCCAGCAGCAGCAGATTGAAGCAGCATTAAAACTAATACTAATATTGCTAATAATATAGAGAAGCAAAGCAAGGCTTTGCTGGTAAAATACACTGTAAGTCAGCCTGGTCTGTCCAGGTGTGAACTGGGGGTGAAGCAGGGGGAGGAATGGGGCAATTGGGAACCTTGGCTGGGCAGGGAGGGAATGAGGAGTGCTTCTGAACTGCATGTGTTCTTAAAGCCTATGCGAAAGTATTTTTATTTGCCTAATGAACAAGCACAGTGGGGTTTTTTTTTTAAAAAAAACCCCACCAAACAAACAAAAAACCTTTGGTGAAGAAAGCACCAAACTCCCGTGGTCTCGTGTGAATGACTGATCCCAAGGTGTGTGTAAATTTACAGCATCTGGAGTTGCATCGGTGTGTCAGGTTCCTTTGTGTTTCAATAATTTGTGCGAGTAGGTTGCAAAAATAGGATGAATTTAAAAACAAAATGAAACAAACCACAATAAAATCTCTAGGAACAAAGCATTGATAGTTTACAGGGTTTTCTAAGTTTAAATGCCTTATATTTAACATGACTAATTTGTAGATATTGTGGGTTCTTATTTAATTATTTTATAGGTTTTTCCCCATTTTTAATTATATTTTATTTATTTAGAAATTAATGCTATTTTTTTATTACTCCTATTACCTCATTTTTGCATTGTTTCTGGGAATGGAATGCTTTGCATGCATTGGTACTTAAAAATTTTAAACATGGGATGTGGGAGGTAATGCTTATCTTGTCAAAAAGAAAAAAAAATCAGGGTATGTTATTACAAACTGTATTACTGTGGTGCTGTTACCTTGGATACATTCCATAAACATGCAAACCTTTGATTCTCTATGTTGCGGCATAGTGGAAAACTGCAATATAGTGACTGTGTTTAGCACATGTATATGAATATTATTTGCACTCATAATCAAACTCTGGTGATCCTTTCACACGCGTCCTTGCACATTGAAGGTGATTAATGGCAAAACCAAAAAGTTTCCGTCGATTCTTGCCAGTGCCCTGTCCCCAAAGCCGCTGCTGATGCTGCTGCTCTTTGCTGCATGCATGACCCTGCAATAACACCCCACCAGCCCCTGCTACAAGGCTTCCCTTAGGATGATGCAGCCATTTAGTGCAAGACTCTGCAAATTGCTTCAAAAGCTGAGGAAGGAAGCCCAGGCGTGGTGGCTCTGTCTAGTTTTTTGGTGCTTATTAGTGCTTGGTTTGGCTCTTTTCATCCTCTGTGCATGCACCCAGCTGCAGGAAGGACAAAGGAGGTCATCAGCCGATCCTGAGCTTGGAGGGAAGAAATCTGAGAGAGTCATTGCAATTTATAAAGGTTGAAGACCTGATTTAGCTGAGAGGGGTTGGAATAAACAGGGGAGCAATTCAGGATCTGTTTGTAATGCCTGGCCACGATCATTTGCTGTGACCCAGCTGTAAAACATGGGTGGAGCAGAAGGGTCTAGAGAACAAGTCTTCTGAGGAGTGGCTGAGGGAACTGGGATTGGTTAGCCTGGAGAAAAGGAGGCTGAGGGGAGACCTTCTCACTCTCTGCAACTACTGAAAGAGGATTGTAGTGAGGTGGGAATCAGTCTCTTCTTCGGTGTGATAAGTGATAGGACAATAGGAAATGGCTTCAAGTTGTGCCAGGGGATGTTTAGATTGGATATTGGGAACAATTTTTTCACAGAAAGGGTTGTTAAGCATTGGAACAGGCTGCCCAGGGAAGTGGTGGACTTACCATCCCTGGAGATATTTAAAAGATGTGTAGATGTGGTGCTCAAGGACATGGTTTAGTGGTGGACTCCACATTGCTAGGGTAATGGTTGGACTTGGTGATCTTAAAGGTCTTTTCCAACCTAAACAATTCTATGATTCTACGAAAACCTTCCAGTTGATTTTGTCCCCTCTGTTGAAAGGGAAGCCTCATCTTGAAGCTTTTTAATCCACTGCAGAGCTGAGACCTGCACCAGAGCCCTACTGTCCCCAAGGAGGGGTCAGCCCCAAGCTGATGTCCCACTCCTGCAGCGATGGCCAAGCATCTCCATCCATGGCTGCATCACTCTCGCAACGCACTGCCCTTTCCCAAAAGGCTCCTGAATATCAAGCGTTTGAGCCTTGCAAGAGTGTTGGAGTACTTTTGATAATATTTTAAAGCTTTAAGCCATAACCATTCTTGGTCAGCACAGATGCTTGGCCACGTATAGACAGAAGCGGGGTTCGATGCATGTGCTTAGTCAGCAGCCAACCCCCCTCTAAGGTATCGGATGCAATTTTCTTTTGGGTTAGAAAGGCACAAAATTACTGTACTTTTTTTTTTTTTTTCTCTCTGGCCCTTCAGGGTGCTGTTCTGCTTTGTTGACTTTGCCTTATCCTGAGTTTAAAAACCTGTCTGTGTTTTGTTCCTTGCTGCTCTGTAACACTCCTCCCCATAGCCCAGAGCTGCGGTTTTGAGCCTTGTGGGGACAGGGGGTCAGTTGTTCCCCTCTCCCCTCAAAGACACTATAAAAAGGGTTAAGTAAAAAAAGGAACAAGTGAACAAAAAATCCTCTCCTTTAATGACTCAGGCTGGTGAAAGGATCACCCACATTTTTGTACTTCTACTGCTGTTCTGTTGTGTTGTGCAACATTTTGCTACATAGACTATTTTATAGAAGAAAGCTAGAAAAATATTTATTATTAATATTAAAGCAATAGTGCATTGAAGAAATGAAAAGACATTAGAAATTGTGTAAATGCTTAGATTCACTTTTGGTGGATTTTTTGTACTTTATTTATAACTAATAAAACAAACTGCATTGCTAACTATAAACTTGTGCCACACAGAAATCACCTGGCAGGGAGATAGCTTGGTCTATTTACTGATTGTTTTTGGTTTCTTTGTGTTGGAGTTAACTCTTCTGGGACTTTGATGTGTAAAAGAGGTACTGCTGGGGTATAAAATATTCTGCCCAGCTGGTTTGCAGAGGCTCTTGGTGCTTGAGCTCCATGTCAGAGACAAGGTGAGGCTCTCCACATCAGGCATACCACCACGCATGATGTCCTATGGTACCAGTTTTGTGATTAGGTACCAAAATCACTTTCTAGAACCAGGTTGGAAATTGCCTGTTAAAGAGAGATTTCACTTCTAAACACATTTCACAGTGCCTGTAGGATATCTCTAGTAAGTCCTGCAGAGATACTGACAGGTCCTCCATCCTCCCGGTGGAAAAGCATCTTCCTCTTCATGGGTTTTCATGTTTAATAACTAAGGATAGAGAAACTTATTGAAAGAAAAAAAAAACACAACCAAACCCAAAACTCCAAACTAATACAGATCTATTTGAGAGTATTTTCAATCCTTTTGTTACCTGTTGAAGAATCCAATGAGCCATACACCCAGCTTTGCATTCTGCTCATTTCATAGGTTCTCTTGCACTTTTATTTTTCCCCCCAATGAGTGGTGCCAGTCTCTGCTCCTACCCACTCTTAATTTGGCTGCTCCCCTTCCTGTATTTCATTTAGAAAGGCTGAGACCAGTCCCCAGCTTTGACTATGCGATTAGACTAAATAAGCCTTGGAGGCAGGTGGCTGCTGATCGTAGAGATTTGGTTCCAGTAGTGGAAGGAAATTGCTAGCTCCTCAGGCATCCAGCCAAGGCTGCATAAGGTTTGCACCATATTCAGGCAATACAAATCACCCATTATAGGAAACTTTTATAAATTCAGAAGACAGGTTAAAAATGACCCACTGGTCCAGCTGGGGAAAATCTTAGATGCTCACTGAGATCTTGCTGATGTCCTTTGAAAGGGCAATGGAGCTGAGGGAGTTGCTTGAGATGGCCATCGGTTTTACTTCAAAGTCGCCACAGTGAACATGCCACCACAATCTGGTAACAGTCCCACCAAGCAGTAAGTGGTGGCTGCACTGGGGAGAGAGAGGGGCTGTGCCTGTTAAGGTATAACAGCACAGGAAAAAACGCAATGTCTTTGCTCACTGCAAACATCTGCTCTCGCAGCAGCTGCTCAGGGTAGGGAAGCTCAACTCTTATTTCAGTTCTGTAGTATCTAAATCCTCAGCTGGGCCATAGGTTGAAGCTCAGAGCTGTACAACGCCATCACTAAACATAATTTTTTGTTGTTTTTTTTTTAATGGTGATTTTTTTTTTTCTCTCTCAAAATGGACCTCTATGCATAATGATGGACCAGAGGAAACTGCAAGACAAATACTTCGCAGCCCTTAGTTATTCTGCCTTCATACAGGTTGATATATAATAAGGTATATGATATAGAAAATGTTTCATGACAATTTCATAGAGATTTTCAAACAATTCTCTGTGTCCCGCAGCAAGAGTCACCCAGTCCCTCTTAGCATCCAGCTCTGCAAAGGACTCCTTGGTTATGCTTGTCTTCACTGGCAGCACCCAAGTGTAACACAGCACTTCCTTGGGATCTCAGAACGATGGGGACCACAGAGATGATGGGATAGCCTGACTTTGCAGACTCACAGTGATTGCCATGATCCTTGTCCTTTGCTCTTGCTTCTCATCTATGTTATTTTTTTTTTCTGATGAAGGCATGTGCATTAAAATCCTACTGTTGCCCGTAAACAAAGACACAAACCAACAGAGTGTCAGTTTATGCGGTGCTTTATTCAGGGCCCGGGAACCTGAGGACTAGCGTCCAAAGTCAGGATTCCAAAGACCCTCATTTTCTGTTTAATTTTTATACCTTTTACAACTTGGCTTACATACAGAATTCTACATCATACAGAAACAATTGATAATTATCCCCAAACTTATAAATTTTCATGCTTGTCTAACCTAAGGATAATGGTTAACTAATTCCCATCACCAGAACCCCTTTGTTTATACAATACACCTTTCTTATTCCTAAGCAACTGTTCCCTAAGCAACTGTTCGTTACTTCTGCTAGTTCTGTTTGTCCTATATGCCCTACCGATTCCTTTGATTATTGTTCCTTCTTCTTCGGCACACTCCTTCTTGCTTCCCAGGACTTGTTATTCTCATAAGGCCTACCTGGCCAGTCAAAGCCTTAACCTAACTACTTCTACAATTTTAATTCTACTTTATTTGCAACAAGTCCCCCCTTTTGAGCATTCTTCGATTATCTTCGCAAGGATGCTCAACCATTTAGGTTGTCGTCTCTTGGTAAGCGGGTGGGTTGTCTGGATGGGGTTGCAGGTGGTTCTGTGGGAATATCACTTCCCTGCGTGTCATCGCCTTCATGACTCTCCGAGTATGTTGTCCTTCTCTTATGATCATTCCTAAAAGACACTTATACGTAATCAAGGCAACAATGATAATTACAACAATCATGATTCCATATTGTACAATAGATGATATCCAACCAGAAACTCGAATTCCCAGGGAGCTGAATATTTCTCCTATCCAATTGTGTTCTGCTTCCTTCTGAATTTCATGGACTTTCCCTTCGATTTGTTCCAATTGGCTAATGTCCTTTTCAATTTCTTGAGTAACGTTTGGGATGTGCACACAACAATGATCAATTCTACCATGCAGGTACCCACAAACTCCATGTTCCTTTAATAACATCAGGTCCAAGGCCATTCGATTTTGTATTGTCATTCTAGTGGTTGCTTGTAGTTGTAGATTCAAATCCCTAAATCCCTTCTTAGTTACTGCTGCAAGCCTTTCAGTTTGTCCCAATAATTTAAACAACATTTCCCGATTCCGATATGTTGATACCTGTGCAAATATAGATTCTAATACCCACCCAAACTTAACCCCTGAAGATGGTTCGTGCCACTCGTCATTTCCTAATCCTATGTTGTCGATATCATCACCAATATCCCGTTTTTGCCTTCCCTGCATTTCCTTTGTGGTGAGTTTTGAATATTTCCAGAATGGACAAAGTGTTGGGACTCCCAAGGTAATCTGAGTAGCTGGCCCATCGACAGCCATATGTGTGGTCCAATATCCATGTCCCATTACCCATACCAGATTTCCTGGACTCCTTACTGTGGCTGTTTTGCAATCAACTTGCTTTAAACTTTCTCTGATGGAATGATTATAACCTCTACACTCACAACCCAATTGCAATAACATTCGAACCGGCATTAAACCAATATGTTCATCAGGAGTGTCACAAGTGTAAATTTGTGTACAATTCCAATCCCCTATTAGCTGTGTCTCTTCTCTTCATTCACTACTTTCCTTATACATCTGTGAATAAGTTTGATTCTTCTTTCCCTTCCAATGTATACACCAATGTACTGGTCCAATATAACTATATGTTTCTAACAGGCTTGGTCCCCAGATTGTTTGCCATTGTTTCATCGTTGTAGAATTGGTGATATTTTGGCACACTTCCTCTCGCTTCTCTTGTTTTTCCCGAGTTCTCATTTTACTACATAAATCAGGGCCTCGAGGGTGCACTACACTGTCTCGAATTAAACAATTTCCTTTAATTTTCGGGTCTTCAATCCATCCATAATATCCTGGTTTTTGCTCACACTGTTTCTTAGTTATTTTTGTTTTGCTAATCAATATACAAACATTTACCCATTCATAAGTTGTGGTAGTGACAAACTTACAATTCCAGGAAACATTCTGTAACATTTTGGGCATTTCGAGAACTGGTATAATTCCCCAGGGTATGGGATCACCTGCTGCATGCGGCATAGGTAAACATGCTGTAATGGTTGTGGCATTCTGAATTTGTCCAAAATCTCTAATTAATCCTACTATTAAATTTTCTTGACTCCCGACTTCAGCTAGTTTACCCTCTTCGATAGCCTGTCGAACCACTCTTTTCTTCTTTATATACACCGTCGCCATTCCATTAACCCACCAATCATCCTGGGCTATCCAACACCAATATTGTCCTATATCAATTTCCCTGTTCACCTTTTTAATGATCAAGACTATCGATTGGAACCTATTTTCAATTCGGTATTTTCCTCCTGTTTCTAAATTCTTTCCCTTGTACCACCACCCATAATCCAAATAACTTAAATTTTGTACAAGACAATTTAGAATCACGTCTTTTCCTTCCACTGCCGGATATACTCCATGTTCTGGCCTTATTCCCTGATGCTGATGGGGTACCGACTCTACGTTTCTGATCCCATAGTTTCCGCTAGCTCCACAAATAACAATGCACAAATATTTCCCTTCTGTCCTCCCAACTCTGGGATTTGTTATATTTAACCATCCTTTACCTCTCAACTTATTTGACCTCCAGCTTACCCCTGCTGTTTGTGGGTCCCACATTTGCTGACTGGCATTGAACTTCCACCACTTCACTTGGACCTTTTGACTGCACTGTGTTCCAAATTTAAAGGTACAATTTATTTTCAACGGGGGGCCATCCCACATTTCCACCCTCTTGTTTGCTGGGATTATCTGAATTGCATCTCTAGTCTCCTCTTTCTGTGAAGTGTTAGTAACGTATAGATTCATATCCCCATAATCAACACTATACCGTATCCAGATCACACAGGTGTATTTTCCTTCATTGTCTTTTGACACTTTGGGTATCTGCAGGGTAGTTTTCCCTTCCTGACGTGTCACATCCCAGATGGTTTCGATTCCTTTTGTGATTAATCCATCTCCCGTGATCCACCTCCATCTCGCATTAATTTCCTCAAATCCAGCTCCCTGGTCATCAGTAAACAAACAAGTCAAGTTAACATCAGTAGTTTCAGGTACTAACAGATACGGTTCAGACACATTAACTTTTACATGAGTTTCTACCAATGCCAACAGATGAAAGAGAACCATTACTCCTAATTTTTGCTTCTGAATACCATTCGTGTAGGAGATAAAGGTTCTACCGACCATTGCGTAGGAACTTTCTTGACTCTGGTGTAATGAATCCAGTTGTCTATCCCGCCGACCTTGACAGCCGTATAGGTGGTCATGATCACCTGGTGAGGACCGTCCCATGTTTCTTTCAGGGGTTCCACTGACCAGTTCCTTACATAAACGTGGTCTCCCGGAAGTATGTCGTGGACTGGATTATCCAGTGATAGAGGTCGATTCCACTGTAGTGCTCCTCTAATAGCTGTAAGAGTCTTATTTAGAGATAACACATAATTTAGTATCATCTGGTCTCCTACCAGATGGGGGTCTCCCTTATAAGTAGCTGCATGGTAGGGTTTGCCGTATAGGATCTCATACGGGCTTACTCCTAACCTTTCCCTTGGTTTAATTCTAATTCTTAGTAGAGCTAACGGCAATGCCTGCGGCCACTGAATTTTTGCCTCTTGGCAGATTTTCTTAATTTGACCCTTTAGAGTCTGATTCATCCTTTCCACTTGCCCGCTTGATTGTGGTCTCCAAGGAGTATGCAAATTTCAGGTTATCCCTAATACTACTGAAACTTGTTGGACAATTCCTTCTGTAAAATGTGGGCCCCTATCTGATGATATCCCTAACGGAACCCCGAATCTGGGGATGATCTCTTTCAGAAGTGTTTTCACCACCTCTTTAGCTTGATTAGTTCTACAAGGGAAGGCCTCAGGCCATCCTGAAAACGTACACACGTACACCAGAAGATATTTATACATTTGGGCTTTTGGTAGCTCAGAAAAATCAATCTGCCAGTAATCTCCCAGTTGAGGCCCTACTTGCAGCTTGCCCATCTGAATCTGTTTCCCAATTACTGGATTGTTTTTAATACATACCGGACACATAGCATTTATTCTCTTTGCTAATGTTAACATCTGGTTTGAGAATATGTCATTTTTCAGGAATTTCACCATTGCTTCTGCACCCCAATGATATTTGTTGTGTTCTGATTCTAGTATTGCTTTTATAATTCTTACCGGCAATATTACTTGTCCCACCGGAGTTACATACCAGCCTTTGATGTTCTTCCTTGCCTGTAACATTTGAGCCAGTTTTTCATCTTCCGGTGAGTAGTGTGGTTTCTCATCCATATATGCAGCAGCCGGTTGATCTCGAACTGATATTAGTGCCATTTGAGTCCATACCTCTCTTGCCACTTGTCTGGCAACCTGATCAGCTCGCTGATTCCCTTGAAATTCTTTTCCTGGATCATTTTGGTGTCCTTTAACATGCATTACTGCCACTGCTAATGGTTTGTAGATAACTTCCAGTAGTAAACTAACTTCAGTTTTGTGTTTAACCGTCGATCCTTGCGAATTGAGAAGCCCCCTCTCTTTCCACAGAGCCCCATGCACATGTACTACTCCAAAAGCATATTTAGAGTCTGTCCAAATATTGACTTTCTTTCCTTGGCTCAGGATTAGGGCTCTTATTAGAGCCCAGATCTCGGCCTTTTGTGCCGATGTGCCTGGGGGTAGCGCTTTTGCTTCTACTATTTACTGTAATGTGACCACTGCATATCCCGCATACCTGGTACCATTTTCCACGAAGCTGGATCCATCCGTAAACAGCTCCCAGTCCGGATCTGGTAGGGGTACGTCCTTCAAGTCCTTCCGGCTGGCATACACCTGCTCAATCACTTCCATGCAATCATGTTCTAATTCTCCTTCTTCCTGTGTGGACCTTAAAAACTCCGCTGGGTTGAGATGGTTAGTTACTTTCAATTCCACATCATCCTGTTCCCTTAACTGGGCCTGGTATTGGAGCATTCTGCTTGATGAGAGCCAATGCCCCCCTTTTTGTTCCAATACTGCTATAACCATGTGGGGTACAAAGACTGTTATGTGTCTTCCCAACGTTAGCTTACGGGCTTCCTGAATCAAGAGTACTGTGGCCGCCACTGCCCTCAAACATCCCGGCCATCCTCCGCTTACCGTATCCAACTGTTTGGAGAAATATCCCACAGGCCTCTTCCAGGATCCCAGCTTTTGGGTAAGCACACCCAGGGCCAGTCTCTGTCTTTCATTTACATATAGTTGAAAGTCCTTATTCAAATCCGGCAAACCCAAAGCAGGTGCCTCCTTGAGTGCCCTTTTCAATTCCTGGAATGCCTTTTCCTGCACCTTTCCCCATCTAAATACAGACTCTTTTGTTGCTTCATAAAGTGGTCTGGCCATCAATCCAAAGTTTGGAATCCACAAGCGACACCAACCGACCATCCCTAGAAAGGATCTTAATTCTTGGTGATTGCGGGGCACGGGGATTGCGCATATTGCTTGGACGCGATTGACTCCCAATCGGCGAACCCCTTGCGAAATTTCACACCCCAAATAGATGACCTTTTGTTTTACTAACTGTGCTTTTTCTTTGGATACCCGGTATCCAGCCTGTCCCAACATATTCAATAATTCAATAGTCAATTCTTGGCAGAGATTTCGATTCGTAGCACCCAGGAAAATATCATCTACATACTGCAACACAACATAGGAAAAAAGTGAGTCCTTTACCTGGGTAGTTTTCCATTCTTCGAGCTCCTTGGCCAGCTGATTTCCGAAAATTGTAGGTGAGTTCTTAAATCCTTGAGGTAACCTGGTCCAGGTGAGTTGGCGCTTACGTCCAGTTTCCGGATTTTCCCATTCAAATGCAAAAATATTTCTGCTCTCAGGTGCCAGAGGGATGCAGAAGAAAGCATCTTTCAAATCAATTACTGTAAACCACTGAAATTTCTCAGACACAGATGTTAACAAAGTATATGGATTGGCTACTACTGGGTGTATATCTTTGGTGATGGAATTTACTGCTCGTAAGTCCTGTACTAGTCTGTATTTACCGTTGGGTTTTCTAACTGGGAAAATTGGAGTATTGAACTCGGATTCACATTCCTGCAAAATTCCTAATACCATATACTGAGTTATCATAGGGGCTATTCCTTTCCGGGCTTCCAACTTAATAGGATACTGACGTATCCTTACCGGTCGGGCCCCTTCTTTTAATTCCACTATCGCAGGTACTGCTGCCTTCGATTTCCCTGGCGCTCCTATTTCCCACACCCATGGTACTACAGCCTGCTCAATCTCTGGTGGTATTTCCTCCTTCTCCACCTCCCTAACCATAAAAATTTTTGCTAAATTTTCCTCCGGTATTTCTAATTTTACTCTTCCTTTTTCAAAAATGATTTGTGCTTGTAATGCTGAGAGTAAATCTCTTCCCAGTAGACACTCTGGACTGCTTGGCATATATAAAAACTGATGATCAAACTCCTTTCCCCCAAATTTTATATCGAGTGGCCGCAGGAATGTCCTTTCCTCTACTTCCCCAGTTACCCCAACAACAAGCACTGTAGAATCACTCAGAGGTCCCATTTGTTTATTCATTGCCGAAAAACTTGCCCCGGTATCTACCCTAAATTCCATCGGTTCCCCCCCTATTTCCAAAATAACCTTTAAATCTCGGTCTAGTCAGCTCTGATTCTGATAATTTCTCATCATAAAAGCTTGAGCGACACCTTGTGGTCCTCCTACAAAAGGGTTCATTCCGTTACCAGAATTCATCCCTCCGTCCAAATTCATCCCATTTCCTAATGCATTTCCACCTATGTTACCACCCACTGGTGTTCCCATCCCCAAATTAAGTGGGCACTCCCTTTTCCAGTGTCCCTGGCCCTTACACAGCGCGCATTGATTAGGTCCCAACTTTTCCCGACCTCCCGGGACTTGATTTCCAAAACCCCCAAACCCGAAGTTTCTTCCTCGTTCATTACCTCTTCCTCTCCCCCGGCCCCTTCCTCTATTATTTACTTGAGAAGCCTGTTGCAGGACCGCCAGCATACTCGCTTGCTGTTTCTTTACCGATTCCTTTTCCCTACTATTATATACTTTCCAGGCCACCTCTAATAATTTCTCCAAGTTCCGTGTATCTTCCCCTTCTAGCTTCTGCAGCTTTTTCCTAATGTCCTCCTGAGATTGTCCCATAAAAATCAATGCCAATTGTAATTTGCCTGACTCAGCTTCCACATCCAAATCCGTATATCTCCGAGCCGTCTCCTTCAGTCTCTCTAAAAACGCCGATGGTGACTCCCCTTTGTCTTGTCTTACCAAATACAATTTAGACCAATTCAATGTTTTCGGAATCCCTTCACGTATCCCATCTATCAATAATTCTTGGTACGCTTTCAGTCTACGATACCCCTCCTCAGAGTTGGGATCCCACTCGGGATCTTCTCTGGGCACCAAATTACTAATAGTATCACCTTTAATAACCCGCATCCTAACCATTTCTCGCGCACGATCTGTCATAGCCTTAAACACCATCTCCTTTTCAGTGGAATCCATTATGGTATCTAATAACACCTGTAAATCATTCCAATCTGGATTTTGTGCTTTTATCACCATTTTTATTACCCGAGCCACCTTCTCCGGATTTTCTCTATATGCCCCTGCCGATTGCTTCCAAATCATCAGATCACTCGGAGAAAATGGGACCTTTACCAAAATTCTTTCTCCGATTCCCCCCACAGCCTCTCGTAACGGGACCATCTAATGAGGTTGTAGCAATCTCTTTTTCCGTTCTAACCTCCCTTTACGAGTCCGCTCTGCAAGCGGCGTTCTCGGCTTATCAGCCAACAATTCTTCAGACTCTGTTTCCTCTTCTGTTAAAACAGGAATAGTGACCTTATGGTCATTCGGTGGTGGTATTTCGGGGGGGCGACGGCGCGCTTGGGGAAACTAACAAAGATACATCCTCCTCCGGTTCCGAGAACCAGACTTTCCACTCCTTACAACCAGCACATTCCTTATCTGTTAATCTCAATACCATCATTCCACATTCTTTCTGCCATTCAGGTTTCCCTTTTAAGTAATAAAATAAGTCAAGGTACGGCACCTCTTCCCATTTTTCATTTTCCCATAAGAACTGCATTAAGGGGGTTATAATTTCTGAATTCACTGTACCGTTTCGTGGCCACTGCATTCCTTCTGTTTCATATTCAGGCCATACGTAATTACAATAATCAATTAAATTTCTCTTTCTTAATTCCTTTCCAAAATTACCATCTTTCCAACGTTTCAATAAACAACCAAGAGGAGAATCCTCAGGGATATCGATTTCATTGCACGATAGAACTCTAAACATTTTAAACAGCATTATACTACTCACACACACACACACTCGTACAACTACAATACTATAACCCTTTTACCTTAATACCAACCAACTTGCCTATTCTCGACGCCGCGAGTGGCAAGTGCTGGCTCAGCGCGGCTTTCGCTGCGTCTTACGGCCAGCGCCTAGGCTTCCCAATACCAGAACCTTTGCCCAACCCTGCGAGATGAGTCCTCGTCTTATGGGCAGGCACCCAACCTTAAAAGAATAAAGCACCTTCGGGCTTACCTTACGGTTGTCCGTCCAGCGCGGAGTCGGGCACGGGTTGATGTCTCCCCAGAAATCACCTGGTGCCGGCTTGGAGTGGATCAGCCCGTGAACCGCTCCTGCTGCCTCCGGAGTCCTGCCGCGGTCGCCAGAAAACTGTTGCCCGTAAACAAAGACACAAACCAACAGAGTGTCAGTTTATGCGGTGCTTTATTCAGGGCCCGGGAACCTGAGGACTAGCGTCCAAAGTCAGGATTCCAAAGACCCTCATTTTCTGTTTAATTTTTATACCTTTTACAACTTGGCTTACATACAGAATTCTACATCATACAGAAACAATTGATAATTATCCCCAAACTTATAAATTTTCATGCTTGTCTAACCTAAGGATAATGGTTAACTAATTCCCATCACCAGAACCCCTTTGTTTATACAATACACCTTTCTTATTCCTAAGCAACTGTTCCCTAAGCAACTGTTCGTTACTTCTGCTAGTTCTGTTTGTCCTATATGCCCTACCGATTCCTTTGATTATTGTTCCTTCTTCTTCGGCACACTCCTTCTTGCTTCCCAGGACTTGTTATTCTCATAAGGCCTACCTGGCCAGTCAAAGCCTTAACCTAACTACTTCTACAATTTTAATTCTACTTTATTTGCAACACTACCAACCAAGAAATAAAGAACAAAAAAACATGTAGAGGGTGGCAGGGGGAGCAGGAGCTGCGCATCTGCCCAACATACAGCTTTGAGATGCTCTGCCTTAGCAGAGGTTGCCTGAGCCCTGCAAAAGGCACAGCGCTTGGACAGTTTGGGCTTTTCTCCTGCCCAGTTCTCCACTCAGCCAAGAATGTGTTGGTTTTAGCAGCTTAATGCAAATCCAGCCCTTGGAAAAACTCCACTCTTGCCTTATTACTTTTGTAGCATTAGTTATTGTAGCAACAGAATGACTTCCCAGAGCCAGGGTGGAGTCAAGTTTTACACAAATGAGGGGCATTTTTGAAGTCTTTAGAAGGAAAGTGGAACATCTCCCTTATGAGGAAAGGCTGAAGGAGCTGGGTCTCTTTAGCCTGGAGAAGAGGAGGCTGAGGGGTGACCTCATTAATGTTTATAAATATGTCAAGGGGGAGTGTCAGGAAGATGGTGCCAGGCTCTTTTCAGGGATGTCCATTGACAGGACAAGGGGCAATGGGTGCAAACTGGAGCATAGGAGGTTCCATAAAAATATTAGAAAAAAACTTTTTCACCGTGAGAGTGACAGAGCACTGGAACAGACTGCCCAGGGAGGTTGTGGAGTCTCCTTCTCTGGAGACATTCAAAACCCGCCTGGACACGTTCCTGTGCGCTCTGCTGTAGGTGATCCTGCTCTGGCAGGGATGTTGGACTAGATGATCTTTGATGTCCCTTCCAACCTCTAAAACTCTGTGATTCTGTGATTCTGTGAAAAAAACCAAACAGATTTTTTTGATACTTTGCCAAGGTTGCCTTCCTGGTAGGCAGTGAGGTTGCTGACCCCATATCAGCAAACTCCAACCTTGACCTTTTAGGGCAGCATTGCCTGGAGGTCAGTACAGCTTTTGTGTTGACCATGTCAACCATGTCCAGGGATGGCAGGTAATTTTGATGGCAACTGTTGCATTAAAAGGAGAGGCAACAATTTTTGTTGCAAAAGCGAGGTGCCAATTTCAGTCACGTTAAGAGGCAACAATTGCTGTTGCAAAAAGCCTCAAATCAGTTTGGCAGAAGCTAAACCCCCTTGTGTTCCAGCTTGTCCTCAGATATCAGAGGGGCTGGGGGCAACTAGGCTTAGCTTCTGAGCGATGCTCAATTTCACATTACTAACGCGACACGCCCAATTGCCTTCGATATGACAGTGGCCCTGGAATTATGAGGCCAGCCTTCACAAGAGCGGCAATATCTTCGATCTGGCAGCACCCCTGGAATTATCAACAGGGACTCTCATGGCCAGATCGGAATTGATCTGATGGCGCCCCTGGAAAGGGTCAACAGGGACTCACACGACCAGATCGGAATCAAATATAATTTATTTAGGCAGCAGATGCACAGATTCATTTTGATTGCTGATGATAGTGACTGACTGCAAAGCATGTGCAAAAGTTACAGATGTAATAGATTATGAGCAGCTCTATAAAGATTTCCTAAGTATCCCGCGGCAGCACTTGGTGAAACCAAATGTTCGGACCTTACCCAAAGGCATCCCTATGGGGGCAAGAGAGGCTCAGCCCGTTGACTGGTCCCAGGAGTCAGAGGTGGTTTGTGGCGGTATCTTCCCTGACCATGGTGGAATCTTCCCTGACATTACCCCCTCTCTTGAGCCATTTTTATATTATTTGTTACCTTCCAGGTGGAGCTTGAGTGACTCCAGTCACGCATATCTTTATTGTGATTGGTGTAAATTTTCCTCGCTTCGCGTTTAAAGGTATAGACTAGAAAAATTCAATGCGCAAGCTCAGTGAGGGGTGGTCGCACCTCGGAGGCGGGCGGCTTTTGGGATGGAGGTGTCTTTTGGGATTATAATGAGATTATAATGATATTATAATGAGCATAGTTCACCCAAGGACAACATCTATCAAAAGATGACAGACTCCTGACCCAGGACAGTACATGTGCAGTCAACTGGCTCCTTGACGCCTCCAGGTTCCTTTGTGTTCACAGAGCTTGACCACAGTATCTCCACAACGTTCCATGCTCCGTGGGATTTTCTCTTAGGGACAGAACAATCAAGCTTCCTTGATGCTACTGGCCCCTAAGTTTGTTTTTGAAAACTTTGTGGGGAGAGCTCCTTATGCACCAGCTGCATGTTGTCCTGGAAACTTTCTCGATGTTCTGATGTGTGAAGAATGCTATGTAGGCAATTAAGTAATTGTATATAATTATCCCACATAAAATGCCGTGAGAAAGGTTAGTTTTTTGAGGCCTAAGAGCTCTTGCAATATTTTAGCCAAGATGGTTGCCTTGCAGTTGGACTAAAGTTTAGGCAAAGGTGCCTTAATCCCACAGCAACCTAGGTATCTGCAATCCCACCTCTCATCTACACAGTGATTTGGTGACCCCCCAAGATGTTAATTTCTGCTTCAACAGGACCTCAGTCCATGGCAGCAGCTACTTCCTACATGAAGTTACTCCCAGATGGGAGCACATCTCATATGCAACATCTTTCCTCCTTGCCCCCTGCAGGGATGCTTTTGTGGATCAGGAGGTGCTCACTGCTCCTAAGGGCTGGAAGCATGGAGTACTACAGATCCCACATGCATCACAGTGAATTTGCTTCGGGGCCGGCAGGGGTTAAAATGCTTCGATGCTGTAAAACCCTCCCTTCTTCCCGGGCTCCACATCAATGGTTTCTCCACCTCCTTCCCCCCCAGAGCAGCGCAGGGGGACAGGGAATGGGGGTTATGGTCAGTTCATCTGACGTTGGTTCCATTGCTGCTTCTTCATTCTGGGGAGAACTCTTCACTCTTCCCCAGGGACATTGTGGGGTCGCTCTCATGGGAGACAAGCTTCACGCTCTCTTCTCTAGCGTGAGTCGTCCCACGAAGGGCAATTCATCACAAACTGCCCAACGTGAGACACCTCACGAGGGGCAGCCCACCCCTCGTGAGTCTGAGGCGCAGTCCTTCAGGGGAAACTGCTCCAGCGTGAGTCCCCCGCAGCGTCCCAAAAGTCCCACCAGCCAACCTGCTCCAGCGTGGGCATTCCTCTCTTCCATGGGCTACAGGTTCCGGCAGCAACCTGCTCTGATGCGGGCTTCCCATGGACTACAGCCCCCTTTCAGGCATCCACCCACTCTGGCATGGGGTCCTCTGCCCCACGGTGGACATCTACACCCCACCCATGGGTGGAAGGGGACAACCTATTTCACCATGATCTTCACCATGACCCGGGGGACTCTCTGCTCCGGCGCCTGGACAAATGGCACTCCTCCCTCCTCCTTCTTCACTGACTTTGTTGTCTTCACTCCTCCATCTCTGTGCCAGCTGTTGTGTGGCGCAGTTCTTTTTCCCCGTTTCTTAAATATGTTTTCACAGAGGCGTTCCTCTCCTATAATTTTACTGATAGACTCAGCCTTGGCCAGTGGCGAGTCCCTCTTTGGAGCTGTCTGGCATTGGCTCTATCAGACTCAGGGGAATCTTCTAGCAGCTTCTTGCAGAAGCCACCCCTAGAGCCCCCCCGCCACCAAAATCCAGCCGGGCAAACCCGATACACCCCAGCACCCACCTTCAGCCCTCCTGAGATCTGTTATGATCCTCCTGAGAGCTCCTAGCCCCTGGCTTGGTCATTGCCCAGAGGAGTGAGGAGTGAGAAGGGAGAATATAGCCAGTAAAGACCACTGTTATTATTCACATCAGGGAGTAGCTCATCATTGATGAGGTTGATTACTGGGCTCATTTAAGCAACTTGCTCTGCTCCAAAATCATCAGTTACCATAAAGGGTTCTAAAATTAATTAGTTCTGAACTCTTATTTGTGAGCTGGCACAGACAGCCCTGAATAAGCTCCAGTCTCTTCGGTTGTGCCTGCTGCACGAAATAAGGGTGCCGAACTTCCCTGGCAGGGCTTTGGTGGGATGCAGCAGCTTTTGAATATCCAAGAACAATCAACAGCACCTGTAACATGCCCAAAACTACTGTCTTGGCATCACTAGGCTTTGCTGGGGCCTCCTTTGCCCATGACCATGCATGGATTCAGCAGTGGGACAGTTCTGCTTTGTGTCCAGGCACATCCAGGTTATGTCTCAGCAGAAACATCATCCCTAACCTAGGGACTGATGAGGTGGGTGGGCTCAACAGGTTACTTTAGATCCATTTGATCCCTTTTCGCACAAAGCACCTGTTTAAAACCAGCTTCTGGGAGGGAAAACAACCTCTCCTAGGACATGTGTGGGCCAGGAAGGAAGTCGTCTTCTCATGGTGACTCAGACCCCCCTCCCCCTTTCTCCTCTGAAGGATGCTCCTTCTGCTTTGCTCCCCTGGGGAGGGAGACAGGGCTTCAGGAGTAATGATTTGTAAACAGCTTCTCTTGTCAGTACCTGCAGAGATGCGAGTAGCTGCAAAAAGCTCATCTACAGGAACACTGGCTTTTATTACGGCTGGGAAATCGGTTCTCCATCACAGAAAAAAAAACAACCCACAAACTAGCAATCCTTATTAAAAGAAAAAATTAATAGCAGCTGCTCTGAAACAGAGTTGATATTCAGGCCATATAGACTTTATCCTGAGACAACTTTGAATGTAGTTAGCACAGCTTCCTTGCAGTGGAATTTGTTATCCGTTAGGTCTTTTGCTCTGGATGCCATAACTGTAGATCTTAGCTCTGGGCAGACCTGGACAAATTCACTCCAAGAGCTGGATTTGACTTGGGTGAGGGGAAGCCTATGGGTGGAAAACACCACTCAGATCCCCCCCCTTGAGACCTGGCTGGGTGGATAATGGGTCGTTCCCCTCCTCCCTGCAGAAAGCCCTACTTTCAATGCAGTGCCTTCTGGAGTTGTGCATGTGGGATCTCCAAGCTCAATTTTCTTAAATATGTTGGCTGAATTCTTTTATTCTTTTTACTCATCTGAAAGGGGAGCCCATCAGCGATGGAGGCCAGTGGGCTTTCCCAGCCCTGGCAAGGCAAAACACCAAAAGGAGAAGATGACATCTGAGCTGTTAAAGGATAGTTTATGGCTCTACTAGTTGTGGCTTTTAATCATAAATAACCAAGAAATGTATTTATTTCATTCACAATTTTATTTGTGCTTTAAAAAAGGCAGTATTACTTTTACAAAATGTGAACCCAGGAAGAACATCTTGCTACTAAAAAACTCTCAGTATGAAAGGCAGCATTTTAAAAAGTGCAATATTAAGCAGTACAATGAGAAAAATGTGCATGCAGAAGGGACCAAAACCCTCTTGCAGCTCTGCCCTCCTCAGTACATAGGAAAAAGCTCTCTCCAGATGAAACCATCGCCCTGGTTTTCATCCAGCCACTTCCCACAGGGAAATATGGTGGTCATGCCAGTCGCTGAATTGATGATCTCCACTCTTTCCACCAGCCAGCCTGGTGCCAGACTGCTCAATCTGTGCTCAGTCCAGACTTTTTTTAGCTCCCCCATGTCCAGCATTTCCAGGTAAAACCTGTTGGTTTTGCCTCGCTCAAAGAGGTTCCTGAACTTCTGCTTCACTGCCCACTTTCCTGAGTCCCCATTCAACCTGAATATGCTGATGAACACGTTGGTGTCGGTCCCCCATGCCCTTTCTGAAGCCTGTGACCACGATGGTCTCATATTTGACTGGCACCAAACTCCGAGCTTTGCTGGCAAAGCTCTCAGTGACCTTGGCATACTCAAAGACTTTGTAGTCCCGTCTCTTGTATCACAGAGGGATTTTTCACATTGTACGTGAAAAAGTATCTGCTGAAGGAAAATTAGCAGCATGTTAGTGATATGGATGGCTGCTTTACTGGGCAAATGTTATGGACTGGGCATGGTACTATATTGCCCAATATTAATGCTGTTTGAGTATTTTTCCATGTGTGTGCTAGCACTAGAGTTTCTCTATAGAAAGACAGCTATGACTGACCATCACAACTTGTAGTAGCAAACCGCTAGTGCAAAATAGAATGTGGGAGAGGGGTGTAAACAGCTGATACAGAAACCAGAGGCTTCAAGTAGCCTTGGTGCAACATGGTTGTTAAAGCATCTGATAAGATGTGGATGAGGGAGGGAGCCTTGTGAAGGCAGGATGGCCTTGCCTCAGCCTCATCCCGAGGGACAGTTGACTGCTGATTGGCCTTTGCTTCATTATTGACAAATGCATATAACGGGTAACACCCATGCATGTGTCGCGAGTTAGAGCTGGACCGGCCACTAACGCGGACAGACGCCCCCTAACCCTCTCTTCCCCCCCCCCCCCAAACGGGAAGAGAAAAGGGAATGAGGCAGAGAGACTTAAGGGTTAGAGAAGAAAAACTAGAACAGCTTTAATGAAACAATATTGGAAATAATAGTGAAAAAATAAAAGTAAAGAACTATATACAGCTATAGATAGTAGCCTGATATCAAACCCAACTCCCTCCCCTGAGAGCAATCCCCACTGGTGCTGCAGAGCAGGAGGCACTGGGGAAGCCCCAGGCTCAGCGGCAAAGGGGAGCTGGATACGGGGAGCTGGATTCGGGAACTCGGGATCCGGATCAAAAGCAGGAGGTCAGATGGAGTCCTCTCTGGACACCGGCCATTGCAGAAAAGGGGCGAAAAGGGCGAAAAGGGGGTGAAACTCTCATATCTCTCAATTTATACTAGATATGACATACATGGGATGGAATACTCTCGTTGGTCACCTGTCCTGTCTGTTATCCCCCAGAGGTGCAACCTTTTACTTCCTTGTGACCCCTCTTACTACCCAGCACCCTCAGCATGGCACACAAGAGCCAGCAGTGGCCTTGGTCACTGTAGGAATAATTATCAGCAAGAGCCTTTCTGCATCCCAGTCCCAGGCAGTGACTGTAAACATCAGGTGTTATCACTGCCAGTAGCACACACTGTCTGCAAAAACATGCTGCTGACTTCAGAGAGTGCAGCCTCTGAGAAGAGACTGAACTGGAAAGTAAAAATCACTGAATAGAACTGGGTTTTTAGCTAAACCCAGGACAATCATAGAATCATAGAATCATAGAATGTTAGGGATTGGAAGGGACCTCGAAAGATCATCAAGTCCAATCATAGAATCATAGAATCATAGAATGTTAGGGATTGGAAGGGACCTCGAAAGATCATCAAGTCCAATCCCCCTGCCAGAGCAGGAATGCCTAGACTATGCCACACAGGAACGTGTCCAGGCAGGTCTTGAATGTCTCCAGAGAAGGAGACTCCACAACCTCTCTGGGCAGCCTGTTCCAGGGCTCCGTCACCCTCACTGAGAAGAAGTTTCTTCTCGAGTTTAAGCGGAACCTCTTATGTTCCAGTTTCAGCCCATTACCCCTTGTCCTATCAGTGGTTGTCACCGAGAAGAGCCTGGCTCCATCCTCATGACACTCACCCTTGATATATTTGTAAACATTAATGAGGTCACCCCTCAGTCTCCTCTTCTCCAAACTAAAGAGCCCCAGCTCCCTCAGTCTTTTCTCATAAGGGAGATGCTCCACTCCCTTAATCATCCTAGTTGCCCTGTGCTGGACTCTCTCCAGCAGTTCCCTGTCTTTCTTGAACTGAGGGGCCCAGAACTGGACACAATATTCCAGATGGGGTCTCACCAGGGCAGAGTAGAGGGGAAGGAGAACCTCTCTCGACCTACTAACCACCCCCCTTCTAATACACCCCAGGATGCCATTGGCCTTCCTGACCACAAGGGCACAGTGCTGGCTCATGGTCATCCTGCTGTCCACCAAGACTCCCAGGTCCCTTTCCCCTACACTGCTCTCTAATAAGTCATTCCCCAACTTATACTGGAACCTGGGGTTGTTCCTACCCAGATGCAAGACTCTACACTTACCCTTGTTATATTTCATTAAATTTTTCCCCGCCCAACCCTCCAGCCTGTCCAGGTCTCGCTGAATGGCAGCACAGCCTTCTGGTGTGTCAGCCACTCCTCCCAGCTTGGTGTCATCAGCAAACTTGCTGATAGTACTCTCTAGTCCCTCATCCAAGTCATCGATGAATATATTGAATAATACTGGTCCCAGTACCGACCCTTGAGGGACTCCACTGGATACAGGCCTCCAACCAGACTCCGCCCCATTGACCACGACTCTTTGGCTTCTTCCCCTTAGCCAGTTCACAGTCCACCTCACTACCCGAGAGTCTAGACCACACTTCCACAGTTTAGCAGCAAGGATGCTGTGGGAGACTGTGTCAAATGCTTTACTGAAGTCAAGGTAGACCACATCCACCGCTCTGCCATCATCTATCCACCTTGTTATATCCTCGTAAAAGGCTGTGAGGTTAGTCAAGCACGACTTCCCCTTGGTGAAGCCATGTTGACTGTCTCTAATGACCCTCTTATCCTTGATATGCCTTGAGATGGCACCAAGGATAAGTCGTTCCATCACTTTCCCAGGGATGGAGGTGAGGCTGACCGGTCTATAGTTTCCCGGGTCCTCCTTCTTGCCCTTTTTGAAGACTGGAGTGACATTTGCTTCCCTCCAGTCCTCAGGCACCTCTCCCGTCTCCCAAGACTTGGCAAAGATGATGGAGAGTGGTCTAGCAATGACATCAGACGGCTCCCTCAGCACCTGTGGATGCATCCCATCTGGACCCATGGATTTATGGATATCCAGATTGCTTTATTGGTCCCTAACCCAGTCCTCATCGACTAAAGCAAACTCCTCCACTGCCCTGACTTCCTCTGGGGCCTCAGGGGAACGGGGCTCCTCAGGACAGCCTCTGGCAGAGTAGACAGAGGCAAAGAAGGCATTCAGTAACTCTGCCTTCTCTGTATCTTCTGTCACCAAGGCACCCACCTCATTCATCAGTGGGCCTACATTGCCTCTGGTGTTAGTTTTATCTGCCACGTATTTGAAAAAGCTCTTCCTGTTGTCCTTGACCCCTCACGCCAGGTTCAATTCTAGGGAGGCCTTTGCTTTCCTAGTTGCCTCCCTACATCCTCGGACAACAGCCTTATATTCTTCCCAAGTGGCCAGCCCCGCCTTCCAAGATCTGTAACTTCTCCTCTTGCACTTGATCTTACCCAGCAGATCCCTGTTTAGCCACGCAGGTCTCCTGGCTCCCTTCCTTGACTTCCTACGTGTCGGGATGCTCTGATCTTGAGCACGGTAGAAGCAGTCCCTGAACGCTAACCAACTATCTTGGGCCCCTTTACCTTCAAACAGCCTTGCCCATGGGATTTTCTCGAGTAATTGCTTGAAAAATCCAAAGTTTGCCTTGGCAAAGTCCAGGGTTGCAATTCTGCTTGCTATTTTGTTTCTGCTACATGAGATCCTGAACTCCACCATTTCATGGTCACTGCAGCCAAGGCAGCCCTCAACCTTTACTGCTTCAACCAGATCCTCCTTGTTAGCGAGGATGAGGTCCAGCAGTGCTCCTCTCCTAGTCGGCTCCTCCAGCATTTGCATCAGAAAATTATCATCGATGCACTGGAGGAACCTCCTGGACTGTGGCTGGCTGGCTGAGTTGTCCTTCCAGCAAATATCAGGGAAGTTAAAATCCCCCATGACAACCAGGGCCTGTGATTGTGAGACCGCTCTCAGCTGCCTGTAGAAGGCCTCATCAACTTCCTCACCCTGATCTGGTGGCCTGTAATAGACACCCACAACAGTATCTCTCCTGCCAGCCTGCCCCTTAATTCTAACCCATACACTCTCAACTTGCTCCTCATCCATGCCTGGATGGTATTCAAGACATTGTAGTTGCTCTTTCATGTAAAGAGCGACTCCACCACTTCGCCTGGCTGGCCTGTCTTTCCTGAAAAGGACATAGCCACCCATGACCACATTCCAGTCATGTGAGCTGTCCCACCATGTCTCTGTAATTGCCACCAGATCATAATCTCCTGCCCGAACCCAGGTTTCTAGCTCCTCCTGCTTATTCCCCATGCTGCGTGCATTGGTGTATAAGCATTTCAGGGAGCAAGCTGAGCACACTGATCTCACCCTAGGGGGATGGAAGGCCACCCGGTCCTCATAATTTCAGTATTCTAATGAAGATTTTTTTGAACATGCATCCCATTAAATGCCTTACACCTCCCCATACATAAAATATGTCAGTATGTAGATCAACCTGGGGAGGGACTGTACTGGGTTCAACTAGTATAGGATTAATTTTCTCTAAGGGATGGGCTAGCTGGGGTAGCTGAACCAAACTAGACACTAGCCACGGGATATTCGATACCATCATGATGTCATGCTCGGGCGGGGGTCTCGCTCTCCTTCCGTCTCTCAGTCTGAGCTCTCGTCCCTGGGTTCCTGGTGGTGAGACGTCTGCGGTACATGTTACTCGCATTATATCTGCTTAAACGTTACTGTTATTTCACTGTTATTGTTATTATTTATGTTCACCATTAAAACAAACTCTTTTTATCTCAGCCCCACGAGGCTCTGCCCACTGCTCCTTCTCTGCTCTCCTCCTCATTCCCTGTAGGGGGAAGCGAGCGAGGGAGCGACCTCATGGTTCCTTTGTCTCTCCCTGCCGGTCGGTTGGCTTGAACCACCACAGGGACCCAAGGAAAAATGTGTATAAATTGAAGTGGGATGAAGGGGAGAAGAAAAAGAAGACAAGAAGAAAAGAAGAAGAAATGAATAAGAAAATGGACGCATCCTTGAACCCTCATTGGTGGGATCAATGCAAGAACCCAGATCGGTGATCTCTCTCCCCCTCCCCTCCTCTCTCTTTCCCCTTTCTCATTTAGTAATGCAAGGCATACCCTACAGCTTACTTAGTTTATACATAGCCTTTCTTTCCTGTAATCATTAGGTATTATACTGCCTACTATAATTTGTTATACATCTAAGCCTTTTATTAAGTAACGCAAGGCACAACATATGGCTTGCTGTAGTTTGTTGTATACCTAGTCTTTTCCTGGTTGCCATTAAGTTATATTATATCGCTTGCCCTAATGTGTCATATACTTAATGACTTATGAGTCTGTCCTGGGTTTAGCTAAAAACCCAGTCCTGTTTAGTGATTTTTTTCTTTTCAGTTTAGTGTCTTCTAAAAGGTTGCACGTTCTGAAGTCAGCAGCATGTTTGTGCAGACAGTGTGCGCTACTGGCAGTGATAACACCTGATGTTTACAGTCACTGCCTGGGACTGGTATGTAGAAAGGCTCTTGCTTATACTTATTCCTATAGTGACCAAGGCCACTGCTGGCTCTTGTGTGCCACGCTGGGGGTGCTGGGTAGTAAGAGGGGGGCACAAGGAAGTAAAAGGTGGCACCTCCGGGGGGTAACAGACAGGACAGGTGACCAACGAGAGTATTCCATCCCATATACGTCATATTTAGTATAAATTGAGCGATCACGAGAGTTTCGTCCCTTTTCGGCCCTTTTGCCCCTTTTGCCCTTTTTGGCCTTTTCGCCCTTCCTTTCTGCAATGGCCGGTGTCCAGAGAGGACTCCATCTGACCTCCTGATTTTGATCCGGATCCTGAGTTCCCGAATCCAGCTCCCTGTATCCAGCTCCCGCCGCCGCTGAGCCTGGGGTTTCCCCAGTGCCTCCTGCTCTGCAGCACCAGTGGTGATTTCTATCGGGGGAGGGAGTCGGGTTTGATATCGGGCTACTATCTATAGTTGTATATAGTTCTTTACTTTTATCTTTTTACCATTATTCCTATTACTTTCATTAAAACTGTTCTAATTTGTTTTTTTTTTTTTTTCCTTCTCTCATCCGTAAGTCTCTCTGCCTCATTCCCTTTTCTCTTCCCGTTTGGGGGGGGGGAAGAGGGGGTTAGAGAGCGTCTGTCCGTGTTAGTGGCCGGCCCAGCCCTAACCCGCGACAGAGTCCCATCTATACACTGAGGAAAATTAATAAATGTTTGTGTATGGACTTGTCTCACTGTTGTCCACTTCGATGGAGAATTGAGTCTAAGGGGGCTGGTTAGATCACTCGTTTAGAGCATGGTTGCGGGTTCGATCCCTGTTGGGTCCCCATGTGTTGCCTGATCTAGTTGAGAGGCATCCCTGCCCATGACAGGGGAGGTTGGATTAAATGATCTCTAAGGTCCCTTCCAACCTAGGCCATTCTATGATTCTATGATTCTAAGTCACTTGTCTCCCTCTTCTGATTGGGACATGACACAACTGCAACTGAAAAACCCAGCATCTCCCTAGACAACCATAGACACATGGGAGAGTTGATGTGGGGCACTTGTCACTGCTTTTTTGCATTTACAGACAGATTGCAAGACAAGTAATCAGCCTCATAGCTCACGCAGCTTAGCACTGCTGAGTGTAAGTGGTCCAAGAGTGGGGAAACCAGCGATTATCCTTACTGATGGTATGGTTAAGGTTGGACTAGGAAGTAGGAAAAAAGGGAATGGGAAAGATGGGAGGAGGAGGTTTAAATCCACCCCCCTGCCTTTCCTCATCTAAATCCCCCAGTCCATCCTTAGTATGCAAAAAAAAAAAAAAAAGAAGAAAAAAAAAAGGACAGTGAGCACAGAAGTGATAACTACCAGATGCCAAAAGCCCTTGGCTCTGTGGTGCTGCTGCTGGTGATGTGCAAGGAGCACATAAGCCCATTCATAAATTACCGCCTACCTAGCACCCAGACAGAGAGGCTGGAGCACTCTGCTTTTAATGATGTATTTAATTTCCAATGATGCAGATCATTTCCAAATGAGTTGGTTGGGGTTTTATCAACCCCACTCCTCCTCCCTTGGCCAAACTGCAGCAGGGCTTCCTGGAGAGAGTGTGGCTGGATTGCAGTGTAGGTGCATAAAATAAACAGCTGGAGGATGGGTTGCTGCGATTCCAGCAGTATTGTGCTGCTTAAGCAATTCCAATACTTTCGACATTTCCTGCAGCCGAAGGAAAGCATTCCTTTTTCTGGAAAGGAGCTTTGTAAATGAGAAAATCTGGTGGGAGTAAAGTTCTAGGCTCAGGGACAGAAAAAACATGTGGGAGCAAGGTGGAGGGGTTTTCTGATGCTGCAGTTTTATTTCCTGAGCTGTGTAATAGCTCATGGTCTGGAGTTATAATGGGGCATGTCAGCCTTCACAAGGGGCAAGAAGAAAAAAAATCATAGAATGGCCTGGGCTGGAAGGGATCTTAGAGATCATTTTAATCCAACCTCCCTGTTGTGGGCAGGGACGCCACCTCTTGACTAGGTCAGGCAACACGTGAGAACCGAACGGGAATCAAACCTGCGACCTTTGGTGTTTCAAGCACCGCACTCAACCCACTGAGATGACATTTCTATCCCTGGGATTTGCAAAATGAAGCTTCTAGATACAGCCCTTTAACATACTAAGATCTACTACCAAAAGGCAAAAATCCCAGTATAATTTAAATTATTGCTGCAGCAATTTCATAACTCTTTTCATTTGGTCTTTGGCTTGACTGGGTAGTTTTATGTGTTATTTAGGATCGGGAATACCTGAAGCTTGCTGTCACTGTGCAATCTGCTCCAGTTGATGATTTGCAGAGCAAACAGTGCTGTGAAGTACTGTATATGCAGAGCTGGAGCCCTGCTTCAATGCAATGACAGGCTGTGAGAGACTGACACGATGTCTCAAACAGTATGGGCCCTTTCAGAACCTAAACGAGCCACAGTCGCCTGCCTGGCACCTGTCTGTGTTGGTGCGGAGCTGACTCAGCACCTTTCTGATCCAACTGCCCCATCCGTGCCCTGGCGGGCGTGTGGGGGCAGGCAGGGCTTGGAACTGTGGCTAAAATATAAAGAGGTCCTTACCAGCAGACAGAGGGGTAACCCCCTCAGAGGTCCCCACCATCCCCCAGACTTTGGTAATTTTCCACAAGGGGCGAACAGCCCTGTGAGGCAGGGACTGGACTGTATAAAAGATGATAGTCCCACGGGTCAGGGGCGCTTGCCCACCACTGGAGGATTGCTGCGTCTGTCATCATCCTCCCAGGATCCAAGGGGGGTGATCTCTCTCTCTCCATCTCTCTTCATCTCTCTCCACCTGTACTGGGTTCATCTAGGATAGGGTTAATTTTCACTGGAGGCTGGGAGCTGGGCATAGCGAGGGTAGCTGAACCAAATTAGCCACTAGCCAAGGGGATATTCGATATCATCATGACGTTATGCTTGGGGTATATAGAGGGAGCTGGTCGGGGCGGGGGTCTCTCTGTCTTTCCCACCTCTCTGTCTGAGAGCTCACGTCGCTGGGTTCCGGGTGGTGAGATGTCCGCGTTGCATACTACTCGCGTTATATGCTATCTAGTTAAACGCTATGGTTATTACTGTTATTTCGCTGTTATCGTTATCATTTATGTTCACCATTAAAAGAAACTGTTTTTATCTCAACCCCACGAGACTCTGCCTACTGCTCCTTCCGGGCTCTCCTCCTCACTCCTGGTAGGGGGAAGCAAGCAAGGGAGCGACCGCGTGGTTCTTTGTCTTTCCCTGCTGGTCAGTTGGCTTGAACCACATCTTTTGGCACCCAACGTGGGACCAGGGGTTTGAGATAACAGGAGATTTGACAAAAGAGTGTTAAAAAAATTTTGCTAGACTGATTTCCCACATGAGTCAAGTACTTGGTGGTCATAATGTTGGTTCATTTTTTTACGCTGTGGCATTGGCTGAATCCTTATGTATCCTATGTATGTCCTGTGATGGTATTTATCAACTGTGGAAAAGGGGTCAAAAGCATAATTCTTTTGTACAGGATGATGACAGCTTATGATATGATTGCATCACTGGCCATGAGGGTAAGCGGGTATTTGTATTAGGTGCTATTGTCATTCCCATGCCTTGGGCGCCTCCTCTCAGAATTCATTAGTAACCGCACTGAATCCGTGGGGAAAGCGGAGGAGAATGTTCTCTCCCGCTTATCCTTCAAGCTGATCACAACAGTTTTTGAAAACTTTGAATATTCTTGGTGAGAGAATAAGAAAGTAGAGTGTCTTTACAAATGAGTGATAAAACAAGAAGGGGAGTGTGTGGTTTTTTCTTGTTAGTGATGGAACAAAGAGGAGAGTGTCCTTCATGAATGAGGGAGTCCCAGGATGCAGTCTGTGAGGAGAAGATAATGAGACACCTGGGCCATTAGGGCTATCAATTAAGTCAACAGCAAGGATGCTCTAAACTTCTGAACTCTCAGAAAGAGTGCGCAGGCTTAATAGGCCTTTGAATATTAACTTCTCCACCCTGGGCGGCATAAAGTTGGAGTTAACGAAACACGCGATGTGTGTTGTTAAGGGGGAACACGGAATAGGCGGATCGGGAAGTCTGTACCTTCTGAGTGCCTCAGCCAATGGGGAAAGGGAGAGGGTTTCATGCAGCCGGGAAATTAGGATAAAAGGAGGCTGCATCCTTCAGCAATTGGAGAGACCTCCCAGGGACTGGGCAACCCTGGTGAACTCTCCCTTTAGTCGAATAAAGTTAAGACTGATCTGTCTTCTTTGTGAACACTGACCTCTGGCAACGTGACTTTCCGTACATTGGAATGCCCAATCCAGCATGGTTTTCGTCCTGTGTCTCCTGGTTGTAGCTCTGTGTCTCCTGAATGTGTGCCAGATCTTGCTTGGGGCCACACCAAAATCACAGAATCACACAGAATCACAGAATGTTGGGGATTGGAAGGGACCTCGAAAGATCATCAAGTCCAATCCCCCCGCCAGAGCAGGAACGCCTAGATAATGCTACATAGGAACGCGTCCAGGCAGGTCTTGAATGTCTCCAGAGAAGGAGACTCCACAACCTCCCTGGACAGCCTGTTCCAGTGTTCTGTCACCCTCACTGAGAAGAAGTTTCTTCTCGAGTTTAAGCGGAACCTCTTATGTTCCAGTTTCAGCCCATTACCCCTTGTCCTATCAGTGGTTGTCACCGAGAAGAGCCTGGCTCCATCCTCGTGACACTCACCCTTGATATATTTGTAAACATTAATGAGGTCACCCCTCAGTCTCCTCTTCTCCAAACTAAAGAGCCCCAGGTCCCTCAGTCTTTCCTCATAAGGGAGATGCTCCGCTCCCTTCATCATCCTAGTTGCCCTGTGCTGGACTCTCTCCAGCAGTTCCCTGTCTTTCTTGAACTGAGGGGCCCAGAACTGGACACAGTATTCCAGATGGGGTCTCACCAGGGCAGAGTAGAGGGGAAGGAGAACCTCTCTCAACCTACTAACCACCCCCCTTCTAATACACACAGCCTTCTGGCGTGTCAGCCACTCCTCCCAGCTTGGTGTCATCAGCAAACTTGCTGATAGTACTCTCTAGTCCCTCATCCAAGTCATCGATGAATATATTGAATAATACTGGTCCCAGTACCGACCCTTGAGGGACTCCACTGGATACAGGCCTCCAACCAGACTCTGCCCCATTGACCAAAACTCTTTGGCTTCTTCCCCTCAGCCAGTTCACAGTCCACCTCACTACCCGAGAGTCTAGACCACACTTCCTCAGTTTAGCAGCAAGGATGCTGTGGGAGACTGTGTCAAATGCTTTACTGAAGTCAAGGTAGACCACATCCACCGCTCTGCCATCATCTATCCACCTTGTTATATCCTCGTAAAAGGCTGTGAGGTTAGTCAAGCACGACTTCCCCTTGGTGAAGCCATGTTGACTGTCTCTAATGACCCTCTTATCCTTGATATGCCTTGAGATGGCACCAAGGATAAGTCGTTCCATCACTTTCCCAGGGATGGAGGTGAGGCTGACCGGTCTATAGTTTCCCGGGTCCTCCTTCTTGCCCTTTTTGAAGGCTGGAGTGACATTTGCTTCCCTCCAGTCCTCAGGCACCTCTCCCGTCTCCCAAGACTTGGCAAAGATGATGGAGAGTGGTCTAGCAATGACATCAGACGGCTCCCTCAGCACCCGTGGATGCATCCCGTCTGGACCCATGGATTTATGGATATCCAGATTGCTTAATTGGTCCCTAACCCAGTCCTCATCGACTAAAGCAAACTCCTCCACTGCCCTGACTTCCTCTGGGGCCTCAGGGGAACAGGGCTCCTCAGGACAGCCTCCAGCAGAGTAGACAGAGGCAAAGAAGGCATTCAGTAACTCTGACTTCTCTGTATCTTCTGTCACCAAGGCACCCACCTCATTCATCAGTGGGCCTACATTGCCTCTGGTGTTAGTTTTATCTACCACGTATTTGAAAAAACTCTTCCTGTTGTCCCTCACCCCTCTCGCCAGGTTTAATTCTAAGAATATCACCCAGAGACCTGTCCTGAAACCACATAACTATGAGTGGCAAGGTGTGTGGGAGAATATGGGCAAGCTCCTAGGACAATGGTCATCTCCAATGTTTTGGAATTTCATCCCTGAACATATACAGAATCCTAGAAAACTAGCAGAGTATTTGGAGAGAGTATGCTGTCAGCCTGACCACTCCAAAGAAGCCCAAATCACTGCTGTGTGCTGGGGCCTGGCCCATGTCAACCGAGCCATTTTCAATGTCACCCATTATTCCCAAGGGGAAGAGGAGGTCTCTGGACCTAAAGACAAACCAGTAGATGATGTGGTTTTTCCAACCTCTGCAACGAATGCTGTGACTGCTCCAATCCCTGTGACAGACGCTGTGGCTGGACCAGAAAACTAGCCTGCGCCAATTTCAGTTGCTCCAATACAGAAGAAAAAGTACACAAACAAATTGGGCAATCACACATGCTAATGAGGATTATCGAAAACAATGAAATGCCTTGATCCCCTACCTGATGTACTGCAGAAAAGTGTGTATAAATGAGGGACATTAGACACAAGAAGTTGGTAGAAACAAGAGACAGAAGAAAACAGACAGAAGAAGAGAAGCAGCATGTAGACTGAGATAAAGGCACCAAGAAGAAAAGTGCAGGAGGAGAAGAGGAAAGGATGACGACATCCTTGAACCCTCAGGGGTAGTACGAACTGTTTTGGTTTGGCCTGCCCGGATTGTGGCGGCGGAGGGGGGAGCTGCAGGGTGGCTTCTGCAAGAAGCTGCTAGAAGCTCCCTGAGTTTGACAGAACTAACGCCAACCGGCTCCAAAGAGGGACCCAATGTTGGCCAAGGCTGAGCCTATCAGTAAAGTGATAGGAGAGGAACGCCTCTGTGAAAAACATATTTAAGAATGGGGAAAAGAACTGTGCCACAACAGCTGGCACAGAGATGGAGGAGTGAGAATCTGTGCAGACACCAAGGTCAGTGAAGAAGGAAGGGGGGAGGATGAGCTCCAGGCACCGGAGCATAGAGTCCCCCTGGTCTGTGGTGAAGACCATGGTGAAGCGGGTTGTCCCCCTGCAGCCCATGGGCGAGGTGCAGATGTCCACCGTGAGGATCACCGCGTAGATGTCCACTGAGGACTCCATGCCGTGTGGGTGGATGCCTGAAAGGGGGCTGTAGCCCGTGGGAAGCCCGCATCAGAGCAAGTCGCTTCCGGAGCCTGTAGCCGTGGAAGAGAGGAATGACCACGATGGAGCAGGTTGGCTGGTGGGACTTTTGGGACACTGCGGGGGACTCATGCTGGATCAGTTTCCCCTGAAGGACTGCGCCTCAGACTCACGAGGGGTGGGCTGCCCCTCATAAGGTGTCTCACGTTGGGCGGTTTGTGATGAATTGCCCTTCGTGGGACGACTCACACCGGAGAAGAGAGCGTGAAGCTCGTCTCCCGTGAGAGGGACCCCACAATGGCCCTGGGGAAGAGTGAAGAGTCCTCCCCCGGAGTGAACCAGCGTCGGATGAACTGACGGTAATGCCCATTCCCTGTCCCCCTGCGCCGCTCGGGGGGGAGGAGGTGGAGAAACCAGGACTGATGTTAAGCCCAGGAAGAAAGGAGGGATGGGGGAAAGGTGTTCTGTTTTTAAGATCTGTTTGCTCTTTCTCACTTCTCATTACTCCTCTCTGATTAGTTCTCTTAATAAATGTATCTAATTTCCCCAAAACTGAGTCTGTTTTGCCCAGGACGGTAAATGAGAGTGATCTCCCTGTCCTTATCTCAAACCCTGAGCCCTTGGAAATATTTTCTCCCCCTGTCTAGCAGTGAAGGGGGAGTGAGAGAGCGGCTGTGTGGGTACCTGGCGGCCGGCCAGGGTCAAACCACAACACCAACGCAGGAATGCGGACCCGTGATCTCTGTCTCTCTTCTCCCCCCCCCCCCCCCTTTCTTTCCCTCTCCCCTTTCTCACTAAGTAATGCAAGGACTTTCATACTGCTTGCTTAGTTTGTACTTAGTTTCTGTCTTGTAATCAGAAGTATAATACTGCCTGTTAGAAGTTGTTATATGTCCTTTTCCCTTGTTATCATTAAGTAACATGCAGCTTGCTGTAGTTTATTGCATACCTAGTCTTTTCCTGGTTATCATTAAGTCATAGTATATTGCCTGCCCTCACGTGTCTTGTAACTGAAACCAATTATCGTGAGTCCAGTCTATATGTTGTGACAAATTAATAAATGCTCGTGTATGTGCCTTGAGACTTGTCTCACTGTTGTCCACTCCATTGGGGTATTACAAATCTAAGTCACTTGTCCCCTGCTCCTGGGTGTGACATGACACTTGTTTCATATGGACATTAAGTAATTTGCACATGGCTATAGAAGATAAACCTTAAAGTAATTTTATTTAGCCTACAATCATTCAACATAAAGTATAATTTCCATATTTAAATTTAGTATTTTCCTCTGATTAGGGGTGACACTAAACTGTTGTCACTAGGACTTTCCAGAATAAACTTGAATTGTTCCACATATAAAATCAATTTGCCTCATTATAGATAAAGCTAAGGAATAACTAATTTCCCCTCAGACACTTATTCATTCATCCTTGACAGATACTGTATCTGTTACACATCTACCCGCCATGGCTATTTTAAATTTACTAGTTCAGCCACCCTTCCTGAAGCTCAGCTTGTAAACAGTTTACAGAAACAATAGGTCTCTGCTAAACTCTTGGCTGGCTCCCTGTCGTGTCCCCTCCATATCTGTTAGGGTTATCTCCTTGGACTGGTCCTTATTCCAACCTGTCTCCAAGGATGGACTTTGATTAATGCTTTGGAGCGTGGCATCTTTACTGTAGTCACCATGAGCTTAAGGTGAGGAGGAAGCTCCTCCAGATCTTTCATGTTTCACATGAAAACTCAGCCATTCATACAGAGTCCACATCAGCTGTAGTTTTGCCTTCCTTGACAGAGCCACAAGAAAAAGCTTTCTTCCCTGCAAAGCAACAGAACATCAGCAGTGACTTTGAAGAGTTTCTCATCTTACACAAAGTAGAAAACTCTTGTCACATCTGCAGCACTTTGGTTCCACATGGGAGAAGGAATCTACCCCACGTTACTTGGAGGTGCCTCCAGGTCATCTGCACATGAGGCTATTTGGTGGTTTGGTCCTGACTGGAGGCCAGGAGCTCACCAAAGCCACTCTATCACTCCCCTTTTTATGATGGACAGGGGAGAGGGAAAATATAGTGAGAGGCCCATGGGTTAAGATAAGAGCAGTTTAATACAGCAGAAGCAAAGATCACACACGGAAGCAAAGACAAAGATTATTCTCTACTTCCCATCGGCGGGCGATGTCCGGTCGCTTTCCCAGGAAGCAGGGCTCCAGTACACGTAGCGGTTGCTCCGGAGGACAAACACAAACAGCGAATGCCCCCCCACTTCCCTCTGCCTTCTCGTTTTTATATCTGAGCTGACACCGTATGGTATGGAATACCCCTTTGGTCAGTTTGGGTCAGCTGGCCCGGCTGTGTCCCCTACCAAGATCTTGCCCACCCCCAGACTACTGTTGGGGGAATGTTGGAAAACCACAGCCTCGGTGCTGTGTGAGCCCTGCTCAGCAGTAGCCAAAACACTGGGGTGTTGTCAACACCCTTCTAGTTACCATTCCAAAAACACAGCACTGTGAGAGCTGCTGTGGGGAAAATCATCTCAGCCTGACTCAATACAAGGTAATATTCTGCTTTCCTCACGTTGTTGCTGAAAGTAGCAACTGCAAAGAAAGAACTCTCTAAACCAAATGATAGTTTAGAAAGCCGACACTGATTTATTAGCAAAACTGGCCAAGTTTGGATGCTAGGTGAAACTATCATATTGCATCGAAAAAAACCCCAACATATTTATTTTGTAACTTATTAGTATGAACATGCCTAACTTGCCACTAATTCTACAATCACTGGTTAGTGATAACAGTTACATTGTATCAGTATATTAAAATTAGCTTTGCCTCTCATGTAAATTAGCATGCATGCTCCTTGTGGATGTGGAGGGGTGAGGTTTTGGCGTTCTGAAGAGAGGTGATGGTCACCATCTCCAACTGCCACATTTAATCTTGATTCACTTTCAGCCTTTCATAAACAATTTTTGATGTTTTGGTACCCTCTAATCTCCATAAACGGGATTTTGGTTAGAAAAACCCCACTTAGGTCTGGTTCCACACACCCTCAAGAACAAACAGCTCATTAAACTTTCTAAACAACAGTCTACATGCTATCACCATTTTATTATCTGTGCACACCATCTTATTATCTTTTCTATTAACCGATTGGAAAATTTCTTTGCTGCTTTTTCTCATCCTTGAAGCAGCATTCCTCAAAAGACTGATTTACCGCTCTTAAGGCAGTAAAAATTGTTCTGTTATCCTTACGGCAATGATCCCAGAAAATTACAGATAAATCCCATTTCTTGGCTCTTGAAGTTCTGCAGCTTTCTTTATGCTTTGTTCCATCTGTTGGGGACATGGATCTGTTGGAGTGTGTTCAGAGGAGGCCACAAAGATGATCCAGGGGCTGGAGCACCTCTGCTATGAGGACAGGAGACCTGCTTGGTTATCCAGGGATCTGCTGGGCAGACTCAGGTGGAAAGGGAGGGTGTTTAAATTGTGGAAGGAAGGGCTGGCCACTTGGGTGGAGTACAGGGCAGCTGTCAGGGAGTGCAGGGAGGCAATCAGAAAAGCTAAGGCCTCCTTGGAGTTAAAACTTGCAAGGGAGGTCAAAGACAACAGAAAGGGCTTCTTCAAATACATTGCTGACAAAACTAACACTAGAGGCAATGTAGGCCCTCTGTTGAATGAGGTGGGTGTCCTGGAGACAGAGGACAGAAAGAAGGCAGAGTTGCTGAATGCCTTCTTTGCCTCTGTCTACACTGTTGGAGACCGTCCTCAGGAGCCTCAGTCCCCTGAGGTCCCAGAGGAAGTCATGACAAAGGAGGAGTCTGCCCTGATTGATGAGGAGTGGGTTAAGGATCAGTTTGAACACTTGGACATTCATAAATCCATGGGCCCTGATGGGATGCACCCACGGGTGCTGAGGGAGCTGGCGGGAGTCATTGCTAGGCCACTCTCCATCATCTTTGGTAAGTCATGGGTAACAGGTGAGGTGCCTGAAGACTGGAGGAAAGCGAATGTCACTCCAGTCTATAAGAAGGGCAGGAAGGATGACCCGAGTAACTACAGACCGGTCAGCCTCACCTCCATCCCTGGAAAGGTGATGGAACATCTTATCCTTGACGCTGTCTCTAGGCATATCAAGGATAAGAAGGTTATTAGGAGCAGTCAGCATGGCTTTGCCAAGGGGAAGTCATGTTTGACCAACCTGATAGCCTTTTATGAAGACATAACCAGGTGGATGGATGGTGGCCATGCAGTGGACGTGGTCTACCTGGACATCAGCAAGGCCTTTGACACCGTCTCCCACAGCATCCTCATAGGTAAACTGAGGAAGTGTGGTCTGGATGACCAAGTAGTGAGGTGGGTCGAGAACTGGTTGAAGAGAAGAAGCCAGAGGGTTGTGGTCAATGGGGCTGAGTCTGGCTGGTTGCCTGTGTCTAGTGGGGTCCCTCAGGGGTCAGTGCTTGGGCCGGTGCTGTTTAATATATTCATCAATGATCTGGATGAGGGATTAGAGAATGTTGTCAGCAAGTTTGCTGATGATACGAAGTTGGGGGGAGTGGTTGACACACCAGAAGGCTGTGCAGCCATTCAGAGAGACTTAGACAGGCTGGAGGGCTGGGCGGGGAGAAATCTTATGAAGTTTAATAAGGGCAAGTGTAGAGTTTTGCACTTGGGAAAAAATAACCCCATGTACCAATATAGGTTGGGGACTGCCCTGCTGGAGAGCAGTGCAGGGGAAAGGGACCTGGGGGTTCTAGTGGACAGCAGGATGACCATGAGCCAGCACTGTGCCCTCGTGGCCAAGAAGGCCAATGGCATCCTGGGGTGTATTAGAAGGGGAGTAGCAAGTAGGTCAAGAGAGGTCCTCCTGCCCCTCTACTCTGCCCTGGTGAGGCCACATCTGGAATATTGTGTCCAGTTCTGGGCCCCTCAGTTCAAGAAGGACAGGGAGCTGCTTGAGAGAGTCCAGTGTAGAGCCACAAAGATGGTGAAGGGAGTGGAGCATCTCCCTTATGAGGAAAGGCTGAAGGAGCTGGGTCTCTTTAGCTTGGAGAAGAGGAGGCTGAGGGGTGACCTCATCAATGTTTATAAATATGTCAAGGGGGAATGTCAGGAGGATGGAGCCAGGCTCTTTTCAGCGGCGTCCACTGACAGGACAAGGGGCAATGGGTGGAAGCTGGAACACAGGAGGTTCCAGAAAAATATGAGGAAAAACTTTTTTACTGTAAGGGTGACCGAGCACTGGAACAGGCTGCCCAGGGAGGTTGTGGAATTGTTGCCCGTAAACAAAGACACAAACCAACAGAGTGTCAGTTTATGCGGTGCTTTATTCAGGGCCCGGGAACCTGAGGACTAGCGTCAGGATTCCAAAGACCCTCATTTTCTGTTTAATTTTTATACCTTTTACAACTTGGCTTACATACAGAATTCTACCTCATACAGAAACAATTGATAATTATCCCCAAACTTATAAATTTTCATGCTTGTCTAACCTAAGGATAATGGTTAACTAATTCCCATCACCAGAACCCCTTTGTTTATACAATACACCTTTCTTATTCCTAAGCAACTGTTCCCTAAGCAACTGTTCGTTACTTCTGCTAGTTCTGTTTGTCCTATATGCCCTACCGATTCCTTTGATTATTGTTCCTTCTTCTTCGGCACACTCCTTCTTGCTTCCCAGGACTTGTTATTCTCATAAGGCCTACCTGGCCAGTCAAAGCCTTAACCTAACTACTTCTACAATTTTAATTCTACTTTATTTGCAACAAGTCCCCCCTTTTGAGCATTCTTCGATTATCTTCGCAAGGATGCTCAACCATTTAGGTTGTCGTGTCTTGGTAAGCGGGTGGGTTGTCTGGATGGGGTTGCAGGTGGTTCTGTGGGAATATCACTTCCCTGCGTGTCATCGCCTTCATGACTCTCCGAGTATGTTGTCCTTCTCTCATGATCATTCCTAAAAGACACTTATACGTAATCAAGGCAACAATGATAATCACAACAATCATGATTCCATATTGTACAATAGATGATATCCAACCAGAAACTCGAATTCCCAGGGAGCTGAATATTTCTCCTATCCAATTGTGTTCTGCTTCCTTCTGAATTTCATGGACTTTCCCTTCGATTTGTTCCAATTGGCTAATGTCCTTTTCAATTTCTTGAGCAACGTTTGGGATGTGCACACAACAATGATCAATTCTACCATGCAGGTACCCACAAACTCCATGTTCCTTTAATAACATCAGGTCCAAGGCCATTCGATTTTGTATTGTCATTCTAGTGGTTGCTTGTAGTTGTAGATTCAAATCCCTAAATCCCTTTTTAGTTACTGCTGCAAGCCTTTCAGTTTGTCCCAATAATTTAAACAACATTTCCCAATTCCGATATGTTGATACCTGTGCAAATATAGATTCTAATACCCACCCAAACTTAACCCCTGAAGATGGTTCGTGCCACTCGTCATTTCCTAATCCTATGTCGTCGATATCATCACCAATATCCCGTTTTTGTCTTCCCTGCATTTCCTTTGTGGTGAGTTTTGAATATTTCCAGAATGGACAAAGTGTTGGGACTCCCAAGGTAATCTGAGTAGCTGGCCCATCGACAGCCATATGTGTGGTCCAATGTCCATGTCCCATTACCCATACCAGATTTCCTGGACTCCTTACTGTGGCTGTTTTGCAATCAACTTGCTTTAAACTTTCTCTGATGGAATGATTATAACCTCTACACTCACAACCCAATTGCAATAGCATTCGAACCGGCATTAAACCAATATGTTCATCAGGAGTGTCACAAGTGTAAATTTGTGTACAATTCCAATCCCCTATTAGCTGTGTCTCTTCTCTCCATTCACTACTTTCCTTATACATCTGTGAATAAGTTTGATTCTTCTTTCCCTTCCAATGTATACACCAATGTACTGGTCCAATATAACTATATGTTTCTAACAGGCTTGGTCCCCAGATTGTTTGCCATTGTTTCATCGTTGTAGAATTGGTGATATTTTGGCACACTTCCTCTCGCTTCTCTTGTTTTTCCCGAGTTCTCATTTTACTACATAAATCAGGGCCTCGAGGGTGCACTACACTGTCTCGAATTAAACAATTTCCTTTAATTTTCGGGTCTTCAATCCATCCATAATATCCTGGTTTTTGCTCACACTGTTTCTTAGTTATTTTTGTTTTGCTAATCAATATACAAACATTTACCCATTCATAAGTTGTGGTAGTGACAAACTTACAATTCCAGGAAACATTCTGTAACATTTTGGGCATTTCGAGAACTGGTATAATTCCCCAGGGTATGGGATCACCCGCTGCATGCGGCATAGGTAAACATGCTGTAATGGTTGTGGCATTCTGAATTTGTCCAAAATCTCTAATTAATCCTACTATTAAATTTTCTTGACTCCCGACTTTAGCTAGTTTACCTTCTTCGATAGCCTGTCGAACCACTCTTTTCTTCTTTATATACACCGTCGCCATTCCATTAACCCACCAATCATCCCGGGCTATCCAACACCAATATTGTCCTATATCAATTTCCCTGCTCACCTTTTTAATGATCAAGACTATCGATTGGAACCTATTTTCAATTCGGTATTTTCCTCCTGTTTCTAAATTCTTTCCCTTATACCACCACCCGTAATCCAAATAACTTAAATTTTGTACAAGACAATTTAGAATCACATCTTTTCCTTCCACTGCCGGATATATTCCATATTCTGGCCTTATTCCCTGATGCTGATGGGGTACCGACTCTACGTTTCTAATCCCATAGTTTCCGCTAGCTCCACAAATAACAATGCACAAATATTTCCCTTCTGTCCTCCCAACTCTGGGATTTGTTATATTTAACCATCCTTTACCTCTCAACTTATTTGACCTCCAGCTTACCCCTGCTGTTTGTGGGTCCCACATTTGCTGACTGGCATTGAACTTCCACCACTTCACTTGGACCTTTTGACTGCATTGTGTTCCAAATTTAAAGGTACAATTTATTTTCAACGGGGGGCCATCCCACATTTCCACCCTCTTGTTTGCTGGGATTATCTGAATTGCATCCCTAGTCTCCTCTTTCTGTGAAGTGTTAGTAACGTATAGATTCATATCCCCATAATCAACACTATACCGTATCCAGATCACACAGGTGTATTTTCCTTCATTGTCTTTTGACACTTTGGGTATCTGCAGGGTAGTTTTCCCTTCCTGACGTGTCACATCCCAGATGGTTTCGATTCCTTTTGTGATTAATTCATCTCCCGTGATCCACCTCCATCTCGCATTAATTTCCTCAAATCCAGCTCCCTGGTCATCAGTAAACAAACAAGTCAAGTTAACATCAGTAGTTTCAGGTACTAACAGATACGGTTCAGAAACATTAACTTTTACATGAGTTTCTACCAATGCCAACAGATGAAAGAGAACCATTACTCCTAATTTTTGCTTCTGAATACCATTCGTGTAGGAGATAAAGTTTCTACCGACCATCGCGTAGGAACTTTCTTGACTCTGGTGTAATGAATCCAGTTGTCTATCCCGCCGACCTTGACAGCCGTATAGGTGGTCATGATCACCTGGTGAGGACCGTCCCATGTTTCTTTCAGGGGTTCCACTGACCAGTTCCTTACATAAACTTGGTCTCCCGGAAGTATGTCATGGACTGGATTATCCAGTGATAGAGGTCGATTCCACTGTAGTGCTCCTCTAATAGCTGTAAGAGTCTTATTTAGAGATAACACATAATTTAGTATCATCTGGTCTCCTACCAGATGGGGGTCTCCCTTATAAGTAGCTGCATGGTAGGGTTTGCCGTATAGGATCTCATACGGGCTTACTCCTAACCTTTCCCTTGGTTTAATTCTAATTCTTAGTAGAGCTAACGGCAATGCCTGCGGCCACTGAATTTTTGCCTCTTGGCAGATTTTCTTAATTTGACCCTTTAGAGTCTGATTCATCCTTTCCACTTGCCCGCTTGATTGTGGTCTCCAAGGAGTATGCAAATTCCAGGTTATCCCTAATACTACTGAAACTTGTTGGACAATTCCTGCTGTAAAATGTGGGCCCCTATCTGATGATATCCCTAACGGAACCCCGAATCTGGGGATGATCTCTTTCAGAAGTGTTTTCACCACCTCTTTAGCTTGATTAGTTCTACAAGGGAAGGCCTCAGGCCATCCTGAAAACGTACACACGTACACCAGAAGATATTTATACATTTGGGCTTTTGGTAGCTCAGAAAAATCAATCTGCCAGTAATCTCCCGGTTGAGGCCCTACTTGCAGCTTGCCCATCTGAATCTGTTTTCTAATTACTGGATTGTTTTTAATACATACCGGACACATAGCATTTATTCTCTTCGCTAATGTTAACATCTGGTTTGAGAATATGTCATTTTTCAGGAATTTCACCATTGCTTCTGCACCCCAATGACATTTGTTGTGTTCTGATTCTAGTATTGCTTTCATAATTCTTACCGGCAATATTACTTGTCCCACCGGAGTTACATACCAGCCTTTGATGTTCTTCCTTGCCTGTAACATTTGAGCCAGTTTTTCATCTTCCGGTGAGTAGTGTGGTTTCTCATCCATATATGCAGCAGCCGGTTGATCTCGAACTGGTATTAGTGCCATTTGAGTCCATACCTCTCTTGCCACTTGTCTGGCAACCTGATCAGCTCGCTGATTCCCTTGAAATTCTTTTCCTGGATCATTTTGGTGTCCTTTAACATGCATTACTGCCACTGCTAATGGTTTGTAGATAACTTCCAATAGTAAACTAACTTCAGTTTTGTGTTTAACCATCGATCCTTGCGAATTGAGAAGCCCCCTCTCTTTCCACAGAGCCCCATGCACATGCACTACTCCAAAAGCATATTTAGAGTCTGTCCAAATATTGACTTTCTTTCCTTGGCTCAGGATTAGGGCTCTTATTAGAGCCCAGATCTCGGTCTTTTGTGCCGATGTGCCTGGGGGTAGCGCTTTTGCTTCTACTATTTGCTGTAATGTGACTACTGCATATCCCGCATACCTGGTACCATTTTCCACGAAGCTGGATCCATCCGTAAACAGCTCCCAGTCCGGATCTGGTAGGGGTACGTCCTTCAAGTCCTTCCGGCTGGCATACACCTGCTCAATCACTTCCATGCAATCATGTTCTAATTCTCCTTCTTCCTGTGTGGACCTTAAAAACTCCGCTGGGTTGAGATGGTTAGTTACTTTCAATTCCACATCATCCTGTTCCCTTAACTGGGCCTGGTATTGGAGCATTCTGCTTGATGAGAGCCACTGCCCCCCTTTTTGTTCCAATACTGCTATAACCATGTGGGGTACAAAGACTGTTATGTGTCTTCCCAACGTTAGCTTACGGGCTTCCTGAATCAAGAGTACTGTGGCCGCCACTGCCCTCAAACATCCCGGCCATCCTCCGCTTACCGTATCCAACTGTTTGGAGAAATATCCCACAGGCCTCTTCCAGGATCCCAGTTTTTGGGTAAGCACACCCAGGGCCAGTCTCTGTCTTTCATTCACATATAGTTGAAAGTCCTTATTCAAATCCGGCAAACCCAAAACAGGTGCCTCCTTGAGTGCCTTTTTCAATTCCTGGAATGCCTTTTCTTGCACCTTTCCCCATCTAAATACAGACTCTTTTGTTGCTTCATAAAGTGGTCTGGCCATCAATCCAAAGTTTGGAATCCACAAGCGACACCAACCGACCATCCCTAGAAAGGATCTTAATTCTTGGTGATTGCGGGGCACGGGGATTGCGCATATTGCTTGGACGCGATTGACTCCCAATCGGCGAACCCCTTGCGAAATTTCACACCCCAAATAGATGACCTTTTGTTTTACTAACTGTGCTTTTTCTTTGGATACCCGGTATCCAGCCTGTCCCAACATATTCAATAATTCAATAGTCAATTGTTGGCAGAGATTTCGATTCGTAGCACCCAGGAAAATATCATCTACATACTGCAACACAACATAGGAAAAAAGTGAGTCCTTTACCTGGGTAGTTTTCCATTCTTCGAGCTCCTTGGCCAGCTGATTTCCGAAAATTGTAGGTGAGTTCTTAAATCCTTGAGGTAACCTGGTCCAGGTGAGTTGGCGCTTACGTCCAGTTTCCGGATTTTCCCATTCAAATGCAAAAATATTTCTGCTCTCAGGTGCCAGAGGGATGCAGAAGAAAGCATCTTTCAAATCAATTACTGTAAACCACTGGAATTTCTCAGACACAGATGTTAACAAAGTATATGGATTGGCTACTACTGGGTGTATATCTTTGGTGATGGAATTTACTGCTCGTAAGTCCTGTACTAGTCTGTATTTACCGTTGGGTTTTCTAACTGGGAAAATTGGAGTATTGAACTCGGATTCACATTCCTGCAAAATTCCTAATACCATATACTGAGTTATCATAGGGGCTATTCCTTTCCGGGCTTCCAACTTAATAGGATACTGACGTATCCTTACCGGTCGGGCCCCCTCTTTTAATTCCACTATCGCAGGTACTGCTGCCTTCGATTTCCCTGGCGCTCCTATTTCCCACACCCATGGTACTACAGCCTGCTCAATCTCTGGTGGTATTTCCTCCTTCTCCACCTCCCTAACCATAAAAATTTTTGCTAAATTTTCCTCCGGTATTTCTAATTTTACTCTTCCTTTTTCAAATATGATTTGTGCTTGTAATGCTGAGAGTAAATCTCTTCCCAGTAGACACTCTGGACTGCTTGGCATATATAAAAACTGATGGTCAAACTCCTTTCCCCCAAATTTTATATCGAGTGGCCGCAGGAATGTCCTTTCCTCTACTTCCCCAGTTACCCCAACAACAAGCACTGTAGAATCACTCAGAGGTCCCATTTGTTTATTCATTGCCGAAAAACTTGCCCCGGTATCTACCCTAAATTCCATTGGTTCCCCCCCTATTTCCAAAATAACCTTTAAATCTCGGTCTAGTCAGCTCTGATTCTGATAATTTCTCATCATAAAAGCTTGAGCGACACCTTGTGGTCCTCCTACAAAAGGGTTCATTCCGTTACCAGAATTCATCCCTCCGTCCAAATTCATCCCATTTCCTAATGCATTTCCACCTATGTTACCACCCACTGGTGTTCCCATCCCCAAATTAAGTGGGCACTCCCTTTTCCAGTGTCCCTGGCCCTTACACAGCGCGCATTGATTAGGTCCCAACTTTTCCCGACCTCCCGGGACTTGATTTCCAAAACCCCCAAACCCGAAGTTTCTTCCTCGTTCATTACCTCTTCCTCTCCCCCGGCCCCTTCCTCTATTATTTACTTGAGAAGCCTGTTGCAGGACCGCCAGCATACTCGCTTGCTGTTTCTTTACCGATTCCTTTTCCCTACTATTATATACTTTCCAGGCCACCTCTAATAATTTCTCCAAGTTCCGTGTATCTTCCCCTTCTAGCTTCTGCAGCTTTTTCCTAATGTCCTCCTGAGATTGTCCCATAAAAATCAATGCCAATTGTAATTTGCCTGACTCAGCTTCCACATCCAAATCCGTATATCTCTGAGCCGTCTCCTTCAGTCTCTCTAAAAAAGCCGATGGTGACTCCCCTTTGTCTTGTCTTACCAAATACAATTTAGACCAATTCAATGTTTTCGGAATCCCTTCACGTATCCCATCTATCAATAATTCTTGGTACGCTTTCAGTCTACGATACCCCTCCCCAGAGTTGGGATCCCACTCGGGATCTTCTCTGGGCACCAAATTATTAATAGTATCACCTTTAATAACCCGCATCCTAACCATTTCTCGCGCACGATCTGTCATAGCCTTAAACACCATCTCCTTTTCAGTGGAATCCATTATGGTATCTAATAACACCTGTAAATCATTCCAATCTGGATTTTGTGCTTTTATCACCATTTTTATTACCCGAGCCACCTTCTCCGGATTTTCTCTATATGCCCCTGCCGATTGCTTCCAAATCATCAGATCACTCGGAGAAAATGGGACCTTTACCAAAATTCTTTCTCCAATTCCCCCCACAGCCTCCCGTAACGGGGCCATCAACTGAGGTTGTAGCAATCTCTTTTTCCGTTCTAACCTCCCTTTACGAGTCCGCTCTGCAAGCGGCGTTCTCGGCTTATCAGCCAGCCATTCTTCAAACTCCGTTTCCTCTTCTGATATAACAGGAATAGTGACCTTATGGTCATTCAGTGGTGGTATTTCGGGGGCCGACGGCGCGCTTGGGGAAACTAACAAAGACACATCCTCCTCCGGTTCCGAGAACCAGACTTTCCGCTCCTTACAACCAGCACATTCCTTATCTATTGATCCCAATACCATCATTCCACATTCTTTCTGCCACTCAGGTTTCCCTTTTAAATAATAAGTCAAGATACGGCACCTCTTCCCATTTTTCATTTTCCCGTAAGTACTGCATTAAGGGGGTTATAATTTCTGAATTCACTGTACCGTTTCGTGGCCACTGCATTCCTTCTGTTTCATATTCAGGCCATACATAATTACAATAATCAATTAAATTTCTCTTTCTTAATTCCTTTCCAAAATTACCATCTTTCCAACGTTTCAATAAACAACCAAGAGGAGAATCCTCAGGGATATCAATTTCATTGCACGATAGAACTCTAAACATTTTAAACGGCATTATACTACTCACACACACACACACTCGTACAACTACGATACTATAACCCTTTTACCTTAATACCAACCAACTTGCCTATTCTCGACGCCGCAAGTGGCAAGTGCTGGCTCAGCGCGGCTTTCGCTGCATCTTACGGCCAGCGCCTAGGCTTCCCAATACCAGAACCTTTGCCCAACCCTGCGAGATAAGTCCTCGTCTTATGGGCAGGCACCCAACCTTAAAAGAATAAAGCACCTTTGGGCTTACCTTACGGTTGTCCGTCCAGCGCGGAGTCGGGCACGGGTTGATGTCTCCCCAGAAATCACCTGGTGCCGGTTTGGAGTGGATCAGCCCGTGAACCGCTCCTGCTGCCTCCGGAGTCCTGCCGCGGTCGCCAGAAAACTGTTGCCCGTAAACAAAGACACAAACCAACAGAGTGTCAGTTTATGCGGTGCTTTATTCAGGGCCCGGGAACCTGAGGACTAGCGTCCAAAGTCAGGATTCCGAAGACCCTCATTTTCTGTTTAATTTTTATACCTTTTACAACTTGGCTTACATACAGAATTCTACCTCATACAGAAACAATTGATAATTATCCCCAAACTTATAAATTTTCATGCTTGTCTAACCTAAGGATAATGGTTAACTAATTCCCATCACCAGAACCCCTTTGTTTATACAATACACCTTTCTTATTCCTAAGCAACTGTTCCCTAAGCAACTGTTCGTTACTTCTGCTAGTTCTGTTTGTCCTATATGCCCTACCGATTCCTTTGATTATTGTTCCTTCTTCTTCGGCACACTCCTTCTTGCTTCCCAGGACTTGTTATTCTCATAAGGCCTACCTGGCCAGTCAAAGCCTTAACCTAACTACTTCTACAATTTTAATTCTACTTTATTTGCAACAGAATCTCCTTCTCTTGAGACATTCAAAACCCGCCTGGACGCGTTCCTGTGCACTCTAGTGTAGGTGGTCCTGCTCTGGCAGGGGGGTTGGACTAGATGATCTTTAAGGTCCCTTCCAACCTCTAACATTCTGTGATTCTGTGATTCTGTGATTCTGTGACAGGCTGAGGGAGCTGGGATTGTTCAGTCTTGAAAAGAGAAGACTTTGGGGGGACCTAATAGCTGTCTTCCAATACCTGAAGGGATCCTACAGGAAGGCTGAGGAGGGACTTGTTACAAGAGTGTCCTGCAATAGGACAAGGGAAAATGGGTTTAAGTTAAAGGAGAATAGATTTAGATTAGATCTTAGGAAAAAATTCTTCAGTACGAGGGTGGCAAGACTTTGGAGTAAATTGCCCAGAGACATTGTGGCTGCCCCCTCCCTTGAGATGTTCAAGGCCAGGTTGGATGAGGCCTTGAGTAACCTGATCTAGTTGAGAGGCATCCCTGTCCATGACAGGGAGGTTGGATTAGATGATCTCTAAGGTCCCTTCTAACTTAGGCCATTCAATGATTCTCTTGGGTATGCATTTAGGGATGTTTTTTCACAGCCTGAGATAAATTGTCTCAAAATACTTTCAAAAGGAGAGTAAATTGTTACTGTCTTCTTTGGGCAAAGCAGATGGTACTGACCAAAAACCTGGAGTCCACCAGTGTAGAGGAATTTCTTGTGGAGCAGAGGCGCGGTATTCCCTTTAAAGGTTTGGACAACCCAGTTTAGGTCTAAACAAAGGCTCTGTCCTTGGAGCTGCCTTGGGGCACGAGGAGGAGGAGGTTTTATCTGTTTTGTGAGAGCTTTACGAGATGCTTGGCTGGAGGTGCTGGCCCCAGGGGGAGAAGGGGGGGGCGAGAGCCGCCTGCATAGTTGAATGGCACTATCCAATAAAACGCTGGCACATGTAAACCTGTAACTGACCAACTCTGTTAAGGGGCAGGCGCGTGGACACTGTTTAACTGTATATATTGAGCTGTTCGGAGCAATAAAGAGAGGACGACTTGTAGCCATATTGGTGTGATGGTTGTTACTTGGCCGGCTCTCCGAAGGGACCCTTCTAGACACCAGCTTTGCCCATAGCCTTTTTTTCCATCCTCCGTGGACGGATCTGACCTGACTAAAAAAGAAAAAGGGAGCTTTTAAGCATTGCAACATGGTTTGGCAATGCCTTCTGTTAAGGTATCTTCAGAGGAAGCAGAGAGCAGTCAAATCTAGGCCTTGTGACTAAATATTTTATGCCCAGAACTCAGGTGAGGATGAATCCCATAGAATAACACTGTCATTGATGAAGAGCCGGCCAACTGAGAAAGCATTGGAGAAAACCAATCAAGCAATTGAGAAAAACAGTGAATCATTTGAGAAAACCAATCAATCATTAAAAGAGCTGATTGATACATTGTCCAAGAGAGATGTCAGACCTCAATAGAGCTGCGTTGATGCTGTTAGGTTTGGGTTGGAAGGGACCTTAAAGACCATCTAGTTCCAACCCCCCTGCCATGGGCAGGGACGCCTTCCACTAGACCAGGTTGCTCAGAGCCCTGTCCAACCTGGCCTTGAACACTTCCAGGGAGGGGGTGTTGCATTAAAGGGGCAAATCAGTTTGGCAGAATCTAAACCCCTTTGCATTCCAGCTTGTCCTCAAATATCAGAGGGGCTGGGGATGGCTAGGCCTAGATTCTGAGTGATGCTCAATTCAGCGTTAATAATCTGGACTAATAATGCCATACACATTCAATCTAGCAGCGTTCCTGCAACTCATACAGCCAACCTTAACGAGTGTGGCGGTTTTCAATAAGAACTCTCACAGCCAGACTCAGCATGGCAGTGCCAACAGGAACTCTCATGGACAGAGTCAGGTGGTCTGGCAGCGTTCAATTAAGAACTCTCATGGCTAGATCGAGAAATTATATAATTTATTGAAGCAACAGATACACAAATTCTTTTAGATTGCCAGTGATAGTGACTGTCTGCAAAGCGTGTGCAAAAGTATGGATGATAAAGTCTGACTACAGATATGTTAAATTATAAAACAACTCTATAGAGATTTTCTAAGTGTCCCGGGGAAGCACTTGGTATAAATGAGTGTTGGAATCTTACCCACAGGCATCCTTATGGGGAGAAAGAGAGACTCAGTCCATCGACTGGACTGCAGGAGGACAGCCTGCCCCACCATGGTCTTCACCATGGCTCAGGGGAATCTCTGCTCCAGCACCTGGAGCACATCCTCCTCCCACTTCTTCACTGACCTTGGTGTCTGCACATATTCTCACTCCTCTCTCTCTCTCTCTCTGCCAGTTTTTGTGGCATAGTTCTTTTTCCCTGCTTCTTAAATATGTTATCACAGAGGCATTCCCATCATCACTGATAGGCTCAGTCTTGGCCAGTGATGGGTCTCTCTTTGGAGCCAGATGGCATTAGTTCTATTGGGCCCAAGGAAAGCTTCTATCAGTTTCTCACAGAAGTTGCCCCTACAACCCCCCCCCCACTACTGAAATCTGGTCAGGCAAACCCAATACAGGGGTCGAGATGTTGGGGAGGTCAAAAAAGTGGAAGCAATTTGCAAATGCAGCATGAGTACTGGAGGCATATGAAATACATGGCCAAAGAAAGGACATGCTCCTGCTATTCTTAGCAATGAAGGAAAGGTAGCTGGGTCAAAAAGGAATGTAAACAGGGGTGTGCTAATGAGATTTCACGTGTCTGAACCTGAAAATAAGTACATTTTATATGTCACAAACCCAAGATCCTTGGAAGGCAGAAGATAATTTAGAATTATAAAGAAGTTGTAATAGAGAATCTTAGAATCATAAAGGCTGGAAAAGACCATCAAGTCCAACTGTCAACCCAACAATATCATGACCACTAAACCATGTCCCCAAGTACTACGTCAACATGTTTTTTGAACACCTCCAGGGATGGTGACTCTATCAATTCCCAGGGCAACCTGTTCCAGCGTTCCACCACTTTTTCAGTAAAGAAATGTTTCCTAATATCCAATCTAAACCTCCTCTAGCACAATCTGAGCCCATTTCCTCTTGTCCTATTGCTAGTTACTTGGGAGAAGTGTCCTGGTTTGAGCTAAACAAAACCCAATTCTATTTAGTGACTTTTACTTTCCAGTTTAGTCTCTTCTCAGAGGCTGCACGTTCTGAAGTTAGTAGCATGTTTTTTGCACACTGTGTGCTACTAGCAGTGATAACACCCGATGTTTACAGTCACTGCCTGGGACTGGGATGCAGAAAGGCTCTTGCTGATACTTATTCCTACAGTGACCAAGGCCACTGCTGGTTCTTCTGTGCCAAACTGGGGATGCTAGGTAGTAAGAGGAGTCACAAGGAAGAAAAAGATTGCACCTCTAGGGGTTAATAGACAGATGTATTGGGTTGGCCTGGCCTAATTTTGGCCGCAGGGGGAGCTGCAGGGTGGCTTCTGCAAGAAGCTGCTAGAAGCTCCCTGAGTTTGACAGAACTAACGCCAACCGGCTCCAAAGAGGGACCCAATGTTGGTCAAGGCTGAGCCTATCAGTAAAGTGATAGGAGAGGAACGCCTCTGTGAAAAACATATTTAAGAATGGGGAAAAGAACTGTGCCACAACAGCTGGCACAGAGATGGAGGAGTGAGAATCTGTGCAGACACCAAGGTCAGTGAAGAAGGAAGGGGGGAGGATGAGCTCCAGGCACCGGAGCATAGAGTCCCCCTGGTCTGTGGTGAAGACCATGGTGAAGTGGGTTGTCCCCCTGCAGCCCATGGGCGGGGTGTAGGTGTCCACCGTGGGGCAGAGGACCCCACGCTGAGCAGGTGGATGCCTGAAGGGGGCTGTGGCCCATGGGAAGTCCGCATCAGAGAAAGTCGCTGCCAGAACCTGTAGCCCGTGGAAGAGAGGAATGACCACGATGGAGCAGGTTGGTTGGTGGGACTTTTGTGATGCTGCGGGCAGCTCACGCTGGAGCAGTTTCCTCTGAAGGACTGCACCTCAGACTCACGAGGGGTGAGCTGCCCTTCGTGAGGTGTCTCCTCTTGGGCAGTTTGTGATGAATTGCCACTCATGAGATGACTCATGCCGGAGAAGAGAGCTTGAAGCTTGTCTCCCGTGAGAGGGACCCCACAATGGCCCTGGGGAAGAGTGAAGAGTGATCCTCCAGAATGAAGAAGGCGTGCAACCAACGTCGGATGAACTGACGATAATACCCACTCCCTGTCCCCCTGCGCTGCTCGGGGGGAGGAGGTGGAGAAACCGGGATTGATGTTGAGCCTGAGATAAGGGAGGGATGGGGGGAAGGTGTTCTGCTTTTAAGATCTGGGGGTTTTTTTTCTCATTTTTCACTACTCCTCTCTGATTGGTTCTCTTAATAAACATAATTAATTTCCCCAAAATCGAGTCTGTTTTGCCCAGAACGATAAATGCAAATGATCTCCCTGTCCTTATCTCAAACCTTGAGCCTTCTGAAATATTTTCTCCCCCTGTCTAGTCAAGAAGGGGAGGTGAGAGAGAGGCTGTATGGGCACCTGGCTGCCGGCCAGGGTCAAACCACAACACAATTGTGAAAACCAATGAATCATTAGAGAAGCTGATTGATACATTTTCCATGAGGGAGAATAGACCTCAATGGAGCCGCGTTGATGCTGTTAGAAAACACAGACCTTCAAGATCAACTAAAAATGATGGCAACTTGTCACGGAATGACTTGTGGATTTTCCTACGTGGATATGGTGAGGACATGAGAAGATGGGATGGAAAACCAACTTCTGCTCTACGGGAACGAGTATCCAATTTGCGAAACACAAATAGAAGACAACAATCTACCACGAGAAGGAATAATCAGAATGTAAATGCAGTTAATATCAATACTGTAAATTAGGTAAACCCTGTGAATCAACCTCAGAATTAGAGGGGTCCTGCCTCCAGCCAGGTGGAGGAGAGGGACAACTGAGTTTATTGGACTGTGTGGATTCAGTGGCCTGGCACATTAGAACCATGAAAATATAGAGCTCCGGTGGACACTGGTGCACAGTGCACCCTAATGCCATCGAATCATACAGGTAGTGAAACTGTTACTATTTCTGGAGTGACAGGTGTTTCTCAACAACTGTCTGTATTGGAAGCTGAAATGAGCCTTACTGGGAATATGTGGAAAAAGCACCCCATAGTGACTGGTCCAAATGCCCCATGCATCCTTGGCATAGACTTCCTCAAGAAAGCGTATTATAATAATTCAAGAGGGCATCAATGGGCTTTTGGCATAGCAGCTGTAGAGACTGAGGACATTGATCAGCTGTCTACCTTGCCCAAACTGTCAGAGGAGTCTAGTGTCGTAGGACTGATGAAAACTGAAGACCAACAGGTACCAATTGCTACTAAAATAGTGCATCGACGACAATATCGTACCAGTCGAGACTCTGTAATTCCCATCCTTAAGCTGATACGTCAACTAGAAAGCCAAGGAGTGATCAGCAAAGCTCGCTCACCATTTAACAGTCCTATCTGGCCTGTGCGAAAGTCTGATGGAGAATGGAGATGGACTGTAGACTATTGTAGCCTAAATGAGGGTACACCACCGATGAGTGCTGCCGTGCTGGACATGTTAGACCTTCAGTATGAGCTGGAGTCCAAGGCAGCTCAGTGGTATGCCACAATTGACATTGCTAATGTGTTTTTCTCTATTCCTACAGCAGCAGAGTGCAGGCCGCAGTTTGCTTTCACCTGGAGGGGTATCCAGTACACCTGGAACCGACTGCCCCAGGGGTGGAAACACAGCCCTACCATCTGCCATGGACTGATCCAGACTGCCCTGGAGAGGGGTGGAGCTCCGGAACACCTGCAATACATCGATGACATCATCATATGGGGTAACACAGCAGAAGAAGTGTTCACAAAAGGTAAGAAAATAATTGAGATTCTTTTAGATGCTGGTTTTGCCATAAAGAGAAGCAAGGTCAAGGGACCTGCACGAGAGATCCAGTATTTGGGAGTGAAATGGCAAGACGGGCGTCGCCAGATCCCAATAGACGTGATTGACACAATATCAGCTATGTTGCCACCAACTAACAAAAAAAGAAACACAATCCTTCTTAGGTACTGTGACTTTCTGGAGAATGCATATTCCTGGCTATAGTCAGATTGTGAAACATCTTTTTGATGTGACTCGAGAGAAAAACAAATTTCAATGGGGCCCTGAACAACAACAGGTCTTTGAACAAATCAAACAGGAGATTGTACAGGCAGTAGCTCTTGGGCCAATTCGAACAGGGCAAGATATTAAAAATTTGCTATACACCACAGCTGGGGACAATGGTCCTGCCTGGAGCCTCTGGCAGAGGGCAGCAGGAGAAACTCGAGGTCGACCCTTAGGATTTTGGAGCCGGAAATATCAAGGCTCTGAGGTCACCTATACTGCAACTGAAAAGGAAATATTGGCCGCATATGAAGGAGTTAAAGCTGCTTCTCAAGTGATTGGTACTGAGGTACAGCTTCTCCTAGTACCACGAATATCAGTCCTAAACTGTATGTTCAAGAGTAAAGTTCCTTCCACACATCATGCCATCGATGCTACATGGAGTAAATGAACTGCCCTAATTACACAGAGAGCTCGAATGGGTCATCACAATCATCCAGGACTTTTAGAGGTGATCACAGACTGGCCACAAGGTAAAGACCTTGCAAGGCCCCCTAAGGAGGTGGTGACACGGGCTGAAGAAGCTCCACCATATAATCAGTTAGCAGATAATGAAAAGCAGTATGTCCTATTCACTGATGGGTCTTGCCGCCTTGTAGGAAATGGTTGTAAGTGAAAAGCTGCTGTGTGGAGTCCCACACAACATGTTGCAGAGGCAACTGAGGGAGAAGGTAGATCAAGGCAGTTTGCAGAGGTAAAAGCCATCCAGCTGGCCTTAGACATTGCTGAACAGGAAAAATGGCCAGTGCTCTATCTCTATACTGACTCATGGATGGTGGCAAATGCTTTTTGGGGTTGGTTAAAACAGTGGAAGCACAATAACTGGCAGCGCAGAGGGAAGCCTATTTGGGCTGCTGAACTATGGCAAGACATTGCTGCTCGGCTAGAGAACTTAGTTGTAAAGGTACGTCACGTAGATGCCCATGTGCCTAAAAGTCATTCCGCTGAGGAACATCGACACAACCTGCAAGTGGATCAGGCTGCTCAAGTGTTCCAAATAGACTTGGACTGGGAACACAAAGGTGAACTGTTTCTAGCTCGGTGGGTCCACGACACTTCAGGACATCAGGGAAGAGATGGAACATATAGATGGGCTCGTGACCGAGGGGTGGATTTAACTATGGACGCTATTGCACAGGTTATCCACAATTGTGAAATATGCGCCGAAATTAAGCAAGCTAAGTGATTAAAACCTTTGTGGTATGGGGAACGATGGTTAAAATATAAGTATGGGGAGGCCTGGCAGATTGATTACATCACACTTCCTCTAACTCGCCAGGGTAAGCGCTATGTGCTCACGATGGTGGAAGCAACCACCAGATGGTTGGAAACATATCCTGTGCCTCACACCACTGCCCGAAACACTATCTTGGGCCTAGAAATCAGATCTTGTGGCGACACGGCACTCCAGAAAGAAATGAATCAGATAATGGGACTCATTTCAAAAGCAATCTTATAGACAATTGGGCTAAAGAACATGGTATTGAATGGGTATATCATATTCCTTATCGTGCACAAGCCTCTGGGAAAATCGAACGATACAATGGACTGTTAAAAACTACTCTGAAAGCTATGGGAGGTGGAACTTTTAAAAACTGGGACAAGCATTTCGCACATGCCACCTGGTTAGTTAACACCAGGGGATCCACCCATCGTGCTGGTCCTGCTCATTCAGAGCCTTTACATACAGCAGAGGGAGATAAAGTCCCTGTGGTGTATGAAAGGAATTTGTTGGGGAAGACTGTCTGGGTATTTCCTGCTTCAGGCAAAGGCAAACCCATTCGTGGGGTTGCTTTCGCTCAAGGACCTGGAACTACTTGGTGGGTGATGATGAAAGATGGTGAAGTTCAATGTGTACCTCAAGGAAATTTAACTCTGGGTGAGAACACTCGATTTAATCCTGCATGATGTCGTTATGTAATACTAACAGTGTCCAATAAGTGTTTTTCAGAATAACAACCAGTGATGACCAGAGCTGACCACATCGAGTGACATCCAGCAACTGAGCTAGCCTCATCGAGTGATGTCCAGTAACTTCTTTGAAGTGAACCTTCAACCTACGGACATGAACTGTAATGAATCTCACATAAACTTTCCTGCCCTGAGACACTGCTATGATGGATGGAACCCACGATTCTGAACTTCATGAACTTACTGAACTTTTCCTATAAGTAGATCATTAGCTCGTGATCAGTATGACGTAAATGGTATGGAATAAGGGGTGGAACGTCCTGGCCTTAGCTAAAAAACCCCAGTCCTGTTTAGTGATTTTTACTTTCCAGTTTAGTGTCTTCTAAGAGGCTGCACGTTCTGAAGTCAGCAGCATGTTTTTGCAGACAGTGTGTGCTACTGGCAGTGATAACACCTGATGTTTACAGTTACTGCCTGGGACTGGTGTGCAGAAAGGCTCTTGCTGATACTTATTCCTCTAGTGACCAAGGCCACTGCTGGCTCTTGTGTGCCACTCTGGGGTATGTCAGGTAGTAAGAGGGGGGCACAAGGAAGTAAAAGGTTGCACCTCCGAGGGGTAATAGACAGGACAGGTGACCAACGAGAGTATTCCATCCCATATATGTCATATTCAGTATAAATTGAGTGATCACGAGAGTTTCGTCCCTTTTTTTGCCCTTCGTTTCGCCTTTTCTGCAATGACCGGTGTCCAGAGAGGACTCCATCTGACCTCCTGATTTTGATCCGGATCCTGAGTTCCCAAATCCAGCTCCCTGTATCCAGCTCCCCACCGCCGCTGAGCCTGGGGTTTCCCCGGTGCCTCCTGCTCTGCAGCATCAGTGGGGATTGCTATCGCGGGAGGCAGTTGGGTTTGATATCGGGCTACTATCTATAGTTGTATATAGTTCTTTACTTTTATCATTTCACCATTATTTCCATTATTTTCATTAAAGCTGTTCTAGTTTTTTTTTCTTCTCTAACCCTTAAGTCTCTCTGCCTCATTCCCTTTTCTCTTCCTGTTTGGGGGGGGAAGAGGGGGTTAGAGAGCGTCTGTCCGCATTAGTGGCCGGCCCAGCCCTTACCCGCGACAAGCTTTACAGTCACTCTTCCCCAAGCCTGTAGCATAGTTTGGATTGTTGTAACTGAAGTGCAGGACCCAGCACTTGGCCTGGTTGGACCTCATACAACTGACCTGGACCCATCAATCCAACATGTCCAGGTCCCTTTGCAAGTCCTTCCTACCCTCCAGCAGATCATCACTCCTGCTCAATTTGGTGTCATCTGCAAACTTAATGAGCGTGCATTTGTTCCCCTCAGCCAGATCATTGATAAAGATATTAAAGAAGACTGGCCCCAAAACTGAGCCCTGGAAGACACCGCATATGACCAGCCACCAAATGGATTTCACTCTGTTCACCATCACTCTCTGGGCTCAACCATCCACAGTTTTTATCCCAGCGAAGAGCACACCTGTCTAAGCCATGAGCCACCAGCTTCTTTAGCAGAATGCTGTGGTAGACAGTGTCAAAGGTTTTGCTAAAGTCCAAGTAGACAATGCCCGCACACTTTCCCTCATCCACTAGGTGAGTTACCTGCTCATCTGAAGTGCATTTATACCAATGCACGTAGCCTGAGCAACAAACAAGAGGAGCTTGTAGCCATGATGCAACAGGAAAACTTGGACATAGTGGCTATCACAGAAACGTGGTGGGATTCCTCACACAACTGGAGTGCCACAATTGATGGCTACAAGCTCTTCAGGAGGGATAGTCAAGGAAAGAGAGGTGGGGGGTGGCCCTGTATATAAAGAATAACTTTGAATGTGCCCAACTGGAGTATAGTGATGACAGGGTTGAGCCTGTTTGGATTAGGATTAAGGGCAAAGCCAACAAGGCTGATGTGGCTGTTGGAGTCTATTACAGGCCTCCCAATCAGGAATATGAGGTGGATGAGATTTTCTATAAACAGCTGGGTGAAGTCTCTCAGTCGCTGGCACTTGTTCTTGTGGGGGACTTCAACTTCCCTGATGTCTGCTGGAACTACAACACGGCAGAGAGGGAACAGTCCCGGAGGTTCCTAGAATGTGTCGAAGATATCTTCCTGACACAGCTGGTGAGTGAATTAAGCAGGGAAGGAGCCCTGCTGGACCTGCTCTTTACAAACAGGGAAGGTCTGGTAGGCGATGTGATGGTTGGAGGGTGCCTTGGGCACAGTGACTGTGAACTGATAAACTTTTCTGTACTTGGAGATGCCAGGAAGTTGTGCAGGAAAGCTGCCATTTTGGACTTCAGTAGGGATGATTTTAACTTGTTTAGCACTCTTATTCCCAAAGTTCCTTGGGAATCAGTACTTAGGGGTTTGGAAGTTCAGGAAAGCTGGACGCTCTTTAAGAAAGAGGTCCTGAAGGTGCAGGAGCAGGTCATCCCCGTTAGCCGTAAATACAACTGGAGACATAGACGATCTACCTGGCTTAACAGGGATATTAGGCTGGCACTCAGGGAGAAAAAGAGGATTTACGGCCTTTGGAAAAAAAGGGCAGGCAACTCACAATGACTACAAAAATGTTGTGAGGCTATGTAGGAAAAAAATTAGAAGCTCCAAAGCCCCGCTGGAAGTTCAT